>CM063506.1:49245424-49292924 GCA_032207245.1 Pardosa pseudoannulata | reverse complement strand
TGGTGGGAATATAAATTAATTTAATACTCCCCCAAAAAAAGGGATTAATAGGTTGCAGGGACATAGGGAGGAATTTTCCATGAGGAGGGGGCATTATATTAACCTTATCTCACTTAGAAAAATAATGCGGTGAAAAATAATACGACATTCCTTATGGGAGGTAACCCCCCATATCCCCCCTCAGTACGCTACTTATAGGGTGTATGGCCTCTTCTTACAGATATATAGTTACCTCACCTTCTATTCATATTAGAAATAAAGTAGTTAATAAGTTCCTTAGAAAATTGGTGTCACTTGTTCAGCAGCGCTGTTTTTAAGTATTGGGTAGTTATCGGGAGTTTCCAGTTGCATATGACATCTCCAAAGCGTCCCAGGATATGATATGTGAACTGGTTGACTAATCCATTCGGTGAATATCTTCACTTTTCAAAAAATGCTCGACTAGATGAGCACTACGTGATAGTACGTTGTCGTCCATTAAATTAAATGAGGGCTGACTGCAGCTTTGAATAGACAAACTTAGGGCTCCACGCTATTATCCCTATATCTCACATCAGTCACAGTGCCTCTTTGAAAGACACGTAGAGGTGTGCGGCTATCTAACATGATACCTGGCTAGACCATCAAACCTCCACTGCCATGTAATGGTCAATTTCTCGAAACCTGAAAGGCAAGTATGTCGAGATTTGGTGGTTATGCTGAACCGAGACTCAACAAGGAAGAAAGCGGTCATCCATTGCTCCGTTCTCCAATCTCTAGAATCTCTCACCATGCTAAATTCTGCATAGTACTCTGAACCATACTAAACGAAGTTCCCATTTCACAGTAACATGCAAATTGCAAACAGCAGATATTCTTGCAAATAGTCCTCTATTTTGAAACTTTCTAAAAATAGTAACTTTTGAAACGCAGTTTCCTAAGTTCACATGGAAGCCACGATGTAGATCAAAAGCTGAAGCATGTTTGTTACGGCTCTCGGTTATGGACAAATAGTGAGCATTTTTGAAAGTTGTGGTTGTTGGATGACCTTTCTTACGATTTTTCTCGACAGATCCGGTCTTCGGAAACTGTTTTCATAAGTTGGACACGAGACTGGGCGTTACAGTGATAGTCTCCAAAAAGTCCATAGTCCAGTGTTCATAGTCCATACTCAAAAGTATAGCGATAGTCCTGGACATGAGCCTGGCTTGCTTTTAGCCTTCCAACCATTCACTCTCCCATTACGTGATCTAAACGTTGATGGTTACTTATTTTTACTTTTCTAATCTGAATTTAAACGATTGCATGGACGAAGGAGAAAGGAGAGGAAATAAAGGAATTTTGGAAAGTGTGGTTGAGAATGAAACGCGGATTTTGTCACGCGCTCTTATATAAAGCTTATTCTTCTACTAGCTAACTTCCCCATGCAATTTAACTCACACGATTTGAATTTCTGTTTCGAAGCACTAGTTTTACATTTTGTTCAGTTCTTTCCATGACAAATTACGCAAATTCTCTTAATTTACATTATCTAAAACCATATATTTTTATTATGTTTGTATTCCTTTGTACTTTTATATAAAGATATTTTTTTCACTTTTTAATACCCTAGAAGAAATGGAAAAGAAATTTATGTCTAATTCAAAGTTCCATTTTATTTACCCCAAAAAATTTCGTGACTCCAAATATTTTTAACAAATTCAGCGGGAACAACGAATTTCTCTTTCCTCAATATACTCTTTGTTATACTCACGCAGATCTGACGAAGTGTCTCTGACACGTGTCTTGATTGTAGTATTTGCTGTGGTTTTTATATTTTCTTATAATTCATAATAACAAAATTTACTTCTAGAATTTTAAAGCTTAATGCCAAGCTAAAGTCTAAAAAAATATTTCTATAAAATATGGTTTTTCCTAGGGCAAGAATCGTCCAAAACTGGATATGAAATTATCAGATTTTATGAATATAAATACAGAGTGAGAATGCGGGAGGTAGGTAGGAAGAAAATAGAGGGAGGGAGATAATGATTGTGAGAGAAAAGAGTAATAAATGGAGAAAAAATGAGAGATAGAAAAGAAATTTTACCATTCATCGAAGCATGAAGTCATATTGTAACCAAAAACCTATTGCAAATGATGTAAAGTAAAAACACTTTATATTCAAAAAAGGATGACCGAGATTACAAAATATGGTTTTAAATAATTCTCGGTTCAACACAAATGAAGGCACTGTAAAAACATTGGTAAATGCATCTTATTTCCTAGTACTAATGAACGAGCACCATGTAAAAATACTACTACTTCTACTAGATTAAAAAGAACTCCTATTTTTAATTCTTTTGAAAAATGTGTTCTGATTGATAATTGTTGTGTTCGTGAGTTTTTAGGCTGGATGTTGAGTCAGTGTGAATTTATTATGTTGTGATTCCTTAAAGTGTTCTAAAGTTTTATTTCTGGAGTTTTATGTTTGACTGGTGAAATTTATGCTGGCCAGTGCATCTACCATGAATATGAAGAACAGATAATTTATGACAGCCGAGTAGTTAGGGATTTGCTCTTAAGTTCCGGAAATCGTGAGTTCGTTTACGACTGCAGGCATGGATGATCGTAGCCATTTGGAATCTGCTTTAAGCAGTAAATTGGGCTCTCATTAGCGTGTAGCAAACCGTACAACTTAGCTTTCCCAACTAGCCAACCTAATAATACTAGCACAGTAACAGCTGTAGTATCCCGCTCGCATTAACTCGCTGTTCAAATTTCTGCATTTAGCACTGCATAAGACCATTATGGATTTAGCAATATTATTCCTCAGCTGATTTAGATTCTAAATTTTATAAAAACTTATAATCCCTTAAGAAAAGCAATAAGAAATTAACGAAAGGTTTTTCAAGTAGGGAATATTTACAATATTATTCCTCAGCTGATTTAGATTCTAAATTTTATAAAAACTTATAATCCCTTAAGAAAAGAAATAAAAAATTAACGAAAGGTTTTTCAAGTAGGGAATATTTACAATATTTATTCCTCATCTGATTTAGATTCTAAATTTTATAAAAACTTATAATCCCTTAAGAAAAGAAATAAAATATTAATGATAGGTTTATAAAATAGGGAATATTTACAATATTTATTCCTCATCTGATTTAGATTCTAAATTTTATAAAAACTTATAATCCCTTAAGAAAAGAAATAAAAAAATTACGATAGGTTTTTAAAATAGAGAATATTTACAATATTATTCCTCAGCTGATTTAGATTCTAAATTTTATAAAATCTTATAATCCCTTAAGAAAAGAAATAAAAAATTAACGATAGGTTTTTAAAATAGAGAATTTTACAATATTAATAATCAGGTGATTCAGATTGAATCTTTTTTATAAATATTGTGACACCTGAAGAAAGGACATATAAAATTACAGATAGTTTTTCAAGTGAGGGAATATTTACAATATTAATTCTCATCTGATTTAGATTTTAATTTTATAAATATTTGTGACACCTGAAGAAAAGAAATATAAAATTACCGATAGGTTTTTCAACTAGGGGAATATTTACAATATTAATTCTCAGCTGATTCAGATTTTAATTTTATAAATACTTTGTGACACCTGATGAAAAGAAATATAAAATTACCGATAGGTTTTTCAAGTGGAGAATATTTACAGTATTAATATCCTCAGCTGATTCAGATTTTAATTTTATAAATATTTGTGACACTTGAAGAAAAGTAATATAAAATTACCGATAGGGTTTTCAAGTGGGGAATATTCACAGTATTATTTCTCATCTGATTCAGATTTTAATTTTATAAATATTTGTGACACCTGAAGAAAAGAAATATAAAATTACCGATAAGTTTTTAAAGTGGGGAATATTTACAACATTAATACTCAGCTAATTCAGATTTTCATGTCATAAATATTTGTGACACCTGAAGAAAGGAAATATAAAATTACCGATAAGTTTTTCAAGTGGGGAATATTTACAATATTAATCGTCAGCTGATTCAGATTTTAATTTCATAAATATTTATGACACCTGAAGAAAATAAATATAAAATTACCAATAGGTTTTTCAAGTGGGGAATATTTACATTATTAATACTTATCTGATTTCGATTTAAAATTTTATAACTACTTAACTGACTAAGACACCCTGTTTCTCACTGAATAAATTTTCATTTGAATCTAATATTATTTGCCCTTGATCAATCCCTTCGCAAGGTGAACAGGAAGTCATTGCCCATCAGCATTCATCCGAACGAAAACAACAGTTTAAAAGAAAAACCAACTAAAAAAAAAAAAGGAAAAGAAAACTGGATTTTCCTCCCTGGTCCTACCCGAGCCGCACCACGGCAAACGTTATCAGCAACTCAGATAATGCGTATCGGCGAAACAAACTGTGGTGACTAAAACTTTGAGAGAGAATGCCACTGCAAGCGACAAGTTTATACGATACGCCACTTCCCTCGTATAGAGTTTGTGTACCTGGCTTACGTGCTGGAAGTTGAGTTTTTCCGCTGCAGTGACGTAACTGGCTCGCAGATGCGCTTTTAACAGGAAAAAGAATTTCGGAGCGTATGGATGGCATCAGAGTCACTTAATCTGGTTGGATTGCTTGTCGGCTGCTAATTGAGCCACGCATTTGTGCAAGATGAGGCTCTTTAGATGATTTTTTTTTGCCATTTCGTGATCCTTAAATAGCCTTTGATACATACTGCTAAAATGTGTCCCAAGGATATTCTACATTTCACTTTTGTTGCCATCGCATTAACGGAAATACTAACAATCGTGAATGGACTCAATGTGACGTATGATCCACCAAGAATAGAAAAACTCTTCGTGGACGATGAAGTAAATGTTACTGTGACACTTGAACTCGGTGACAGAGAGTTAGTATTAGAAAACCATTCTGTCAAACTGCAAACACAGCCGGCTTCTGTCCTCGATGCTTCGTTTATATCGGATTCATGGAACAATATATATATTGTTGCTTGCAACAGAACTTCATAAGTATATATATATATATATCTTTTGTATTGTATATATATGTATATATATGTGTATATCGTATATATTTGTATATGATATATATACTATATATATATGTAATATATATTTATTATATATATATATATATATATATATATAATATATATATATATATGTATGTATATATATATATATATATATATATGTAACCAGGCGAAATTAACAGGCTGGTCACAATTGAATTTAGCCCCTATTATTTTTAATTGCCCGGGCTTACTCACCTATGAGAGGACTTACGTAATTTTCAGTCGTGGCTCCTTGAAATAACAACGAAGTCCGTAGTGGAACTTTACTCTATTTAAAACTAGATTAAAATACATCTTTCTCCACAAGAGCAGAGCAATTAATATATGAAAACAATTTTTTTTACTACAAAGTCGGGCCCACAGTTGGCTAAAAGAGAGATGACATATATCCCAAGAGAGAGCAGCTTAGTCGGCGATATTAACAGTCAGGAAGGAACTTAGGTCATTGGAAAAGTGAACCATTTTACTGAGACAGCTGGAAAATGTGACTAGTAGACAGAAAATTAGCATTTATTTTCAGAGTTCGCTTTGGAGAATAGGTTGGAAAAAGCAGCGAACACTCCTTTAGATAAGATATTTTGGTTGGAAAAATAGATATGAAAGAATTTGAGATGGAAAAAAGAATATTTTAGAGATATTTTAAGTGTAATAATTTTGATATATTACGCACATATTTAGGTTTGTATATATATTTATAATATATGTATATATTGCATATAAATGAATTTTATAATAATGACAAACATGCAATTCAATTACCTACAGTCACTAAAATGAGTAAAGTTGAAACAAAAAATTTAGTGTATTTTTTTTAAGAGGGTATTTTATGTACATAGTATATATATATATATAATATATTTAATATATATATATATTATATGTTGTATATGTATATAATACTATATATATATATATATATATATATATATATGTGTTTGTGTGTGTGTGTGTGTGTGTTTTGTGTACCGGAATCCGCAGGTGTGTATCTTTGGTCGGTGTGGAATGTACTTATCACTAGATCTGCCGTTTATGAAGCCTTACTTATTTTATTGCCGGGATTTGGTGATTGAAAGCGAAGACAAATTAATAATCCCAGTATTGAGTCAGTCTCCACTATAAAAAAGATTCAGAATCCGTAGTGAACTACTATTTAAGACAGAAAACAACATTTTACTCTGTAAAGAGCAGAGAACGGAATTAACAAAAACACTAGTTTCCTCAGCGAGGTGACGCAGAGAATATTCCACAGACTGGCAGCTTATCAGCTAATTTAATAGTCAGAAAGGAACTTAGATCAGTGGAAAAAGGAACCATTAGCAGACAGCTAAATATAGGCAACTAGACAGAAAATTTGCATTTAATTTAGAGTCAGCTTTAGGAAAATATTTTGAAAAATACGAATCGAGGGCATTTTTAGATAAGATATTTTGTGGTTTAAATAGATTTGAAAAAATTGAGAAGAAAAAAGAGAATTTTAGAGAGATATTTTAAGTGTAATAATTTTGAAATATTACACACAAGCACGAACGCACACACACACACACCCACATATATATATTATAAATATTGTATATAAATATAATGATTGCATATAGAAAAAATTACATGCAATTCCAATTACTATCACTAGTAGAAGAATGATAGATGAATAAAAAAAATTAAATTGTAAATTTTTAACGGTATTTGGATTTATGACTTTTACATACGTTTTCAATATTTAGTATTATATGTGTGAAGTAATAATGCAATTTTGTTCTTTTATTTGACTGCAGCATGGTCGAATTCGTAGGGCACTACTTTTCGCTACCGGAATCCGCTGAGGTTCGAATACCGCTGTTTGCATGGGTCGTTTCGGAAATCGTACTTAATCACTAGATTCGGTCTTATTGAGACCGGACTACTGGTTTTATAGATGAGTGGTGATTGAATAAGGCCTGAAGTTAGTGATTGAACAGTAACCAGTAGGAGTCGGTCTCACTATAATTGAATACTGTAATTAAATACTATAGTAATGAATACGGCGGAAACCTAATAAAATACTGTTGCAATAATTTTTTCCAAAGTCCCGATGATATTGCTAGCTTAAAAAATAATTTAAAATGCTTAAATGTAGTGTTTCGTTTTTTCTTGAAAGATAAAGTTGGTTAACTAAAGCTGTGCCTTGCATATGTGAATAGTAGTCATTCGCATAGGTCAACTATATCAGTCGTTTCCTATTAAAACATAAAAAACACTACTGTGCAGTTTTTCTCGTTATTTAATATAGGTATAAATAAACGTAATTTAAAGGTAAAAGGATATTTATATTAATTTCTTGAATATAATACCAATTCTTTTAAGCCAGGATAGCCCAGTCGGCAAAGGTAAAGATCTCGTAACTGAAGGGTTACAGGTTAAGGGCTCTAGTCGGCCTAAGATCCGCCGTGTTCGTTAAAGGTGGCTTGGGTACGTAAAAATATGTTAGTGGTCCCAATGTCCTCTAAGTTCTCAAATCATACCTCTGGGGTAGGCAAGCATCTTTTGCTTGGTCCCTGTTTCTAAATTACGAGGACCCACTTGAACTAAGACTTTCTTTTACCTTAATGGTGATCGTCAAACGAAAGACTTAGCCCTTCGTCTTAATTCGTGTAGCCTCTGGACCCCGTGCTTGGCTCATCCACGTGACAAACTCATTGTCTCTTACTGCCGAACTCTGGCCGATTGGTTAGGGCGCTAATCGTCGGTACCGGAGTTCGTGGGTTCGAATCTCACTATGGCATGGATGTTCGTAGCCGTTCGGAATCGGCTTTAAGCAGTAGGTCCCGGTCTCATTAGCCCTCGTGTGCAAAACAGTAGACCGTAGCTCTCCAAACCAAACCAAACCATTGTCTCTTCCAGTAGAATGATATTTTTGGAGCACCTAGTCCCGACGGACATATCTCCAGTAGTGAAGGTACATAATGTGACACGTGAGCGGTTCATGATGATATAATAGGTACTCAAGATGCCAGCAAAACATAAAATAAAAAATGAATAATTAAAGTGAATGGGTATATAAAAATAGCAAAAGAGATAATAATGAAAAATAAAAAAGGACAAAAAATGAGTAAATGACATGAAATAATTAAAAATAACAAATAAGTGAGTAAAGAATGTGAAAAAAATTAAAGTACAAGTGTTGAAAAACATGAAATAAATTTAGGATAACTACTAGAAAAATTTAATAACAAGACTATGCAATATATAAAAATGTGAGTATAATGCAGTGGGCGTTACCCAAGTCAAGGAATGTTCTAATGGATAGACAACGATAAGAAGCTTGAATATTCGTGTGTTTAAAGCACAATACAAGCCTAAAAATTATGGAATAAAAAATAAGAAAAACAAATTAATAATTCCTCTCATTGAAAAATAATACAAACAAAAAGTTGGGTTAGGTTGGGTAGAGAGCTCTGAAGTCTGAAGTATTTTGTCACGCAAATCATAATGAGACTACGACTTATTCCTTAAAAACTGTCTAAATTTATGAAAATTTAGAAATCTATCATCTTTATATTAATGAATATTTTACTGCGACTTATTCCTTAACACTGCTGCCAAGTCTCGAATATTATCCCATAAGTAAATAATGGATTCTAAAAATAACAAATATGTAAAGAAATTTGTTTAAAATTAATTTTTAATATTATATAATACGAAGAGTCTACATCATATTTTTATGTTATAGAAAAAGTCACCAAATTCTAAGAAATTGTGTCATTATATTTCATAATTGTTTTTCTAATTGAAATTAAAAACAGTCAAAATGACTGCCTTGGGCAATCTAGTGTTAAAAACAATCCAAACATATATTTTTGAAAATTTAGAAGTCTATCATCGTTATATTAATAGATATTTGAGGCATAAAAAAACCGACAGAAAATTTATTCCATATGTATATTTTAGATATAGAATATTTAATTTAACCTATGTAAATTTTATAAGCATGTAAGACATTTTTCAACTTTTTTGAGTTTCTAATCATGGATCTTGTTGGTGCTTCAACCACATTTGGCGAAATTGGCGTGAATTGAGCGTGCGTTAATCTGGCGAGGGGATCGTTAACTAAACAAAATACATAAACAAAAAAATTTTGAGGAAAAATTTTACAAAAATTGAATATTTAAAAATCTATTGAATTAACAAAGAAAACAAAAAGTTGGTTAGGTTTTGAAGTCGAGCGCCTTTTGTGTTTCTGCTGTTTAACCATTTTAAATTTGAATGGTATATTTTTATATAAAATATTTTTTTTATTTTATTTAAAAATAGAGCGATCTTATAGAAATTTAGATACTTGGTAAATTCTTTTTCCATTTTAAGTAAATCGACCGATCTTTGAACATATTAGATATTATTTTTTATTTAAATTTTCAAGTAAATCGACCGATTTTGCAGAAAACGTATTTTGAGTAGGTTGAAGAGGATTGTAAAATTGAAAAAATTTTTTTTGTCTGATCTTTATTCTCTGAGAGAGAGAGAGAGAGAGTATATATGCATATAGTATAAGACAGAAAAACTAATAGAAGATTTTCACTACGTGATACTTAATAATAGATAGAAGAGATAATAGAGATAGAGTACTTAATCTAATGTATGCAAATTTACAAACTTGTGGGTAGTGTTTTCTTTCAGAAGAGGTTTATCTTTCTTAGAAGTCAAAACTAGTTAAAAACCGATATAAAAAAAGGATGAATACCTTCAATCTAAGAAATCGAGCAACCTCCGGAATACCAGATTTTTTATAGCTAAATATGCTGTATAATTTTAACAGAAAATGACTACCTGTACAGTTGTAAGAAAAAAAAAAGAAATTAAACACTGAATGAAAAGCTAACAAAAGTTTAATGGTCGCCCAGCGTAATAAAACTGCTCTTCAAACAGCTCACGGTGTTTAGGTCTTGCATCACTTCCTTTCTTTACTGAATTCGCAATGGGGCTATGCAGAGGCAGGTGAATTGGGAATGAATGTTTGCTAGCACATGCGAGCGGGGTCCAACAACTTTAACTGGACTGGAGTACTGTTATGTTGGTTAGTCGGGTGCGCTACGGTCTACTATTTTGCTACACGATGGCTAATGAGACCGTGATTTGCTGCTTAAAGCTGATTACAAGTGACTACGAACAGTGCCAACAGTGGGATTTGAACTCAGGACCTTTTTGATCGTTCGGCTTATAAGAAAAGGAAGAAAAACATAGGGAGATGGCAATATGCATAGTACACGTTCTGTTCGCAAAATCTTGTTGTTTCTTCGCAAAACTGAATAAAATAATAATAAAACAATAATTAATAATAATAATAATAGAAATAATAATAATAATAATAATAATAATTAAAATAAATAATAATGAATAATAATAATAATAATAATAATAATTAAAATATCAATAATAATTAAAATAATAAAAATAATAATAATTAAAATAATAATAATAATAATAAAAATAATATTAAATTAATAATAATAAAATAATAGTTTAAGATAACAGAAAGCTAGCGTTTTGATTTAATACATTGTATGCGGGACACGTACTAGTACGTTTTCTGACAATTGATACTTGAGCGCGGGTCACTTACTAGTACGGGTTAGTGTAACAACGTGGTTTGTTTGTGGGTACAAAAATAACGGTATATACAGGAAAGCAAAGCCGAATGTTCTTGTCTACTACATAGATTCTGGAAAAATTTAGACAAATAAAAACTAGTTTTTACATAAGTCGATGCGACTGATGTAAAATTAAATAATTTTCGATCTATTGAGATTTAACTGAATAACTAAATTTACGCCCGAAACGCCCGCTCCCAGTACAATTCCTCTGCGAAATGTATCCGTACACAATATGTTAGAATGAAGTTCAAGATAGACCCGTTGTCTTCTTTAAATACTTTTTGAATATTTATAAATTAAATAGTTATATTTTAAATTGATAATTTGATTAAAATGAAATAATTAATAATATTATTTAACGAAATTAAAGTGCTTAGATTAATCTATGTAGCTATTTTTTTATCTTATTTAATTTGGGCACTCCCATCCTCCTGTTAAAGATAAGAAATGGTTACATCTATGTGAATAATATTAGGTTTTCCGAATGAGGTCGAGTCCCATTAATCCAGATTGTTATTGGAGTTCTATCGTATAATATAAAACCAGTGGAGGCTAAGTGAATCTGTGGGTCACATACTTTTATAAGTCTAGGTGTGCCCCGAATGATTGCTTTATGAATAATAAAACTTACAATAGCGGCAATGCTATGGTCTACTCTTTTGCTACACGACGGCTAATGAGGCCGCGATTTACTGCTTAAAGCCGAATGACTACGACAGTGTCAATAGTGAGATTTGAACCCACGATCTTGTCCACCGTTCGGCTTGTAAGAAAAGGAAGAAAACCATAGGGTTTGGGTTTGGTTTGGAACACTACGGTCTACTTTTTTTGCAACACTAGCTCTAATGAGACCGGGGCCTACTACTTAAAATCGATTCCGAACGGCTACGAACATCCATGCCACGGTGTAATTCTAACTCACGAACTCCGATACCGAAGAACAGGTAAACCATAGGGAGATGATAATATGCCTAGTAAAGTCTATTTGCGAAACCTTTTTGTTTCTTCGCAAAATTAAATAACGTTTTATGTTTATTTAAGATAATGAAAAGTTATGCCTTTTGATTTAACGTGAAGTTCAAAACAGACCCATCGTCTTCTTTAAATATTTTGTTTATATTTATAAACTAAATAATTAAATTTTAAATTGATAATTTGATTAAAATGAAATAATTAATAATATTATTTAACGAGATTAAAGTGCTTAGATTAATATATGTAGCTATTTTTTTATCTTATTTAATTTGGGCACTCCCATCCTCCTATTCAAGATAAGAAATGGTTACGCCTATGTGAATATTAGATTTTCTGAATGAGGTCGAGTCCTATTAATCCAGATTGTTATTGGAGTTCTATAGTATAATATAAAACCAGTGGAGGCTAAGTGAATCTGTGGGTTACATTCTTTTATAGGTCTAGGTGTGCCACGAATGATTGCTTAATGAATGATAAAACTTACAATAGCGAAGTTTTTTATCTTTCCGTTTTTATCAGCTGTATCAAACTTGAAATAGGAGCTAAAGTATAAGTTAATCAGTAACACATTTCAACGAATAAACATGAAAAACTCTCGTAGAACGGGCATATAGCCCGTCATATGACGCGATCAGTGAAAGTTTTAATTTTCATGAATTGCAAAGTGCCCTATGAGGCATTAAAATAATGGTTTGTTTTTTGGCTGACAATTATCTTGCAACAAAAGATAATCCATGATTAAATTTAAAATTATCAAAGATGCACCTAATCTATTATTAAGAATAGATCTGATTTATATTATTTTATTTTGGGGTATTTACTTTCTTAATGAAAATTTCACAATGAAAAAGATATTTAGGAATCTTTTAAAACTAGTATATAGCCCGTCATATGACAGGATCAGTAAAATTTTTAATTTTCCTGAATTGTAAAGTACCGTATGAGGCAGGTAAAAAAATGGTTTGTTTTTTTGGCTGAGAATTACCTTGCAACAAAAAATAATCGATGATTAAATTCAAAATTATGACATATGTACCTAATCTATTATTAAGAATAGATCTGATTTATATTATTTTATTTTGGGGTATTTAGTTTCATAATGAAAATGTCACAATGAAAAAGATATTTACGAATTATTTAAAACTAGCATATAACACGTCATATGACAGGATGAGTAAAATATTTAATTTTTCTGAATTGTAAAGTACAGGTAAAAAAATGGTTTGTTTTTTGGCTGAGAATTACCTTGCAACAAAAAATAATCGATGATTAAATTTAAAATTATGACATATGTACCTAATCTATTATTAAGAATTGATCTGATTTATATTATTTTATTTTGGGGTATTTACTTTCATAATGAAAATTTCACAATGAAAAAGATATTTAGGAATTATTTAAAACTAGTATATAGCCCGTCATATGACAGGATCAGTAAAATTTTTAATTTTTCTGAATTGTAAAGTACTCTATGAGGCAGGTAAAAAAATGGTTTGTTTTTTGGCTGAGAATTACCTTGCAACAAAAAATAATCGATGATTAAATTTAAAATTATGACATATGTACCTAATCTATTATTAATCTATTTATTATTAAGAATATATTTGATTTATATTATTTTAGTTTGGGGTATTTAGTTTCATAATGAAAATGTCACAATGAAAAAGATATTTACGAATTATTTAAAACTAGCATATAACCCGTCATATGACAGGATGAGTAAAATATTTAATTTTTCTGAATTGTAAAGTACCGTATGAGGCAGGTAAAAAAATGGTTTGTGTTTTGGCTGGGAATTATCTTGCAACAAAAAATAATCGATGATTAAATTTAAAATTATGACATATGTACCTAATCTATTATTAATCTATCTATTATTAAGAATACATGTGATTTATGTTATTTTATTTTGGGGTATTTAGTTTCATAATGAAAATGTCACTATGAAAATGATATTTACGAATTATTTAAAACTAGCATATAACCCGTCATATGACAGGATCAGTAAAATTTTTAATTTTTCTGATTTGTAAAGTACAGGTAAAAAAATGGTTTGTTTTTTGGCTGAGAATTTCCTTGCAACAAAAAATAATTGATGATTAAATTTAAAATTATGACATATGTACTTAATCTGTATTAAGAATTGATCTGATTTATATTATTTTATTTTGGGGTATTTACTTTCATAATGAAAATTTCACCATGAAACAGTTATTTAGGAATTATTTAAAACCAGCATATAGCCCATCATAGGACAGGATCTGTAAAATTTTTAATTTTTCTGAATTGTAAAGTACCATATAAGGCAGGTAAAAAAAGGAATTTGTTTTTTGGCTGAGAATTATCTTGCAACAAAAAATAATCGATGATTAAATTTAAAATTATCACATATGTACCTAATCTATTATTTAAGCCAAACATAAAAGTAAATTATTTACGCAATATCTAAGTTCTGTGATAATACGTATAAAAACAATGCAGACGATATTTAAATAATTAAAAATGAGAAATGATTAAATGAGATGATTAAAAGAATAACGTTATAATGCTAGAAAAAATGTTATTTTTACCTATTTATTATGTGATAAATTGATAAATTTAATCACCTGCTCTTAACTGGGGAAAATAGGGCTCGGAATAATGGCATTAAACGCATGAAAAGGAGGAAGAGGTACATTTCGAACGTTTTAAAGACGACAGTATTTTTCGCTGTGATATGAAGCATACTTAAGCCAATTTATTTTAGAATAGGATCGATAGTTTAGGAGAAGATAAACTTTATTCGCCTTGAATTTTGCTAACCCTAACTCATCAAAAATCTAATAGTGATGCCCCTACCCATTCCAGTTCCAACCGCTTCATACATTCGAGGACAGACGGATAGATAACGTAGGCTATTATTAAATAGGGGATTATTATAGGGTGTAAAAATATCCCGTGTTTTTACACGATTTTAGATTTTACATGAAATTAATAGGTGGTTTTAATACAAAAAGTAATGACTAGAATTGTAAAAAAAAAAAAAAATAAATAATGATAATTTAAAAGAACTTCTAAAATTATTGACTGTAATCTACAATACTGTAATCTACAATTGTAATCTACAATATTTGTAATTTTATATGCAAAACTGTAATTTTATATGCAAAGTTGTAAACTCTTTTCAGGGTACACGAGAGAAAAAAATCAGTTTCGAGGAAAAACATTTTTTTTTATTTCCTGTAAAACAGTTGTTATATATGTTTAAAATAATTAGAAATGTTACTTTTAATAACATTTTCCATCTTACAAATATATCATGAACAAAAATATGCAATAAAAAAATGTGACATTTTTGGGGTCGAATTCGCGAGAAAAATGAAATTGTTAAGGGGTTAAATTACAAAATGTCTTGCAATCGTTAGCATAAATATTTGATATGCAATATGTAATGTAACTAACAATTCAAAAATGAGAATCATTGCTATTCTAGAAATCGTGTTTAAGAATTGCCTACGCTGATGTAAGTGAAAAGGACAATCATTTTCAATTTACAACGCTTGCGCATAAAAATATTGAAATGGTGGTCTTTAAAATGTTTTACTTATAAAAAAACTTCGTGGAGATCACAGCTTGAAATAAATTAAAACCCGCTGCATTTCATTAAATTACAAAATATCTTGCAATCGTTAGCATCAATATTTAATGTGCAATATGTAATCTAACTAACAATTCGGAAATGAAAATCATTGCTATTCTCGACATCGTGTTTAAGAATTGCGTAAGTTTATGTAAGTGAAAAGGACAATCATTTTTAATTTACTACCCTTGCGCATAAAAATATTGAAAAGATGGTCTTTAAAATGTTTAACTTATAAAATACTTCGTGGAGATCACAGCTTGAAATAAATTAAAACTTACTACGATATTGAATATTTATATTTTAGTAGGATTAGAGCGGTTTATGGAATGTGAAATCTGTTAAAACTTTCGACATGCTCTGGTAGTTCGGACGTTGACATGGAAGTATTTCGACGGAAAGGGTTCAATGTTGCCAGTTATTTTTCATAATCTTACATCTTTTTATAACGGTATATTATGCGTAAAATCGTTCGAAAACTTTTACGAAATGCTGTTTAATAACTTTCATAAAAAACATATCTACATCAGCGAAGTAATTTGTGTAAAAACTATTTTTTCTAATGATTTAGTTTTGTTTTCGAGGGTATTCTTCAATTATTTGGCAACGTAATGGCTAATTAGACAGAAATTTACTGATATCGAAAAAGCGGTAATAAATATGACAGTGACACATACTGTATGCAAAGTCCTCATTTTCATAAAAGTAAACAGTATTAAGCTTGCTGTTACAGAGCAATAAATGTTGACATGGAAGTATTTCGATAAAAAGGGTTCAATGTTTCCAGTTATTTTTCATAATCTTACATTTTTCTATAACGGTATATTATGCGTAAAATCGTTCGAAAACTTTTACGAAATGCTGTTTAATATCTTTCATTAAAAACATATCTACATCAGCGAAGTAATTTGTGTAAAATATATTTTTTCTAATGATTTAGATTTGTTTTCGAGGGTATTCTTCAATTATTTGGCAACGTAATGGCTAATTAGACAGAAATTTACTGATATCGAAAAAGCGGTAATAAATATGATAGTGACACATACTGTATGCAAAGTCCTCATTTTCATAAAAGTAAACGGTATTAAGCGTGCTGTTACAGAGCAATAAATGTTGACATGGAAGTATTTCCATGGAAAGGGTTCAATGTTGCCAGTTATTTTTCATAATCTCACATTTTTCGATAACGGTATATTATGTGTAAAATCGTTCGAAAACTTTTACGAAATGCTGTTTAATAATTTTCATAAAAAACATATCTACATCAGAGAAGTAATTTGTGTAAAATATTTTTTTCTAATGATTTATTTTGTTTTCGAGGGTATTCTTCAATTATGTGGCAACGTAATTGCTAATTAGACAGAAATTTACAGGTATCGAAAAAGCGGTAATAAATATGATAGTGACATATACTGTATGCAAAGTCCTCATCTTCATAAAAGTAAACAATACCAAGTGTACTGTTACATATCAATAAATAATGGAATGGTTTACATTACAAGAATGCAATTCTAAAGAAATATGCCATGTCTAGTCTGTTTACATAATTTAATGAATCAGGAATTTGTTTTTCAAACATCCTTTCTGCCCATAAATCGTATAACTATAAATCAATATTTTCCATAATTACTATTTATTCGATACATCACGT
Organism: Pardosa pseudoannulata; assembly: GCA_032207245.1. Classification (NCBI taxonomy): domain Eukaryota; kingdom Metazoa; phylum Arthropoda; class Arachnida; order Araneae; family Lycosidae; genus Pardosa; species Pardosa pseudoannulata. Next base: position 49,275,999 of record CM063506.1, on the reverse strand, counting down.
GTTATTCATGCATATTTTGCTATAAATATTGGATGAAAAATTGTACTATCCAGAGCTACGTGGGATCCTAAAGCTAAAAAAATTTCTTTCTATTATACGTTTAGAAATTTTATAGAGCATATCACTGAATTTATAAAAAAATATTTGGTTTGAAGCGCAACGGTATTACCCTTTTGCTACATAGGCGATCTTAATTTCATAAAAATTATAATTTATCTAAAATGAAATAAAATCCGCAACAATGTTTATAAAAGTATGCATAAATATTGGTTGAAAAATTGTACTATCCCGATCTATATGAGATCCTAAAGATAAACAAAATTCCTTTCTATTAAACGTTTACAAAATTTTATATAGCATATCACTGAATTTATAAAAAAATAGTTGGTTTGAAGCGTTACGATATTACCGTTTTCTTACACAAGCGATCTTAAAAAAAGATTCATAAAAATTATAATTTACCTTAACCCCTTCCGGTATGATTTAATAATGAAAAACTGTGCATGAAATAACCATTTAATTTTTATTTAAAAAACTTGTTTCATTTTACAATTCTTACATATTCTTAATTAAAATCCACTTTGTACATAGTATTAAATAATATCAGAAACAGTAAAATTAAGAAAATATCAAAGCAAAATATGAATAAGGTATACAGGTAATAGTCTTCAAGCTACTGGTACTTTTCAAAACAAAGTGCAAAGGAATTCTTAATTGTTTACACCGCCAAGTAGTCTCACTTTTAATTTGATTCTTGTAACACACACGGCATTTCTTAGTAGGTTTTCTTTTATTCTGATTCATTAATCTGGAAATGACTTGTACCAAGAAATTCTAAGTAAACAATATGCAATAGTGACTTGTGATTTTCACAAGTGATAAAAGTGTTGCCAAATTCAGTACACTAGAAATTTTAAACTAAATTAGTTATCCTATTTAACAGTAACTTTAATCGCATGACGAATGTAGCTCGTCATTGTGAGGTATGGAATGAAAAACTAATGACGAGCTAGACTCGTCATTTTACCGGAAGGGGTTAAATTAAATAAAACCCTCAACAGTGTTTATAAAAGTATGCATAAATATTGTTTGAAACTTTGTACTAGCCCGATCTACGTGTTATCCTAAAGCTAAAAAAATTCCTTTTTGTTAAACGTTTACAAAATTTTTTAGAGTATATCACTCAATTTATAAAACAATAGTTGGTTTGATGCGCTACGGTATTACCGTTTTGCTACAGAAGCAATATTAATTTCATTAAAATTATAATTTGTCTGAAATGAAATAAAACCCTCAGCAGTGTTTATAAAAGGATGCTGAAATATTGGTTGAAAAATTGTATTATTCCAATCTACGTGGGATCCTGTAGCTAAAAAAACTTCTTTCTATTAAACATTTACAAAATTTTATACAGCATATCACTCAATTTATAAAAAAAATTAGTTTGAAGCGCTACGGTATTACCGTTTTGCTACAGAAGCAATCTTAATTTCATAAAAATTATAATTTATCTTACATTAAATAAAACCCGTAACAGTATTTATAAAAGTATACATAAATATTGGTTGAAATATTGTACTATCTCGATCTACGTGGGATCCTAAAGATAAAAAATTCCTTTCTATTAAACGTTTACAAAATTTTATACAGCATGTTACTCAATTTATTAAAAAAAAAAAAAAAAAAAAAATAGTTTGTTTGAAGCGCTATGGTATTACCGTTTTGCTACATAAACGATCTTAATTTCATAAAAATTATAATTTATCTGAAATTAAATAGTCGAACGATGACCGAATGATAGAGCGCTGCACTTCGGAACTGGAGTTCATGGGTTCGAATCCCACTGATGGCATGGATATTTGTAGCCGTTCGGAAGCGGCTTTAAGCTGTAGGTCCCGGTCTCATTAGCCCTCGTGTGCAAAACAGTAGACCGTAGCTCTCCAAACCAAACCAAAAACCTGAAATTAAATAATATCAGGAACAGTGTTTATAAAAGTATGCATCAATATTGGTTAAAAAAACCTTACTATCACGAACTACCCATTCGGCCAGTAGAATTTAGTATCAAAATAACACATTAATATTCACTTGCATCCATTTTAAATTTTTTCCTGTTATTACAAATATGTCTAAATTTTTTTTTAGTTAGCATTTCTGAAAAGTCTTACAGTAAGATTTCTTTTAAAATGTACTGATATAAGGAAAAACAATGTTTTTAAGCAATAAAATATGTGAAAAATAATCTGAAAATGTTTCAAGTTCGAATTCATAGAAAAAAGTAGACCATAGTGCTCCTAATTTTAGCTAAACCAAACGCTGTCGATCTATTAATTTTAGACGGAGTTCTTTGCAGAATTTTAATAGCATTTTATGTGAATTTTTATCTTTTATCAATTGTCACTAATGTCAAAACTAAATATTTAATGGTATTCATTCAATGACTAAAATCTAGCCTTAATAGTAGATTTCGTTTCGTTTAGAATGCAGTTGATTAAAAAACACTTGTAACTATGGTACAAAGAGATCTAAATTTTGTAATATGTTAATTTTATGCTGATCATTATGTAAAATTTTGTAATATGTTAATTTTGTATAAATGTTAATTATCTTTATGACAAGGGGAGATTTATTTTTATGTAACATAATTTTTATGTAAGGTATTTTGATGCAAAAAAGGATTACGAATAATGTTATTGGGGGGGATGTAATATTAAAATCCCTTATTTACTTATTTTAATATTAATTTAATAACTTTTGTTCATAAAGTACGTTGGGGATTTGCGCGGTAATTCTGATTTTTCCCTCCAGACACGCTATAGACTTCATTCAGCCTCTGTCCACAGCTATCTAAACACAAGGCCTGAGCACTGATCTTCCAAAAACCGGTCACGTGATCTCTCGAAGGCAGTATTCTATTTATTCTGTTGATGCTTGTTGAATGTTTGCCGATTACTGCTTTTAAATAATAATAAAAAAAAAGAAATTTATGGAAATAAAATAACGTTTGCTATTATATGTAGGGTAAGTAGCAATTTTGCTATCGTTTCTCCTATTATTTTATGAGCTGTTTTCTAATTAAGTATATCATAAGAATGGTGGTAGTTTTTAAGTTCGCTACTTTCGAATGATTAAAATGTTTTGTTAATAGTGTGTTCTTTGTATCATGTTGTATATTATAACTGTCGTTTTAAAAATAAGTTTCATTTTATTGTTAGATCTCACTCAGGAGTTTATAATTACATAATACAACATTTAATATCCTTGAGTTAAATGTATTCTAAGTTATGTTAAAGTTTCGTTTTTGCTGTGTATTGCAACTTGGCCTTTGTTGATAACTCACAAATTACAATTTCTGTTTCATCTTAAAGGAAAATTATTTATTATTACCACAATAAAAGATTAATTTATTCTTACTTCATTGATTTATAATGTGTTTTTAAGGAGCTTTATTAATAAAAGTTGATGTACAACTTCTTTCTCATACCACAACAGAAACTGGGAAATTTCTATGTAGAATCAATGATATCTGCACTTTAAATTTAATAATAAATAAGAATATGTTTTTTTTATCTTACAATTATTTATTGCTTATTCACATACATTTGTAATAAATATGAAATTAATTTCGATAAATCTGTGAGAAATGTAAACTTAACTGTACATTAACTTTGTTTTTCCCAACTGATACTCTTGCTAAGCAGGAAAAAGTATTTTTACCTGTATAAAGATAAATGATTAATCAATTGCTCACTAAAAATGAAAGTGTTTTTTTTTTTAGATTTTTGATTTAACTTTACATTATTATCAGAAACCTAGCTTAATATCAAAGAACAGATCAAACTATACACATAAAAACATTGCAGACATAAATTCAAGATTACATAATCAATTATAAGACAAACAGCGTAAGTTGCACGGGAGTATGCAAGCAGTCGTTTTCGTGATTTATGTGTCTGACTTCAATGAAGCAATTCCCCACATCTGAGTAACGAGTGAATGCAGTATGTATATTGATAAGTGCTTATGTTTATTGCCTATCTTTAAGTTGAATGACTATTTTTAAAAGCATTAGGATAAGCTTCATTACGTATTGCTCTCTCAATTTACCTTTGTAGGGTTTTCCCTCACTTATGTGTGTAATAAATTTAAAAAATAATTAAAAAATAAGAAAATAATAGCTAACTAGAGAGTGATTATAGAATCTGCTAAAAATATCCCCGTGATCTACTGAAATTTTCCCTGTGAGCTACTGGTATCTTGCGATCGATAATCCGGCGATACGATCCAGGTTGGAGACTTTTTGAAAAAAAACGCCAAATAATTACCTTTGTACTATTTTTTACATGATTTAAGTACATATTATTAAATACATTCACGTTTGAAGTAAAAATAGTCACGTTTAAAGTGAGCTGAAAATTTCCCTGTGAACAACTGGTATCTCGCGATCAATACTTTGGCGATACTGGTCTAAAAAATCTTTGTTATGCAGAAATTCGACTGAAACGCTCCAAACTTGTCGCCAAATACGATCCAGGTTAGCAATTTTTTGAAAGAGACGCTGAATAATTTCCTTGTACTATTTTTTGCATGACTTAAGTGCATATTATTAAATACATTCACGTTTGAAGTCAAAATAATCACGTTTAAAGCGACCTGAAATTTCCCTGCGAGCTACTGGTATCTCAAGATCGATAGTTTGGCGATCACTGGTCTAAAGAATCTTCGTTATGCAGAAATTACACTGAAATGCTCCAAACTTGTCTCCAAATACGAGCCAGGTTGGTGACTTTTTGAAAGAGACGCCGAATAATTACCTTTGAACTATTTTTTGGAGAAAATGACTTAAGTGCATATTATTAAATACATTCACGTTTGAAGTCAAAATAATCACGTTTAAAGCGACCTGAAATTTCCCTGCGAGCTACTGGTATCTCAAGATCGATAGTTTGGCGATCACTGGTCTAAAGAATCTTCGTTATGCGAAATAATTACACTGAAATGTTCCAAACTTTTCTCCAAATACGAGCCAGGTGTGACTTTTGAAAGAGACGCCGAATATTCCCTTTGTACTATTTTTACATGACTTAAGCATATTATTAAATACATTCACGTGAACAAATAATCACGTTTAAAGCGACCCAGAAATCCCTGAGCTGGATCTCAAGATCGAAAATGGCGATCACTGGTAAAGTCTTCGTTATGCAGAAATTACACTGAAAATCCAAACTTTTCTCCAAATACGAGCCAGGTTGTGACTTTTTGAAAGAGACGCCGAATAATTCCCTTTGTACTATTTTACATGACTTAATGCATATTATAAACATTCACGTGAAGTCAAAATAATCACGTTTAAAGCGACCTGAAATTTTGCGAGCTACTGGTATCTCAAGATCGATAGTGGCGATCACTGGTAAGAATCTTCGTTATGCAGAAATTACACTGAAAATTCCAACTTTTCTCCAAATACGAGCCATTTGTGACTTTTTGAAAGAGAGCCGAATAATTTTGTACTATTTTTACATGACTTAATGCATATTATTAAATACATTCACGTTGAAGTCAAAATAATCACGTTAGCGACCTGAAATTTCCCTGCGAGCTACATATCTCAAGATCGATAGTTTCGATCACTGGTCTAAAGAATCTTCGTTATGCAGAAATTACACTGAAATGCTCCAAACTTTCTCCAAATACGAGCCAGGTTGGTGACTTTTTGAAAGAGACCCGAATAATTACCTTTGTACTATTTTTTACATGACTAAGGGCATATTATTAAATACATTCACGTTTGAAATTCACCAACCAACCATTTTCAATTATAAATTCAGATCGAGCAAATGGGAGCGATCTTGCCTAAATGACAGTGCGAGGCAAGACAAACTCATCAACAAATTCACGATATGTGGCAACTGTGGAGACGATCAAACATCAATTTCGTCCTTAGAAACGGATGTAGTGAAGGAAGTACTTAAAAGGCCAGTGCCACGGTTACTCTGCCAGTTCGTTTCATGCCACTGGTAAGTGAACCCTCTTTGCTTTATTCATTACTTTTAATTTCTTTAGGAATAAAGGAGTATTTGTAAACGCAAAAACTTTCGAAACTTCAGATTTAATAGAAATACATTTTAAGCGTGTAACTTTCTGGAAGACATTATGCCTGTGCGTACGTACAACAAAACTTTGATGAAACTCTAAATATAATTAACACTGTACTTTTTTTTTTGTGCGTTGAAGTAATTTCCAATGTAATAACACAAGCGATTAAATAGATATTGTGAAGACTATGTTTTACATATTTGCGAAACTGATCATCGTAGACTCAAATAGAGAAATTCCACTCCAGGAGCGTGTGGTGTGAAAGAAAATATCGCTTAAACGCACCAATTTATAGTTTGATTAACGATAGACCATGCCTAGTCCCGAAATCTGAACAGAACCGGGAAAGCATTGTGCACAAAATAGAACACGGATGTATCAGCAGGACAATGAAATGACAACGAGTTGAAAGAGTTTTTTACACGTATAGGGTAGAATATTTTAAAAAACAAAGAATCAGATGCTCTTAGACTTCAATTTTTCTCAGGTGTACACGTGTGCTTCTTTTACTTTATATATATATTATATAAATATAATATATATATATATATATATTTATATATTATATATAAATATGTTATATATTTATCCTAATTATCATTCACTAATATATTTGTAAATTTAAATGATCAGATATTTTTATAATAATATTAAAGATAATAAAGCAAAGTTATTAATGATTTTGAAGTCACAAGCAATGTACAACACCGTATAATATTTTACTTAGAGCTGAAGTACATTTTTTTAACTGAAGGATATAGAGCCAAGACAAACGATTGGGTATAATTAACAAAAATTCGTTTCATTACCACTAAATGGGAGAAATTTGTTAGTTAAGGCTATGAAAAGTAAAGATTTATATGAAACATTAAATTAAGAACATACATAGTAAACGATCCTAACTCCCCATATATTTTTTTTTTTTTTTTTTTCAGAGACCGCCAGTCTGATTTTTGCTAGGAAGTCGACCCTCGACTTTGGGATCTCATTCCCGCTACGTAATTATTTTTTTTTTACTTCGTGCATTGACGTAAGTCACTTACTCTCATTCTGGATCGTCTTTCCTCCTTCGATTCCCTACGAACTCCAGCGCGATATGTACTCTGATCGCTTCGAGCCTCAGTGTAGAAGACAACTGTTCCGGATCATCAGACCGGTAGATCATAGTGTCAGAGTCCCTTACCTATACTAATTTGCGAACTGTTTACTGTATTTGAGAATTACCAGATTAACTGTACCTACGTGTTTTATTTTTTAATGCTTATCTCAGCACGAGATTTCATAAGCAATTGAATTTAATTAATCCTTTATATAGATATACATAAATTATTCTCATAAATCATTTAATCAAGATTAAATGAATCTTCAGCCTGTATCCTTGACGGCCTCAACTACTATTACACCAGTAAGAGTACTATATATTTATTCAACAATGAATATTATACATTTACTTAATGAGTAGTATACGTTTATTCAACAATGATTAGTATGTATTTATTTAACAATGAGTAATAAATATTTATTTAATAAAGAGTAGTAGATATTTATTCAACAATGAATAGTATCTATTTATTCAACAATTAGTTGTATATATGTATTCAATAATGATCAGTATATGTTTAATCAGCAATGAGTAGTAGATATTTATTTAACAATGAGTTGTATATTTTTTAACAACGAGTAATATATATTTAGCCAATAATGATTAGTTATATATTTAATTAACAAGGAGTAGTATATATTTATTGAACAATGTTTTAGTAAATATTTTCAATGAATAAAATGCATTGTCAACAGTAATAGCATTATATATTGAATAATGATTACAATTAACGACAATAATTAGTATATATTTATTCAACAATGAAAAGTTTATATTTAATGAATAATGAATAGAGCTCAAGTACTTTAAGTTGCAGGTGGCCACAGATTCTGACGTTTTGGTCTTGCGTGACCCCCATACGTGCTATTATCAACTAGCCTGTTTGGGTATTAACAGTTCCATGGTGTATGATTCAATGTCAGCCTCTCAATTTTCTACAAACATGTTTACATGTGTTGCATCTAATATTTTATTATTTATCTTTTTTTTCAGAGTTAGTCTAATTAACTTACTGTCCTTAGAATAAAATAGATCGATACATATTACAAATTGGTTTCAAGGACAGTAGCAAGTATTAATACTTCTTATTATTAAAATAATTCAAAAACAGGTTTATAGTATATATTTTTCCTGCCAACTTTTGATCCTTTTAATTGCTGGACAGAAAAGTCGTATAGTAAACGAATTTCTTTTCAACTTGCAGGTGTCTTATGGAGTAGGCAATTGGCTATTCACAGATCCGTCCTCCGTTTAGGGTTATTCACTTTTTTTGCAGTCCAGGAGGAGGCGCCAGCAACATGTGGACAGTGTACTAGGAGGCAATCTCAATCTCAGCATTACCATGACTTTCCTCAACCCTGGCAGCCTTTGGTATGTATACAAATAGAAACTAAGCGGACTTATTCCTTGCATTATTTTAAACCTTATATTTTTATTTAGTGTAAATGGGACATGGCTCTTCTTTTGGTACCTGAGTCTACAGTTCAAATCTCGCTGCGAGTCTATGGATAGTATTCGAATCTGTTTTAAGCGGTATCTAGTTTCATTACCCTCGTGTACCCTCAAATTAGATCATAGTGCTCCAAGCCAAACCTGTACAGATGGTTGCATAGTGTTTATAAAATATGCCACTATTCCGTTTGTTAAACTATTTTGTAATAGGATTGCAATGCTTCAGATTTTAATTTTTTTATCGAGACTATGGTAATCTTATTATAATACTTTTAAATAAATGGTTTGCGGTTTAGGATCCCGAACCGGCTTAAGATCCGCCGTGTTCGTTAAAGGTGACTGGGCACGTAAATAGATATTCGTGGTCACAATGTCCTCCAAGTTCTCAATTAATACCACTGGGGTGGCAGGCCAAGCCTGTAATCCCTCCGAGCGGTTTGCGATGTTTCTACTTCCGATGGTAAGTCATACCCTAGCCATTTAGATATGATTTCGCATGGGTCTCGTATAAAAAGCAGGTATGGAGGCGAAATAATCAGTCGTATATGATTTCAAACTTAACAACTTTCATTTATTTATCAAAAAGCATTTTAAAGAAATATTAACGAGTATAAGTAAAGCCGTCCAGAGAGGAAATTACTCTAGACAACCTGCTTTCTTCGAAGTTTAGCCGGAAGTCCTCTCCCGTTCCTTCTTCTCCAAACAGAAAACCTCGGTTTTAGGGAAGATCGACACCCCCCTCTTTGACCTTTGTCCTTGGAGTAGCCGAAACGCCCTTTGGCGCTAAGCCGACGCGGTCACCCAAAGCACAATTTCTTTTCTCTGTCGGTGAGTTGACAAAAACGGCACACTTGACACTTTAATCGTCCGTGCGTCAAAAGAACCATTACTGGTACAATACTCCCTTTTTCAATTGTTCAAAAGAATAAAAGTTCGACCGATCACCGACAGAGACGGACACGACTCTTACAAAGCCTATGGGTCTTCTGCTTTATCCCTGCTTCAAAATTACGAGGACCCACTTGAGCATAAGCCGCACTTCCACCCTTGTGGTGCTCGTTATAAACGAAAGTCGAATCCCTTTTCCTTAAAACCAGTAGCCTCCTGCTCAATAATGCTTGATTTGACCAAGTGGTATAAGACAACAACAACAATACTTTTAAAACGTCGTTATTACTATAATTAACCCCTTAACGTGTACGCTCGAGTTAACTCGAGCGGCGTTGTACTTTATGTTGCTATAATTTTTCACACTCGGATGCAATCGAGAATTGAAAATAACAATGTGAAAAAAAAAACCCCAATCGTTTTATTAATATTTATCATTTACATGGGATTGTAAGCTATAACATTTTCTTATTCAAGTAAAAAATATATTTTTTTCTACTTATCACTTACGACTTATCTCTTCCTTGTGAGCCGCTTTCCGACAGCGTATTCATATTCAGATTCTGATTCGCTCATTTTTCAATATATATTTTACTAAAATATAATATAAAATAAAATATAATTGTTAACTATTTTATTACAAAGTCCTGGCTGTAAAGACATCCTTGACTGGAGGCGTAACTTTATATTCTTTATTCTTGAGATATGAAACATAAGTTTTTCAAATTTCATACCGACGCATCAAGGGATGACACATCATACTGTCAATTGGTAGATTGCCTAACAATTGAACAATATACTCTTTCGATAATTATAATAATATTCTAAAAATTAGAAATCATACCAATTGTATAAATATCCAATATACTCAAATTCTGATGTTTTTGGTATTTTTGTAATTTTCTTGGCAAGACAACGTTCTAAATTGTGTTTTTTAAAAAATTGATTTTTTCTGGCCGGCCTTTTTCAATAAATAAATAAATAAATAAATTAAAAAAAAATAATAAAAAAAATAAAACTGTGCATTAAGGAGTTAAATGTATGAAGTATAGTTGTTAATGTTCCAATTTTAAAGCGAGTTGAATGGAACTTCCTTAAATAAAAAGAGCGAAATAACTTGATTTATGAAGTATTTTTATATTTTCGTTTAATAATAGTTGGTAGAGCCCGAGGCTCTACCAACTATTATTATCGGATCCAGTTTAGCCCCGTCTACCTGTGCCAGTAAAGTTCCATCATTTTACCGGATAAAAGGGATTTTACTTGGTGGGTCAGGAAAAGTCTCTTATGAGCAATGATTTCAACTCTCCTTTTTGCCGGAATTGTTGTCAGAAGTCACGTGATCACACGAGGGTGCAATCCCAACCTTCCTGTATCAAGTTTTTCTTACAGTTACTTCAAGTTTTACTTCAAGTTTTACAAAATGGGACATCAATGTTTCTTTTTACTATTTTTAATGAATCACTTAGAAAATACATTTTAAATTATAATGAAAATTTTAGATGCAGAAGAAGTAGGGAGGATAGTGAAGGAATTAAGTCTATTCGTTCGCCAGTCATTATCAGTTGCAGTTGCATTCGTGAAAATTTTTCAATTTCATTTTTTATAACTGTATTTTTTGCAGCAGCGGAGTCGGCCATTTTAAGATCTAGCGCCAGTAAACGCAAAGGATTATAGGATAAGAGGTTAAACTCTACTATTACCCTGCTGGAAAAGTAGAATTTTTCTTCACCTAAATTTCTTCTCTAGCTAAGGATGTCTTGAAAGGGGAGTTCGATTTGTGACGACTTCAATGTTCTTGAGTGAAGAAGTAGCTTGAAGAAGGATCACAGACTTAACAGAATTGGAAATCACTTTTATTTTCTGGAGTAAATACTGGTTATATACAAAGGGATTCTAATCTCCCAAAACAAGTCGAAATGTAGAGGATTGTTGCTTGCATAACATTACCACGACGATCACAGTCGGAAAAAAAGATTAAATAATCTCACAAAATGGGGAGGCTTTTCCAGGGTGCAATGCAAAATCTATTCCCCGTTCGTAGTCCGAAACCCTGCCGTTTCATATATGAGCGGACTTTACGAGTCTCCCGAACGTAATCACTAAAAAGCTGGTTCTGGTCAAAAGTCGCGGAAGCCTCCACGAGGTCAAAGCACCTACGTAAAAAAATGTCGAAAAGCTCCAAGCCGCAAAATTCTAGGCTTTTTATACCTGGGGGTCAATTACGGTCCCGCCAACCGTTTTTTTTTTGTCAGTTACGATTCCAGTTACCTGAGAACTCCAGCTAAGGTTACAGCTAATTTTTTTAGGTGAATTCTCATTCGATAGCTGTCCCGATTCTGGAATTCTCGAGGCACCCTCCGGTATCATTACCGCGACTGATCAGGGTCGTGACGCCTTGTTGTAATGTACATACAACCTATACACCAGTGTACGTTACAAGGGGGGGGGAACACATAATGAATATAATACTTTATATAGATTCAGACATTTATTCTATACATTTATTTACAAATATATCCTTGGTTATCATAATGATCAATCATTTATATCTTCTATTTACACTATAATTATCCCACATCTCTTTATAAGGAATAGTTATTATTAACAGAGGCCTAAGTCAAATGACTGTAAATATTATTTTATAAATTACCTCCATTAAAGTCACAGGGGAGCAGGCAGGGGCTTTCCTCACGGGCGTACGGGACGAGTTGGTGATGGTGAGCGGGGCGGTGTCGGTCCGGGCGCACGGGACGAGCTGGTGCTAGTGGATCCTTGTCCCACTTCTCTCGACTGTCCACTTCTTCCCACTGTTCGCTCTCACTACGTTTCCAAACTTCTCACCCCGGTCCCAACGCCCCTTTTTTCTTCTTATCCAATCCCTTGTCTTCGGGAAATTTTCCCACATCAAATGCCCTTCGGGAGTGCAGGTGGGCTCATTAAAGTAGCCCCTTTTTGTTCAAGCTGACATTACTTTTTAGCCCCTGCTCCCATAACTCACGCTTACAGCTCTGTGCGAGCTTGACTGTTATGCTGCCATTCTGTGATCTATCTTCTCTGCAGGGGTCCCTAAACTTGACGTAAATAATTGGGGTCCTAAATTCCTCAAGGAAAATCCTCCCACGGCTATGCATGCACGTGCAAATCACCGTGAGAAAGTACCTCGGTACACGCCTATTGAACCGAACTGTCAACATTCCAGACATACAATTCAGACATTCCATACATCATACATTCCAGACATCAGGCTACTATATCGCGTCGCCGCGATATTGTAGCCGGATCGAAAGAGCAAAAATTCAGATCAGCTGATATCGGTCGTTAGTGTTCTGAACAAAGGGGGGTGGGGGTATTCACAGATTCAAGGATTTACACTGCTTTTTGGCATATGTATACGGGGCTATTGTTTGATATATTCATTGTACTTGTAATAACATAACGAGATGGTGTCATGGGAAAAATAGCTGTTGAACATCTAAATATATAGTCAGGTGATCTTCTGTTGTTGCTGTTGCATATGCCACTTGGTCAAACCAAGCACTATTGAGCCAGAGGTTACTCGTATTAAGGCAAAGGTATGCGCTTTTCATGTTGACGAGCACCACAAGGCTAAAAGTACGGCTTAAGCTCAATTTTGAAGCAGGGACCAAGCAGAAGACCCACAGACTTGGCCTGCCACCTCCAAAGGTGTTGATTGAGGACTTGGAGGACATTGTGACCACGAACCTATTTTACGCACCCCAGTCACCTTTAACGAACACGGTCCATCTTACGCCAGCTCGGGTTCCGAATCTGCAACCTCTCAGTTACGAGATCGTTGCCTTTGAAGACTGAATTACCGCGGCTCAGGTGATTCAGTCTTCAAACAATAAACATATAAAATTTTTATCCTTTTGAATAAACATATGAAAGAAATGAAATGCAGGAAAAAATATAACCTAAACATCATCATCACAGAGGTAAAATAGAGTAAAATAGATTTTATCTTTTAAAAATTTGAATCTAAAATGTTTTCTCAACAGAAAAAAAAGTATTTCGTGCCCATTGAAAAAATATTGACTAGCCAGACGTTGCTCAAAAGATTATAAAATAACACGTAATTCAAACTGTTTTGAATTTCTTATCAACTTCACACCTTGGTGACAACTGCATTATCGGATTGTTAAAAAATACGTACTTCACATCATTATCTTCTTATCTTAGTCATTGCCTTCCTGATCGGTAATATGTTAGATAATAGCGATAATTAGATAAATTTTATTCTGAATACTGCGATACAGTCGACTTTCGATAATTCAATTTCATTTGCTTGAAATTTCCACTTATATCGAAGTTTTTCGGAAGTCCCGAATTTACGTCAATACACTTCCATATCAATGTTGTCTCGCTATCTAAGTTCACTGTGCTTATCTAAATGCTTCAAGGAGTCTTTGTGTGTAGTGTTAAACTGAATGGATGAATAATTGAAAATAGTTGAATATTCATTTACATTTGTATTTGGAAGATGTATGAAGGATTTTTAATGTCTGTTGAAATATTTCTCCTTGAATTACTTCTAATTGTTTTGTGAAATGCAATTTTTTTTTTTTTTTTTTTTTTTTTTTTTTTTTTTGTATCTTGTGCACAACTATTTAAAAATTCTCGATGAGTTTTTGAAGGATTAATTCTGTAATGTAATGACATCTTTTGAGGGTGATCAATAGAATTTAGTGTCCTGTAACTCTTAAGAATTTTTATTTACAAACCATATAAACCAGGAGTGGCCAAATCGGGGCCTATTAGATGATTACAAGCGGCATATTGCATTCTTGCGCTTCATTTTTTCTTCAAATGAATTTTTTTGAAATCCTGCAGCCTTCGTACTCATTACTTCTTTCAAACTTTTTGAGCTTTTACAGTTGTAGATAAAGTGCGTGTGTGTATATGAAAGAGAAAGTGAGAGAGAGAGAGAGAGAGAGTGATTTAACTGCACTTCTCAGGCACTTCTAAATCTCGGGACTGTATCTGTCTCTAAACTTTTTTTGTCCATCTCAAAAACTGTATTTCAGAGTTATCTTCACCAAACGAGACTTTCCGGTAGCTAAGGCCACGGCAGCTGTCGCACTCTCGTCTAAGAAATCATTTTTCACTATTGCAAATTGGTGTTCCAATAGACGTATCTTTTGAACTGGAGAAAATTACGTAAATTAACTGCTTGATTGAGTTATTTATTCTCCTCTCCTGTACAAATATCAAAGATATCTATTTTAAATTTATGCATTCTTACTCACCAGTTTATCTTATTTCTTGAGGGTTTACAATTGAGGAATGTACATATGAAAGAAAGCGAGTGAAAGAAAGAGAGAGTGTGAGAGCGAGTGAGAGAGAGAGTGAGCTTGAGTTAACTCCAAGTCCCAGATTGATCTTATTCTCAGAGCTTTATCACTCTCAGAACTCTCTTATTACATCCAACAAATGTGGTTCAGAGTTATGAAATTTTTGATTTTTTAAATAAACTGTAATTCCTAAATGCTTAAGTTTGATTTTACTCAAATCTGGAAGAATTTTTTTCAGATTTGAGTCTTTTCGTATAATTGTAAAATGATGTTAACATTTTTACGTTATTAATTGGAGCTCTTATAAATTATTTTATTTTAGGTTGTTTCATTTACCTTATATGAAGGCACATCTATATATTTTCCTTTGTTGGTGTTACTATACCTTCGAAGTCTCATTAAGTCAAACAAGATCCATTAGTTTGTTGATTTTCAGAAAGTCCATCACAAGTAGGGAATAGGAGTAGAAAAAAAAATTCCTAAAATCTAAATTAATAACTTTTTTTTGTATGTGAATTTTTGGAATATTTTTTTAAATTTTTATTAAATAACTTATATGCATTAATTATTTATTACTAACTTTTATAGTTTTATTACTAAATTTCTTATAGTTTTAAAGTTACATTCTGTAATCTAAATATATATGTTTATATAATCAAAGAATAATTAAAATGTCGTTAAGTTTTATTTTACTGCTAAAGTTTAGGTGATGACTTTTGATTTGGGAATCAAATTTAAAATATAGCACGAAACTACCTAACTGAATGTATTGCGAGACATTTTATTTTATCTGTAACGCAATAGATGGCAGCACCATTCACTTTTGACCAATATGAGAGAAATGAAGAACACGACGTAATTAGAGAGAAAAGATATCACACCATTTAACTTATAGGAAGCTTTAGAATTACGTTTAAGGACTTTGATAACAGTTTTTTTATAAAACAGTGACAAAATTATTTTAGCCGAACAGCAAATGATGTCGGATGTTATATCTAAAGTACTAGCTTGGGATTTAAAGGTTATTTGCTGTTACCAATTTTTTTTAAAATCCGTTTTTGCTCTGTAAGCACAAACATTACATGTGTATTGCACTTAAATAACAATATAAAAGTGTCTCTTTGACCCGAATATTGCTATTCCTAGGGATAAAATTATAATTTTATACATTAAAAATGTGTAAAAAAGGTAATAAAAAGTAAAAATGTTATATCTCAAATGATTTTTCTTTTGCTTTTGCTCACATGAACCTCAAACAAAACTAAAATAAGCCATGTAAATAATTTTAAAATTTCGAAACAAACTTTTATTGGCAGTATTATTTTGTATACAGCTCGATATCATATGCCTAAAAAGTGATTGAGTTATAAAAAGCACTTGGTAGAACGAGATTGAAAAGGGGATGTCTCCGGTATATTACAGAAATAAATACTGAAACAAAAAAAAAATTCTTTTTTGTGTTTGGTTTTTGTCACTGTAATAACATTATTTTTTTTAAAATATGTATATTAATGTAAAATTTTACTATCTCTATTATTTTTCTTAAATGTCCATATTTTTCTAATTTTTATAACTTGGTGAAAATTATATCAGTTCATGAATAGTTTTACAACGGAGAAATTAGATCGATATAATGTTTTCTTTAGTTTTTACGTAATGATAATACTAAATTAAAGAACGCTATTTTTGCATGGCAATTCTGATATATGATCTTATGGTATATGAGAGAATTTAGGAGGGGAGGTCTGAGATAAAAATGTGTGTATGCATGTGTTGTTTTTGCATGCTTAAGTGTTAAATTTAGTTTAAAAAACTGACTTTACAAAATGGGGAAACTCAAGCCCCTCCTGCATTTTTCATATGGGTGCCCTTGTTGGCAATGACAATATGCAACCCCCAAAATTAATTTCTGGGTACGCCATTGAAAAGCTTATTGTTTTAATCACAACAATCAGTTGTTCTCCGAGAGTTAAGGACAGCGATCTACTGTTGAGTATCACAATTTATACAACGATTTTAAGTAAAGTTTGGTTTAGCTTTGTATAAAGCAATACTGTTGCTACACGAGGCTATTGAGACCGGAACCTACTAGTTAAAGCCAATTCAGTATGCCTATAAGCATCGGGATTGGAACCTGCGAATTCCGGTATCAAAGAGCAACTATTCCGGTGCCATTCGACCACCGTTCGGCTATTTTCGTGAGCGAAATAGTTGGGAAAGTAATATATATATAAATAAATAAATAAATAAATAAATATATATATATATATATTTATATAGTTATATATATATATATATATATATATAAATAAATAAATAAATAAATAAATATATATATATATATATTTATATAGTTATAAACTTCATTATCTAAACATTCTTTTCTTTATTTTAAGGAACCCTTCCGATGTGGCTTTTCACCCTTGGTCGCACAATTCTTAAGGACACCAAAATAGTAGTTCCTTACACCAACATCATTACCTCCCTGGTGTGCTTGATCATTCCCATAGGAGTGGGTCTGCTTATCCAAAGATTCTTCCCTAAGGTGGCTGCTCGCTCCAAGAAGCTCCTGGCTCCCATTTGCATCATCTTGCTGATAGGTATCATCGTCATGGCCTGCATCGCCAACACTTACATATTCTTCATGCTGAGTTGGCAGATGGTCGTCGCTGCCAGCCTCAGTGTGTGGTCCGGATTTCTAGCTGGAGTTCTGGTCGCCATGATCTTTCGCTTCCCTTACGGCGACATTGTTGCCATTTCGGTAGAGACGGGGATCCAGAACAGCGGGATAGCCTTCGTGTTGCTGAGCTACTCCCTCGCCAAGCCGGTGTCGGACATGGCAGCTGTTGTGCCAGTGGCGGGATCTATGATAACACCAATCCCGCTGTTCTTGATCCTGTGTGCCAAGAAAGTGAGGAATTGTTGGTTTAGGAGCGACACAATTGAGTTACAGGGGCTTCACAGCAAAAAGGACGAGTATCACTCGACGAAGTGCATCTTAGATGAGATGAAAGAACAAGATTGTGAACTGAAGGAAGCCAAATCCGATTAATTGGATTTACAGTTAGACTTTATAACCATGGATCTGAAAATGTTTAGAGGTCATAATTGCAAAAATCACTGCCCTGACTGTATTTTACTAAATTATCTGTTAAGCATTAGGAAATGTTTCCTACTAATTTAAAATTGTTAATGTTGTTATAAATTAAAACAATTAAAATGTCCATTCTAGCTAGTCTAGGAAGGAATAATTAATAGGTCACAAACTATTAAAGAAGATTATGGCAAGACATCTCGTAACTTTATAATCTCATTGTGTTTAAAGAAGCTCAAATATTGTACAGTTCCAACAAAGTTCAGACGTTGCAAAGTGAAGTACATTAATGAAGAATATAAACTTTGCTGTGATATACCTTAATTACTAGATTCAAAACATTGAACTGTAAAATGAATAACATATAACAACACACAAGGTTTTCTTTTTTTTGGAACTTTTGGATGGTTTTGAGACATTGAGAAAATATTTTATACATAAAATAAGCCAAGTCAGATACGCATGGTTGCATGACTTGCATTCCAAAATGTGATTATCCGATAAAATTGTTTTGAAGGAATAACGTATTGTGAATTCACATAGCCTGTTTTGACAGCACATTCATAAAATATTTCTTATATTAATTAGACATTATGAAGACTCTTTTATGATTGTTTTGCAGTGTTTGGGATTTAGTGATGGAATACATCAGGCGTTTGGAAGTTTATGTTGAATATGAATGTATTGTGAATTTTGATTTGTAGAAAGGAGAATTCTAATTTAGGGAAAATAAAAACTGCCTATCTTTAAATGGCGTTACAAAGATATAATTTATATTTTTATAAAAATTCTGTTCAAGTGAAATATTTTTGAATATTAAAATAAAATATTGCGTTTAAATAATCAAATAACTTTACATGACGTTTACTTCATATTTTCTTCTGCATTTGTCTAATAAACATTCACAAGTCTGCTTAACACTAGAGTAGATTTTCTTAATTGTTTGAGTACTGAAGAGTTTTCTTATATGCTAATAGTGTGGAATGAAACGCGTAGTAATTTTTTTTGGAGAACGATAGAAATGATTATAATTAATACTAATTATTACCTAACAAGTAATTTTTACCAACAAAAATATACATTATTCTCACTTATTACAAGAATATTTTGCTGCAGAAATTCCACGAATTCCTTTTTTACATATAGCGTAAATTAAGTTGAATCGTCTAATTCCATAACCATTTTTTTTACTGCATACATCACATTGTCACAAGTTTCGCCCAGGCAATTTTTCTAAAGAAAACTTTGTACTTATTGGCTGTCTTCCTGTGGTATTTTGCTTGCTAACCATTCCTCCTCTATAGCAGTGGTGCAGAAACTTTTTTCGACTGCGACCCCTTTTGTAGAGAGAAAATTTTTGGCGACCCCTAGAGATAAATGTTCACAAATACGATGTATATTTCCCACATTTCTTTCGTTTCATCGAATAAAAACATCATCATATTTGACTCATATTAATTTTATTTATAATTTTAAGAAAATACTTTTTGTATAACACAAAATCAGTAAATTGCCCTTTAATGAGATGTATGTGGCTGCAAGTTTCTAATTATCTCATCGATGTTTGGATGTATGTTGCTAATTGCAATTCGCATATCATCTTCAGAGTTTAAACGCGAGCGGTATTTAGTATTGAAACTAGTTTGCTAAATCCAGTTTCACATAAATATGTTAATGCAAATTATATTAACACTTTGATGGCATTCTTGAATAAAACAGGATATTGTTTTTCCACGGATAGCCAAACTTTTTTGACAAGGAAATTGCAATTAAATAGTGAGTGACGGCGCTTTACTCTTTATATGTACACTGTATGGTATGCAGCATGCAGAGATAATGCATTTCATAAAAATTTGGCGACCCCTAATTTGCGCACCACTGGTCTATAGCATCAATAATGATCAGTATAACACTTGTTGAGAAAGTGAAAACAGTTTCTAATTTCTATACAACAACGAAAAGTTTTTTTTTACTACAAATAAATAAATAAAACACGCTCATTTTGTCTACCGTACCACAATCCACGGCTCTACTGCATTACTACTTACCACTGTATTTTATTTTAATTCTTATATTATTAAAAATCACAATTGAGTAAAATGAATACAAACTGCGATTGATATGAATTCAACTGCTCTCAATAGATGCGAAAATTATACTAACCAACAGCAGCGTCTCCGCATTTTCGGTACAAAACAAGAGAAGCGCTATCGCGCTTCTCCGCATTTTTGGCACATAACAAGCACTCAAACGGTTAAAATGTGAAGCGTTGAACCTTAGAGTTCAGTAACGACCATTCAGGAATTCCTCGAGAAATTTTTAAACACCACAAAAATTTTAGAGAAAATCCGTAAATTCAATATCTAATTTTTCCCTAATTCTTTACGTAGAATTACTAGTATTAACTAATACTCCAGAAGTGTAATAATATGGAATTCTAAAGCGGCATGACAATGAGTTATTTAAACCAGACGTGACAGTATAGCATAAAAAGAGGTGAAACATTAATCAATATATTATTTTACTTGTATCATTTCGTTAAAAAAATTCTTGCTCCTATGTCACCTTTTGTAAGTATTATCTACTTTTTAAACTATTTTATAGTATTTAGTGTTTATGTTTATGTCTAATAATTGATAAATAATAGGCACTGAGTTTCTCTTTAAGTAATATTTATTCAGGAGTTCTTTGAATGCATGTGGTAAGAAAAAGTTCCGTATGTTGTGACTGTGGGATCGTCTGTCAGACTGAGAATTGTTTCGAAATTGTGGTATCGATATATGAGGAATAGTCATTTGGACAATTCGCTGCTCAAAGGAATGTATTTATATTAACAGTTCTGTATTAGAGCAATTACAAGTTGTTGATACACCATAAATCTCATTAGAAAGTTTCATATCTTTAAGTTCATCCTCCATGATCGCTATCTTGGATCCTCAACTCTTCGGGGCCTACTCTGGACGCTGCGAATCGTTTCGAACGTTTGTTGTGACGTCACTTTGACGTCAGCTTGTGGGCATTATGCGAGGAAACTATCAAGCTGATGTTACAACGAACGTTCAAACAGAATCGCAAAGTCCAGAGTAAACCCCTCTGTTACTAACAAGTATTTTATTACTCATAGAATCTGTCAATTTTTCCAACAAGATTTTGATTAAACTTTTGGATACAACCGATGTTGCAACAGATTTAAATTTTTGTAATAATTGACTTGGTTTCATGTTACGTAAATCGACTCCTGTAATAAGTTCAGCCGAACGATGGCCGAATGGTTAGGGTGCTGGCCTTCGGAACCGAAGTTCGTGGGTTCAAATCCCACTATGGCATGGATGTTCGTAGCCGTTCGGAATCGGGTTTAAGCAGTAGGTCCAGGTCTCATTTAGTCCTCGTGTTGCAAAAAGTAGACCGTAGCACCACAAACCAAATCAAACCTGTAATAAGTTCTTTAATTCCAAAATTTTCACTTTTTTTTAACATAAATATTAAAACCTTCTTTTGGATTCTGAATATTTCGTAGCGGAATTACTTGTTACGATATCCCAGATGTTCTCAACATATATGGGTCTAATTGTGACAGTAGGTAGTTAAATTTGGTTTCCTCTGACACAATTTCACTTTAATTAAGTGTCGACTTGAAAAAACCGCATTTCTGAGAGATCCAACCAAAAAGGAGGAATTTTAACACTTACTTTACACAGCTCGTGTGTAAAATCTTCGCCATTTTTTTTCTTTTGTCTTTAGTTATATTCACTTTAATATAAAAATCTGGGTCACCAGTTATTGGGCTTGACTCCAAATCAATCTTAGTAATTAGAATTCCGTTGCTTTAAATAACTTTAATCCACATTTTACTTAAAAAATATTATAACTTTTAACAACTATATGCAATTTGTATCTCTAAAACAGCAACACTGAAAAATCCTTTTGTTACCATTTTAGTAACAACAAAATAAAATGAAATGATATTAATTGCTGTTTTAAAATTCTGCATAAGTTCAAACTACAACACCGTAGAATAAAAAGTTTGAAAACTACTTCACTAGGACATTAAAATATTCTGCTAGTAATATTCAGACATCTTTAACGTCTGAAATTATCAACATGTGTACGGGCACTTGCTTCTATAGCCGTCACAACGAAGTTAACTATGTGGCATGATGGCAATAGCCGTCCCAAACGAAACGGTCGTTTTTAGACACTACGGCTATAGCGGAACAAATGTGCATTTACAGGCGTACAAGTAGAAGTCTAGTGTCATGTTTTGGAGACAATATTTTAGGTTGAATATCGATTTCCACCTGTTACACGACTTGCAGTTTCAGTATGCACGTGGTTGTGAAGGGAGTACTGCGATCGTGTTTTCTCTTGAATTTATAGTTGCTATTGATTTCGTGTAAAACTCCCAAAAATACTTAGTTGCACAATAAACAAATTGCTTATTTGAGTCATTAAACCTGTCATTTACGCTTTTAAAATTTTGCTGCTATAAATGCCATTGTCCCATAACTTGGTGTCTAGAGTGTGCTGGAGCCATGACGGATATAGCCGCAACCTAATTAAAGGTGCTGAATGAATCAAATTTAAGTTTATTTAACTAGAAAGAGTAAAACTTTACTTCTAATATTCTAAAAATTATATAAAAAAGTAGTGTTCATTTTCGAACCTCACTTGTTCCTACTGTCCGTCAGTGTGCTAATTCCCATTAAGGGGACATAACAAATTTCGAGATCAAAATTCTTTATTATAAAAGTCTATTTTTAATTCAATATAGAATAAAAATTTCAGTTTTGTTTAGAATAAAAGTTTTCTTAGATTATTAATAAAAGTATAGCTTTAACATTTATTTAGGTATGTTATGAAAAGCATTGTATTAAAAAACCGTAAAATCTGTACACTAAGTGAAAGAAATGTAAATTCATCCACCCACAAAATGACTTTTGAAATATGTAAGTTAGAAACCAATTTTTTATATCAAATAGAAGCTAATTTTTTCTTTATTCTCTGAACTTTGATTCTATTAATAAGAACGGTATATTTTTTTTATAGCATAAGAAAGACAATAAATAAAGTTTTCATAAAATTTCAGTATCTTATTTATTTTTATTTATTTGTTTAAACTTTAAAATATCATATATCTTTAAAGTTTGGTTTATAGAATAAGAAGCCTATTTTACTTCAGTTTAATATAAAAATTTTGATTCTAATGTACATATTTCTAATGTTATTTTGAGGGTGGGTAAATTTTAATTTCTTCATTTGCTGCACATTTTTTATGTTATTTTTTAAAAAATGTACTACTTGAAATGATAAAAATAAATAATTGAAGTTTGAGAACAGATTGTATGCTGGACACGTACTAGTATGTTTCCTGACGATTGATACTTGAGCGTGGGACACGTACTAGTAAGTTTCCTGACGATTGATACTTGAGCGTGGGACACGTACTAGTAAGTTTGCTGACGATTGATACTCGAGAGCGGGTCACGTACTAGTACGGTTAGTGTAACAACATGGTGTGTTTGTGGGTACAAAAATAACGGTTTATACAGGAAAACGAAGCCGAATGTTCTTGTCTTTCTTTTTTTAAAATGTAAAAATGTTTATGTATAACATGATTCGAAAAAATTAAAACTATATTCTACTACTTCTATTTGATTTTTCATATTTACGATATTATTATAAACTTATCCACTAAAAAAATATTTTTTGTTTACAAAAATCTTATGGTTGTTATTTATATATTTATAATTATATATTTGTTTATATATTTTAATATAAAATATGAAAAGTTGGTTAAAAAATTAAATAATTTTCGATCTATTGACATTTAATTGAATAGCTAAATTTAGGAGCAAACTTAGTTAGTGTAACAACATGGTTTGTTTGTGGGTACAAAAATAACGATATATACAGAAAAACGAAGCCGAATGTTCTTGTCTTTCATTTTTTATAATGTAAAAATGTTTATATAAAAAAATTCGAAAAAATTATAACTATATATTACTATTTCTATTTGATTTTTCATATTTACGATACTATTATAAAATTATCCACTAAAAAATATATTTTTTGTTTACAAAAATCTTATGGTTGTTATTTATATATTTTTATTTATATATTGTTTATATATTTCAATATAAAATACAAAAAGTTGGTTTAAAAATATAATAATTTTCAATCTATTGAGATTTAACCGTATAACTAAATTTACTAGCAAAACGTCCGCTCCCGGTACAATTCCGCTGCGAAATGTACCAGCACACAGTGTATTAAAGAACTTGTAAAAGTTTCTTTCTAAAAGAAGTAAAAATTTTACTTTATGAGCCCATTAAGGAAGTTATATTTTATTACTGTTATATGAAACCATTTATAGTGATTTAAAAATATTTTAAGCAAATTCAAATTGAATGACTATGTTAAGCGCTACTTAATCAGTTACTGGTGACTCAATAACTGGTGTTAAAATTTCCGTCACATACGGTATCAGAAATAAAATTGTGATAGAACTGTTTTTATAGTGCAATCGTTTATCAGTCTATGGCGACCGAGAGTCTAGTCGGCGTCAAAAAAATCTATCTATAGAACATTTAGTGGGTGTTCACTCGTGTTCTTTGTCTTGAAGAGACACTTAATAACAGCAGTAGTCTGACACTACCCAGCGTAGATTTTTTTCTAGAAAATTTAACTAATTTAACAGAACTACATCAGATTTATCTTTATCGCCAACAATAATAGTAAAGAAACAATTTAGTTCAAACTTGTATATTCTTTTTTTATTATGACGAATAGATCTGATTTATATTATTTTATTTTGGGGTATTTACTTTAATAATGAAAATTTAACAATGAAAAAGATATTTAGGTATAATTTAAAACTAGCATATAGCCTGTCATATGACAGGATCAATAAAATTTTTAATTTTACTGAATTGTAAAGTACCCTATGTGGCAGGTAAAAAAAAATGGCTTGTTTTTTGGCTGATAATTATCTTGCAACAAAAAGTAATAGATGATTAAATTTAAAATTCTGATATATGTACCTAATCTATTATTAACCCCTTCCGGTAAAATGACGAGTCTAGCTCGTCATTAGTTTTTCATTCCATACCGCACAATGACGAGCTACACTCGTCATGCGATTAAAGTTACTGTTAAATATGATAATTAATTTAGTTTAAAATTTCTAGTCTACTGAATTTGGCAACAATTTTATCCCTTGTGAAAATCACAAGTCACTATTGCATATTGTTTACTTGGAATTTCTTGGTACAAGTCTTTGCCAAATTAATGAGTCAGAATAAAAGAAAACCTACTAAGAAATGCCGTGTGTGTTACAAGAATCAAATTAAAAGTGAGACTACTTGGCGGTGTAAACAATTAAGAATTCCTTTGCACTTTGTTTTGAAAAGTACCACTAGCTTGAAGACTATTATCTGTATACCTTATTAATTATTTTGCTTTGATATTTTCTTAATTTTACTGTTTCTGATATTATTTAACACTATGTAAAAAGTGGATTTTAATTAAGAATATGTAAGAATTGTAAAATGAAACAAGTTTTTTAAATAAAAATTAAATGGTTCATGCATAGTTTTTCATTATTAAATCATACCGGAAGGGGTTAATCTATCTATTATTAAGAATACATGTGATTTATATTATTTTATTTTGGGGTATTTAGTTTCATAATGAAAATGTCACAGTGAAAAAGATATTTATTAATTATTTAAAACTAGCATACAGCCTGTCATATGACAGGATCAGTAAAATTTTTAATTTTCCTGAATTGTAAAGTACCCTATGAGGCTGGTAAAAATAATGGTTTGTGTTTTGGATGAGAATTATCGTGCAACAAAATATAATCGATGATGAAATTTAAAATTATGGTAAAAGAAAAACAAAACTCAACAATACAAATATCACTGTGTGATTAATTTTATTGGAAAAACATAGTTACGAAATGTACAAAAATTTCATTTGATCGCTTCGTTAATATTGCTGAATTGTGAACTCATAAACAGTACGACTAGTTCACTTATCTACGAATCTTCATCACAGTGAAAGATATTAGTTTTAAAAAGACATAACACCATTAATAATATATTTACAGTATGGCGGTTCTCACCTTCTTATGTCTTCGATACTTGATTTAAAAACAAATCTAAACAAAAATCTCCGACTTATCTGAAACGTTAACCAGCATATGTACCAAATTGTAAAGAAGATGAGAAATGCCATAATCCAAAGAACATTATATTTGGAATGGTTTTTTTCCACTAAAGCATAAAATGTAGTATATGATGAGATAAAACTGACAATCAAAAAATTACTCGGATGTAAGTAGCTCTAAAAGTCTAAGGAGGTGTCAATGTGGAATGTAGGAAGGTTCTCTCCGAGTCTCTATTTTAAACAGGGGATGCTTTTAAGGAAGAGTGTTGAAGAAGTTCACGACGCTTAGCAGTCGCAGTTGCAAGAGCACATTTCTTTGGTCGATCTTCGGGGACGAGGAAGCATGCCTGCAACTAAAAGGAGAAAGAAAAAAAGAATATTAGCTCTCAATCAAGGAAAGGAAGCCAGTGTCAAAATTTTCATTATATGTAGGGATACAATTGCATTTTGTTTGACATAAATATTTAATGGGTTCCGTGACACAGAAATCTAAAAAAAACTACATTTTTATTTCTTTTTTTTAATAATACAGACTTTTGTAAATCAAATAAAACAAACCACATACTTCTACATTAATTTTGAGGAGATAATTGCATATTAATTAGACATAAATATTTAATGGAATCCGGAACACATGAATCTAAAAAATAAACTACATTTTTATTTCTTAATCTTAATACTATAGACTTTTGTAAATCAATTAAAAAAAACCACATACTTCTACATTAATTTTTTGAGGAGATAATTGCATATTATTTAGACATAGATATTTAATGGGGTCCGGAACACATGACTATAAAAAATAAACTACATTTTTATTTCTTAATCTTAATACTACAGACTTTTGTAAATCAAATAAAACAAACCACATACTTCTACATTAATTTTTTGAGGAGATAATTGTATATCATTTAGATATAAATATTTAATGCGGTCTGAAACACATGAACTCAAATATACTACATTTTTATTTCTTAATCTTAATACTATAGTCTTTTGTAAATCAATTAAAAAAAACCACATACTTCTACATTAATTTTTTGAGGAGATAATTGCATATTATTTAGAC
The DNA here is from genome assembly GCA_032207245.1 of Pardosa pseudoannulata. Lineage (NCBI taxonomy): Eukaryota > Metazoa > Arthropoda > Arachnida > Araneae > Lycosidae > Pardosa > Pardosa pseudoannulata. The sequence continues at coordinate 49,248,814 of CM063506.1, read as the reverse complement.
ATAGATATTTAATGGGGTCCGGAACACATGAAGATAAAAAAAGACTACATTTTTATTTCTTAATCTTAATACTACAGACTTTTGTAAATCATATAAAACAAACCACATAGTTCTACATTAACTTTTTGAGGAGATACTTTAATTTTTTTTTCAATTCCTACTATTAGTTCACACTTTTTCGATATATATTTATATATCTTGTTCAAATTGTCAATCGTTAATAAAATAGTTTTTATTCATCCACTCAAGCTCAAATACATTTTTTAAAACTTGTAGTGGATGATACTTGATGCTAATACAGTTTTTTAAATATTAATTTATTAAATTGAATTAATTTTCATCGGAGCCGCGGTACCTCAGTCGGCAAAAGGTAACGATCTCATAACAGAGAAGTTGCCGGTTCGGAACCCGAGCCGGCCTAAGATCCGCTGTGTTCGTTAAAGGTGACTAGGGCATGTAAAATATATTCGTGGTCACAATGTCCTCCAAATTCTCAATTAATACCTCTGGGGGTGGCAGACCAAACCTATGGGTTTTCTGCATTGTCCCTGCTTCAAAATTAGGAGGATCTACTTGAGAGAAGTTTCTTGATGAAAGTTTTGGACAAAAATATTTTATCTCTACTGAGGAGGATAAATAAATGCAATCTATTGATGTTTTTTTAAATAAAATTATTTCTCTTTTCAAAAATGTGGTCAAAATCTAAATAAACAAATAAATATAAATAAAATATAAATAAAAATAGATAAATAAATAAAAATAAATAAAAATAAATAAATAAAAATAAAATATAAATAAATAAATAAATAAAATATTGAAATAAATAATAAATCAATAAAAGCAAATAAATGGTTTAGATTTTATGAGACAAAGACGAGATATGTAGACCGTCAGACTAAAGAGGACAAAATATTTTAACTTTATTACATAAATTTGGTTTATCTTAAACTAAATACAATATAAAATATTGTAATAAAATATTCATGAAAATTTTGGACAAAAATACAAACCAATTAAGTAGAAAAACAAGGCCACTGAGCAAATATAAAAAAGGGTTGATCAAAACAGACAGATGTTTTGCAGCTGTAACAAACTGCAAGTGGTCCCAAACAATTTGTTTTAATTGTTTAAAATTTCATTGTTTTTTTCTTGACATCGTTTTGTTAGCTGTGTGCATCCTATTATAATAAGATGATATTACACATCAACGTAAATAATACATCTAATACCTTTGTTTGCCATCTTCTTTGCCTTGGATGCCTTCTTAGAGGGTTTGACAGCGGATATGCAAGACAGCACCATTCTTTCTCCCATCAGATGAACTAACTTGGGGTCAGTGCTGAAGTTGCCGAAGGGGGTCATCAGCTGCGGGAGAAAAAAAAAACAAAAAAAATAATTAGAGATTTAATATTGCCTAAGTACATTTAGCGATAAAACGGATGAGATAAAGTAAACACCCCCCAACAGTTTTACTAATTAATTTCGTGCAATTTTTTTTAACACGTTGACCGTTTTAGATACTAACAATCATCTTAATCTAAAATTAGACAGGCACGTGATAATCCGCCCCTTTTCAATCAATAATAAAATTTCCCATTCTTTACTCAACCCTCTTCTGTCCACTTTTATTATTCTAAGGTAGGTTAAGAATGATCGATTGGCATTAAAAGAGAACAGTCGCTGAATAATTTAGCTTTGATTGATTGTTATTTTTTAAATAAAAAATAGATCCGCGAGCAAAAGAATTGTAATTAAATCCTTTTAATTAACATTCCGTTGGTAAATTGATTTAGATATTTGAATTTGGCCCCTTTTAAATTGCATTTACAGTTACATTTTTAAAGATTAATTTATCTTGCTGTTACCAATAACTGTTCTAGCATGCAATGTTGCATCATTTAAGGTTTATGTCTTAATTTTAATCGATTCTTTTGAAATTTAAAAATTCTTTTTGAGTACTGTGTTATTACACAATAATACACAAATCTTCTGGAAATTTCCTTTTTCAGAATCATAACATGTTTTCTAAAATTATTGTCCGTCTACAAATGAAACAAAATAGATATTCAGCAGAAATTGTAGGTGTTAAGAGATTAATACGTGCTCAGTGAAATTTTTTTATTTTATTCCAATTCTGTGCCAAGGCAATTACATTTTATTTTTATTAATTTTAAGTAGTCAATTTATACGTCACATCAGTGTAAAGTCGTATAGTCTTAATAATGTAATCATACAACTTGCTGTTAAGAAAAACAAAGATGAAATTTGATGCAGCAAATAAAACTTTTCGATTTTTTTTTATTTAAGAGTAATGAAAAGGGAATCCATTAAATTTGATGCCAATAGTTTAGGGGAAAAATGAGTTTTAATTTTTCTCGAGATATTACGTTAAACAATACTTTCAAGAATTCTACGCTTTGAGAAGTTTTTTGCTATGTTTTATTCTGATGCCATACCTTTTCGATTTATCTTTTTGTCCATTCCTTTTGTTTACTTTAGAATGATACTTTTGGGAATTTGCTGTGTTTAAGGGTTCATCCAAAGTCTCTATGGAGATATATTAAAGAAGTTTTTTTCTAAGTGTTATCACCATTTAAGACTTTTTTTTTAAGTATAGTGAAAATAAGATTCAACAAAAAATTGTTCAAGATGAAAAATCCTAAAGGACAATTCATTTCTTTTATTAATATTCTATATATATAATATATTAATATATATACACACATATACATACATACATACATACATACATATATATATATATACACACATATATATATATATACATATACATATATATATATATACATATATACATATACACACACACACACACACACACACACACACACACACACACATATATATATATATATATATATATATATATATATATATATATACATATATACATATATATATATATATATATATATATATATATATATATATATATATATATATATATATATATATATATATATATATATATATACATATACATATACATATATATATATACATATATATATATATATATATATATATATATATATATATATATACATATACATATACATATATATACATATATATATATATATATATATATATATATATATATATATACATATATATATACACACACACATATATATATATATATATATATATATATATATATGTACAAATATACATATGTACATACATACATACATATATATATATACATGGATATATATATATATATTCATACATATATATATACATACATATATATATATATATATATGCAATGCATATATACATGTTTCACTTAATTACACATTCTTATACATACTCACACTCATTCTTATATACACATATATAAAAACAAAAATACGTAAAATT
>CM063506.1:49210424-49240424 GCA_032207245.1 Pardosa pseudoannulata | reverse complement strand
GACTAGATTGGAATACGGGAAACCCACCCTCGTTATTGTCCCTTTACTTCCGGTTATAAATAGATATATAAATAGACATTATAGATTGTTAATTTTTAATACACATAAAGCTCGTCAAGTCTCGAAGATCGTCCCATAAGAAATAATGGGTTTTAAAAGTACAAATAAAAATATTCTTTAAGAGAATGATTTCTTTTTTACGAAAGTCATCCAAGCTATTTAATTGGTGCAATTAGAGATACATCTGTTACCGCAAACGAAATACTTCGAAATAGAGATTTACAAAGCCATGAAAAACTATCAGCGTCTTTGTGCCTCAGAGAATAGGTGTGCAATTCCTAAACAATCGACCTGACCCTCCTACCTCAAAACTCCATAGGGGAAAACACTGGCAGAAATGTACATTACATCCATTTTCGGAACGTTTTGGAGGTCGAAAATTGTACGTGACAACCGCGTTGAAGACATCATCGGTTTGGCGGAATTGTACGTGCGAACCACTTAGAGGGTTAATTGCTAACCCTAACTCATCAAAAATACAATATGGATGCCTCTATGCATTCCAGGTACAACCGCTTCATAAATTCACGGACAGACCGACAGATGGACAGACAACTTAGGCTATTATTATATAGGGAATAATTGATAAATAATAGGCACTTAGTTTCCCTTTAAGTTATATTTATTCAGGTGTTTCCTTGAATGTATGTTGTAAGAAAAAAGTTCCGTATGTTGTGGCTCTGAGTTCGTCTGCCAGACTGAGAATTGTTCCGAAATCGTAGTATCGATATTTGATGAATAGTCATTTGGGATATTCGCTGCTCAAGGAATTGAATTTCCGTTAATAGTTCTGTATTCGAGCAGCATTCAGCTAGTTGATGAATTTCGTTAGAAGTTTTCATACCTAATATTGCATCAGCCATGATCGCCAATTTCGATCATCAACTCTCTGTCTCTAGCAATTATTTTATTATGCATAGAATCTGACAATTTCTCCAACCACAAGGATTTGATAAAAATTTCGGGTACAACGGATATTGCAAAAGATTTAATTTTTGTAATAATTGACTTGGTTTCATGTTATTTAAATCGATTCCTGTAATAAGTTCTTTAATTCCAAAATTTTCACTTTTTTTTAACATAAATATTAAAACCTTCTTTTGGATTCTGAATATTTCGTAGCGGAATTACTTGTTACGATATCCCAGATGTTCTCAACATATATGGGTCTAATTGTGACAGTAGGTAGTTAAATTTGGTTTCCTCTGACACAATTTCACTTTAATTAAGTGTCGACTTGAAAAAACCGCATTTCTGAGAGATCCATAAAAAGGAGGAATTTTAATACTTACTTTACACAGTTCGTGGGTAAAATCTTCGCCTTTTTCCTTAGCCATACTCACTTTAATGTAAAAATCTCGGTCACCAGTTATTGGTCCTGACTCAAATTAATCCTAATAATTACAACTCAGTTGCTTTAAATAATTCTAATCCACATTTTACTTAAAAAATATTACAACTTTTAACATTCCTACTCAATTTGCATATTTAAAACAATAACACTGGAAAATCATTTTGTTACCATTTCAGTAACAACAAAATAAAATAAAAAGATATTAATTCTTATTTTAAAGTTCTGCTTAAGTTCAAATTGCCACACAGTGGAATAAAAAGTTTGAAAAACACTGCACAAGGGCATTAAAATATCTGCTAATAATATTCAGACACCTTTAACGTTTGAAAATATTAACACGTTGACTCATGCGTCTATAGCCTTCAAAGCAAAGTTCCCTATGCGGCATGACGCCGTCCAAAACGAAACGATCGTTTTTAGACACTACGGCTATAGTGGCACAAATGTGCATTTACCGGCGTACAAGTAGAAGCCTAGTGTCATGTTTAGGAAACTAATTTTTTTAGGTTGAATTTCGTTTTCCACCTGTTACACGACTTGAAGTTTCAGTATGCACGCAAGGGAGTAGTGCGATCGTGTTTTCTCTTGAATTTACTTTTTTTTGTCATTTATTTATTTTTGTTTGATTATGAACTAACATTTCGTGTAAAACTACCATAAAAACTTTGTTGCACACAAAAAACTGTTTATTTGAGTCATTAAACCTGTCATTTACGTTTTTAAATTTGAAGGTAGGGTTAAAAGAAGTAAATTATAGAATTATTAAAAACAGTAGGTGTGTAAGTAGCATTTATTTGGATCATTGAGAAAGATGAAATTGTTTGTGCTGAGATGACAGATCGTCATAATTTGGTTTTCTGTTTGTCAATTTTACGTCCAATAATCTGTTCCTTTTTTTCGACTTAATCGCTACAAATACTGAAAAAGCAACTTCACATATATATGAAGTTGGAAAAGGCAAGATGTATTTCAGAACTTTATCTGTTCAGACCGGATAGACATGTTGCATTTCTAATATTCTTCCTATGATTTATTTTCAAAAATCCGTCTGAAGCCATTTCCAACAATTGCTGTTCTTCTGCTTGCGTTAAATCTTCTGGCACGGATGTTGTGTTAATATTAAACGGATCCCTCATCCAGTCAATATTTTTGTTTAAATCAGGGAAATAGTTTTTCAAGCCCACTTGCAAACTCTCCAAATGCTGCGTTATGGGTTTCAGAGTATCAGCATCAATTTCAGTAGCCAAACTTGTTACAAACTCATGAAGAGACGAAAAGGACTCTACTTCTCCACAGACGATTAGGCATTCTTTCATTTTGGACAGAGTCACGTGATTTTTAGCGGTGCTGACATTCACCTCAATTATACCCCATCAAACTCTTATTGTACCCCACTTCGGGGAGCACTGATTTACTGTAAAGATTAATGTATAATGTTTAATGAGACAATTTCATAAATGCTACCATTTAAAGAATTGAGACAGATTAAAGAGCATGAGACCGAATGAAATCATCAAGAATTTGTCCTCACTTACCATCTTGGGATCCTGAGATATAACTTGACTAGCTTTTCGAGTTTCAGCGACGCAGTTCACTTCAGCCTTTTTGTTCTTGGGGTCTTTCAAAATAGTCTAAAGAGAAAGCAGAAATATCTGTTTATTGTTTGAGTGTTTAAAAGTTAAAAAAATTGCATAATTTAGAGATCAGGGGATTCTAGCTTGTAAGATTCTAGGACCATATTAAAAAACAAATGTTTGACTGTCGCACTTTTATAATTGGTCAATTTTGGGGAAATTCTTCAAGTAGGACAAAGGTACCAGTAAGAAATAATAAACATTGTTTAGTTAAAAACAAAGGTTTATTCATTTCTGTTGTTTAAAACGGTTGCAAACTCGTATTGTAAAAGACATTTCTGGGTTTAATGACTATTTATACATTTAAAATGTAGAACCACGGTAGCTCAGTCAGCAAAGGTAAAGCTCTCGTAACTGGAGGGTTGTGGGTTCGGAGCCCGAGACGGCCTAAGATCCGCCGTGTTCGTTAACCTTTTCAGAGTGACTGGGACAGCAGATGTCCCGCAGGTAAATTAGTTCTTCAGAGAGCCCCTTTCAAAAGGTTAAAGGTGACTGAGGCACGTAAAACAAGTTCGTGGTCACAATGTCCTCCAAGTCCTCAATCAATATCTCTGGAGGGGGGGGAGTCTAAGCTTATGGGTCCTCTACTTGGTCCCTGCTTCAAAATTACGAGGACCCACTTGAGCTTAAGTCGTACTTTCACCCTTGTGGTGCTCATCAAAACGAAAGGCTCATCCTTTGCGTTAATACGAGTAGACTTCGGCTCAATCGTGCTTGGTTTGACCAAGTGGCATAAGCAACAGCAACATTTAAAAGGTAAGAGTAAACGTGAAAAATTAGAAAATAAAAATTGAAAAATAGCCCATTTAGAACTTATAGGAAATAATCGATGATATTCTAACACTGATTATTTTTAAAATGTAGAAAACAATGAAATTAAAAGGGAGTAAAAAGCTATTATACTCGCCAAAAAAGTGAATTTTGTAGACGATCACACAACAGTGTCAGTTTATATGAATTAACATTGACAAATACCAAGAAAAAATAGTACTCAAAGACGAACGAAAATTAATAATTCAACAGAAAAAAAAAACAAAAAACAAACAAACAAAAAAACAAAAAAACATTTGGAAACTGTTGCTGTCATTTGGAATCCTTCTTATATATATTAAAATATTTAATAACTTTGAGCAGATAACATTACAAACAGATAAAGAAATAGGAAGAATAAGTATAATGTGAAATGGATTCATACGGGGAAAGACAGAGAGCAATTACTTATAATAATTGTCGTTAAAAATATTGTGTTGTCAGACAGATGTTGATATTGAAAATACAAACTAAAAGGGATAAACAAACACCGTATGGGCTGTGAAGTGGAACAAAACTTCGAAATAGAACATAAATGTAGTGTTCTAATTTTAGAACTATTGTTAGACTAGAATAAACGGTGAAGTATTAAGAATACGAAAGGAACAAAAGATTTTACTAGCAATATATAATGGAACATGTGTTCTAAATGGTGAAATATATTTTTAATTATTGTGTTTTAAAAATAGCTGACCTCATTCAAAAAATTTTCTTATAAAGGTTTTTAATCAACATTTTAAATAATGTGCAAATGATATGCAGAACTAAATATAACTGAAGAAGGTTTAAATTAAATATGTTCCTCCAAATAACAGTTTCGTATTAGGAGTTTATTTTTTATATCTTTAAAACTTAATTCTAATACACATACATAGATTTTCTGATCTCCTAGTAAATGTATATTTGGCACTAATGATTTTCCCTGATTGTTATCAGCTTATAAGGAACTATGTTTATGCAATTGCAAGATTTGAAACCGCTTTTTACTCCCAGGATTTTAGATAGAGACGCAAAATACAAGACCATCTCAAATTCTTATGACTATTCTGCATTATGCATCATCTTGGGCTATTGTGTAAAGGGAGATGACTCATAAGTGTCGATGAGGGCAGACATTTGATAGAAATGGGGATTTCGAAGGATGGCTGTGGGAGCGGTTTTTCTCCTAACATCAAAGAAGGCTAGCATGCGAAGCTGAAGTTCGACCACTTGAGTGGATTATAATGAGTTCACCCCGGAGTTTTTGAGCTTCCCGAAGTAGGATTGCTCCTTCAAGGGAAGATCTAATGTAGCCTCCACACTATGGCCAATTGTTCAACACTTCCTGATGGTGACCTCGAATGATAGTTCACGGGTTGCATCCACATACTCGGCCACTAATTGAGCCAAACACGTGGATTCGTCCATAGGCGCACACATTAGTAGCGCATCTGGCTGCCTTTGATCTTTGGATAAAAACCGTCTTGGAAGCCAGAATTCGCCAAGGCTATTTCATTGTCTGCCGCCATCGACCACAATGAGCAGAACCCCCTCCAGACGGTGGTCATGGATTGCAGTGGTTCATAGTGTGGAGGGGTCTTAACATTAACGTTTCAAGCGGGAAAAAAGATATTCGATTTGTATCGTTCACCTGGGGGTTTGCATGGTAGATATTTTTTCACAGCCATTTAATAGTGGTCCATTAAGTTGGACTCCCTGTCCCCAAAGCAAAAAAAATGCATTAATTTGACCAAGCTTAGAGGTAGACGTGAAGTTCTTCTTCTTAAGTGGTCAATCATGGGTCATAGTGAAGAGGAATCACCAGGCTTATGAAACTATTTACCAGGGAACATAAAACATGTTTCTTCTTTTATCTAGCTACTAGAATGCGGATTTTTTGGCTCTGGAGTATGAGGTTTCGAACATTATATGTTGATATAGGGGTTTGTAACAATTTGTAATCGGTTTTAGTCAGTAGGCCCCAATCTATGGAGATTTCACGCTGAAAAGAAAGAGGCCACAGCGTTCCAAACCAAACCAAACTAAACATAAACTATCTCTAGTCAAACTTACTCCAAGAGCAGCATCTAGTTCCAGCTTCAGAGGTACAGGCAGTTGCTTGTCTTGATCCTTGGCTGTCTTGTCATCAGCTGTGTAGGTGTTATCGTGGTCCATACGATCAATCCTTGCTGCAGATACGGGCTGAACTTGACTAGCTGCAACCTGAAAATGAAAAAAATAATCGTTGTAAAGACTAGTCACAAGATGCGTTTATAATGTCTGAAATACACGAATCTAATTAAGGTATAAACAACATTTTTAGTTTGAGCACCAAGTTATCATTTTTTACACTCAAATGATCAAGAAAAACAAATTGATACTAAATTAATAAAAATTTCCAGTATTTTATTTGTTTATATTATATAATGCTACAATGTAAAGTGTTATATAAATTTAATAATGGATTAATGACAATTTAATGTGCAGATTTTGCTCTGACTTGAACAAAGAGATCAGCAGCATATACACAAATACGTAGGTGGTAAGATCACTCTGATGAATGCACAGATTTCCCGTACGAACTAAATTCTCTGTCTAGACAAATGACATGATCACAACAATTGAAAGATAGAGGTAAAGGGAGCTAAATATACCGCTTCATTTCGAGGTTTTAAGTAGATGGAGGTGTTATTTGAAACATAGTCATTGATTCTACTGTGTAGCGGCTCTCGTACTTGGGCACTTTGTAACTTTTCCTCTACTCTGACGGGTGTTAGGTTTCCTTGATACCACGATTTAGAATTACCGCAACGTTGATCATCTCAGGAGGATGATATACTCCCGATTTTGTACCTCTCTCTTACTTACTAATGTTCTAGCGAGAAGATATACTGATTTAACTTATACGTTCTCTTAATGTACAGAGTGATGTTCAGACGACTGCCAAGTTTGAACCCGTTACACCAGAATACGACCCTGCACTCAAACCATTGGGATTTTTAGGCTCAGGACACCAATGAAAGATAATTTTAATAAAAGGTTTTTGAATAGAATCAGAAAGAACCCATTTCCCTTATATAGATTTAAACTGATTTTGGTACAGGATAGATGTTTCAGAAATAAACATTGGATATAACGAATGATTTCATTTTGGTAAATATCTCTGGTGGACTTATATATGTTAAGTAAAACAACAGAAGTTTCTCTCGAACTGAAATATTTCAATAAATGATTCCCATTTTGCTATCTGAAAAAATTATAATGTTAGGTAGGAGATCTATCTAAGATATATTATTAGAGTCGTGATGACCTAATAGAAAATATGTGTTCGAAAAAAATTAGGCTAACACAAATGAAACATTTACAGTCGTTTCAGTAAATTCTTTCTAAAAAATATATAAAATATGTAATTTAAAATGTGAACTTAATCCTTATTTAAATAAATAATACTGAATATATTGCAAATTATGTCGAAACAGAAACACTTAAATTAAAGTAAAAATTTCCAAGAATATCTTATCACGGCAAATTGATCTTGCTGCTTAATTTTATTATTTTAATCTTTTTATATGTTCTTACATCAACAAAAATTCACTGTTTTATCTCTGAACACAAAATGAATGTTTTATTAGTTATCAGATGGAGTCAAAGTGATGTGTTTAATGAAAATATAGGAAATATTCAAGAATAATAAATAGTTTTGTCTTTTAGAAATTGTATTCGTATTTCATATAATGTTTCCAAAGATCTTTTAGAATCAAGAATTTCGAGTAGATACTAAATAAAAATACTGATTTTTTTTCTTTGGTATGATTTCCTTAATGCAATACGTGACTGGAATTCGATAACTTCAAAATTTAATTCAGAAGAATTGGCTTCATTATGAAAATCTTTTGACAGCAAAAGATATTTGAAACAAATGCACTTCTCACTCAATTCAATAGAACTTTTATTCTATTTGCTAAGAATATTCCAATTTTTCTGAAAAAATCTTTCTATCTAGAGGATTTTTTTATATTCTTTGACTGTCGACTTTGAGGAAATAATCCAGAAAAGTAAAAGGAAATTTTGATAGATGTTCACATCTTGTTGGACAGCTGAAATTCTAAGCTTTATAATCTGCAACAGTTCTACTACAAATTTTGAAATTCATACCCATTTTTTTAAATAGACATTTTTTTATACAACACAAAATGTATTATGAGGGATGATAAAAAAATAAGGTTTCGAAGCCGATATTCTAAGAGTTTCGTCTGTTATATAGAGTGTGCGGTAATTCTAATACAAGCTGTCGAAAACTGAACAAAGTTTCAGCCACCTACTATCTGCAGAGCTAGTTATAATGTTATAAAAATTGTGACTTGCTTGAAAAACTAGTATCGAGAAGTCATTCTCTCAGTTATTCGATTTCATTGGGCTTAAACATGTAACCACGGTTGGAATTCGCTGGAGTTGGTAGAGGTTTATGGAGAGACGGTAATATCTCGTTAGATGTCGCAGAATGGTATAGAAAGTTTGTAAGGTAGAAAATGATTAACAATTACTGCTGGTAGGGAAATTATCGATCAAACAATTTTCTTACAACTCCAGGACTTCCCTCCAAGTGATTTTTACCCCTTTCCTTACTTGAAGGTACACTCAGGAGGCTGACGATTCACTTCAGATAAAGAGATAAAAAAATTCACCACAATGAGGCTAAACACGCAAGGACGGGATTTCTTTTTATAAAGAGGAAATATTTAAATTGATCTAAGCGACAAGTTACCGGTTACCAATTCACTGACATATCTTGAATTGTATTCCATTAGAAGACATACTGACAGGCAGATTTGGCTCATTCCCCCGAGCCATCCCTGGTATCAGACAGATTATCCTCGATGATCCCTCGCTATTGATTGCGATAGATATGTTCAGACAACACTTTCTGAAACCTCAGTGGGCACCTGAAAGGGCTTACTTTCGAGAGAGGTCTGAAAATGCACCCGAATGTCCTAAATGTCAAAATGAACCGGTATCACCGGCACATATCTTTGAATGCCTGGGGTTGTCTCTAGAGGATTTATACCGGTCTCCCATGCTTATTTTCGATTTTCTGAAAGTAAATGGACTCGTGGACCTCGTCGAGTATATTCCTAGATATGGAGATTAGAGAGAGGTAGAGAGAGAGAAGCCGAAACGGATATAAAGATTATGTACGAAAAATAACCCATGTAATATCAGTTGTTTCTATTGGTTGTATGAAATAAAATGCAACTCGCAGGTTTTGTAACCTTATATTTTGATCAACCCTTGCACTTAAAAATAACTATATTTTTAGCAAGTAAATCATTTATTCCCTTGTTAAGCATTACACATTAGATCTGAGTGGGCCAACTACGGTCCGCCGGATGGTTTTATCCTGCCCCCGGATAGAATTTTAAGTTGCCGGTCCGAGGAAAATTAAAAGAAATACATATTTATACATTGTATATCTATATCCTTTTCTACTTTACTTAAATATTATATCCCAAATTTATTATCTCACTCCCAGACGGTCGGCGGTATATTTACTTCTTATATGTGAACAAGTGTTTTCAATTTTGAACCTTAAAAAGAATAATTTCAGAAGTAGACTGACAAATGAGTATTTAGCACCGTTCCTTAAAATCAGTACATCTCGCTTCGAACTTCAGTATAAGGAACTTTTAAAAATGATATCGCAGTTTCATTCACCTCATTAACGTATTTAAACCGTTAGGTTCTTGTATATTGTTTTTAAAATTTTAGAAAAATTTATCTTGGCCAAATTTATTTCCTTTCGATTTTTGGCCCACGGCCGAAAGCATTTGTCCATTCCTGCTTTAGATAAAAGTCTTTATATTTGATAGAAGTATATTTATGGAAGAAAATTGTTTAAGTTTTAAATTTATGCTCAAGTTTTAAATTTATTCCATTCCTCGATGACTCGGTAAATTCTTCTCGGGCTTAACACAGCAGATGGTTAATATCATCAATGTCAGTTTCTAGCTGATTTGGATAAATGACGACTATTTTGTATTTGCTGCCTACGAACAATACAACAATACTAAAGAAACACTACACTATGCTAAAGGGAATCGGTATATCTAAATATAATCTAGTTTTTTAATCACGATGCACTCTTAAACAAAAGCCGATGTCCATCATTGTTTATAGATAAGGAAGATACAATTCCAGTGAGGCTTTTAAATTAAGAAACGAGATTAAATGTTATTTGTCATATAACGTTATCACAGTGGACACGAATACAACGGATATTGGGTTGTTGTTTACGATGGCTTACGAATGAACTTTGTTGTCTTTTCTCTTGAACTAAATTTCTTTCTTTGATGAAGCCCGTAAAAGAAATAAATACAAAAGATTATTATGTCAAGAGGTTTTTAGAGTTGATACGTATACGTAGGAGGAAATAAAGTATGTTACTGCATTCATTTGATGGCAAACTCCTTTTCTATACACCTACTAACAGGAAAAACTACTAAAAGCACGGATTAGTTTCATCAAGATAATGAATAGAATAAATATTCCACTACTCAAAAGCGTCACGAATTAGTGAAAAGTAAAGGTCACTGAACGATGTTCTTCATTTGTTTTGACTTACGATATTTGAATGTTGTTTTTCCTCAGCCAGCAAAAGACTTGATCGATTTGAGAAACATGTCAATGGCTTTAATAATTCGAAAAGACGCTCATTTCAATCAAAACTAATATATTAAGATATTCAAGAAACATACTTGTATTTTTGTTTAGATTCAATACGGAAAACTCCGTATCTTTCAAATTGAAATTTTAGTTAATGTTGTTTATTCTCCAATTTTGATGAACATTAAATAAGCATAGAAATGATGATAATGCTACCTAAAAACATCACAAATTGATGACATGTAAAGATTATTGAACGTTACGCTTCACTTGATTTGATTTACGATAGTTGAATACTGTTTTTCCTCTGTTAACAAATAACTTGATTGATTTCAGAATTAACTTGAATTTATAAAGCAGGAAATATCTCACTAATATGAATAGTATGAAAAGAGGTCTGTCTAAAACAAATTTAATATGTTAAAATTAAAAAAAAACAAGCTTGTATTTTTGTTTAGATTTGAACGTTACGCTTCACTTGATTTGATTTACGATAGTTGAAAACTATTAACAAATAACTTGATTGATTTGAGAATTATCACTAATTTATATAGGTTAAAATATATCACTAATATGAATAATATGAAAAGAGGTCTGTCTAAAATTTAATATGTTAAGATTAAAAAAACAAAACAAGCGTGTAATTTTGTTTAAATTTGAAAACGGAAAATTCCAAATCTGTCACATTGAAATTGTACTTCTGCTGTTAATTCCCATAACTGAATGAATATCAAATAAATAAAGAATGTTTATAAGTTCTATGACGTAGTGTAAAAACGCAGAACATGTTATAAAAGAGAGAATAAATGGTTCTTTTCCGTAACATTTCATCAATATACACCGATTGCTAACAGGTACAAAATTATAAAAGATTTCTGAATAAACACAAAAATCTCAAGTTAAAGTCAATTTATTTTGGAAAGTATAAGGCAATTTCACGCAGTAGGACACATCTCAACTTATCACAATTTTGGCTTTAGTTTTAAGCTGAAGGGCATTTTATTGTTTGCCTACTGGCTGTTGTAAACAAGAAAATGAATAGGAAGGGCATTATAGTAGTTCGTGACGTTGAGCGAAATTGCTCTATAGAATGAATCAGCACTATACCTCCGAACCTAATAAGTCGTACAAAACTATGAATGGGTAAAGCAAGGGTAGAATTAAAATCAAGGAAAAATCCGTTTTTTTTTAATGGCCTTAAAAATACCAGTACGACATTGCTGAAGAGAAAATTTAAGCCCCGAAAAAAAAAGGATAGTCGACTTTGTCAATGGCAGATATGGGAAAATAATTTCAATGTAGTCAAGTTTAAACCTCCGAAGAAAAAAATTGTTTACGTAAAATGAGTTAAATAATATTTTTAAAATATCTGTTACTAAAAAGGCAAATCAAAGAAACACAACGCATGTTCAAAAAAAGAACGACGGAATCGCAGTAGACTCAGAAATCAAAAACGAAAAAGAAAATCAAAACAAAATTAGAACTAGAAAGTAAAAACGAAAAGCACAATGTAACCTGTCTATCCTCCGCTATGCAGTAGGAATAGGTCTACTACTAAGCACTCTTAAATAAAAATCTCATAGTTACAAAGTAAGATTCAATATATCTCACTCCAGCAATAGTGTGAAGGCTGTCTTGCTAGAAGCCTTCTTGTTTGTTTCAAAATTGTTTCTATGCAAATATTAACACAATTACAGCGAACTTCGCTTAATGTGATCTCGGTTAATGTTATCAATCGCTTATTGTTATCGAAATCACTTTGTCGCGATTTCTTCTATTCATTTGTATGTTAAAATTATCACTTTATGAATCGTTACATCGGTTAATGGGATCAGTTTTCGAACCTCATTTTAACTGGCAAAGGAATATTCACAATGTATTCAGAAGGAACCCATTCTTTTCTTTCCTTTCGCTGTTGCTTGAATTTCCGAGAATTCTCCATCTTCCACCTAGGGAAATGGGGAATGAACAAAGGAGTGGGGTATTACACGTTCCTGGAATTTTTCAGAAATACGCACACCCTGCTGGTAGTCAATGGTTGTCAGATAAGCAGAAGGCAACACATTCTTATCGGAACTGAGTATAAGCGTATGCACATTTTATGCCTTGCTCGCTTACATGCAGCTTGTCGATATGGAAGCCAGAAAACGAAATGATTTAACATTAAAACAAAAGATCGAAGTTTTAAGTCGTTATGTCAGGTTACCAAAAATGAGTCAACGCAATGCTGCATCGCAGTTGACTCCGATGACTTCAACCTAGGAGAATGACAAAGGAGTGGGGTATTACACGTTCCTGGAATTTTTCAGAAATACTCACACCCTGTTGGTGGTCAATGGTTGTCAGATAAGCAGAAGGCAACACATTCTTATCGGAACTGAGAAGGAACGTATTCACATTCTATGCCTTGCTCGCATACATGCAGCTTGCCGATATGGAAGACAGAAAGCAAAATGATTTAACATTAAAACAAAAGATCAAAATTTTAGATCATTATGACAGGTTACTAAAAATAAGTCAACGCAATGCTGCAGAGTAGTTAAACATTTTTCAGCCTCTGAATTGCATTGAAAGTATCAAAACACCGCTCCGATGACTTTAAAAAACATTACGATTACGAACAATTTATCAATAAGTTTTATAGAAAAAATTGTAGACAGTCAACAATTGATTTTTTAAATTATGTATACAATTGTTATTTTTTAAAGGATAATATAAATACATAAATGAATGAGTTTTTTTTATTTTATTTTGAAATGTAGTACTTGTGAATTAAAGGTGGATGTAAATTTATCTAATTTTGCATATCGTTTATTGTTATCAAAATTACGGTATCCCAAATTGATCACATTAAGCAAAGTCCACTGTATTTAGCTTTTTGATTAAAAATATATCATTGGGTATAAACGAACACAGAAATAACACCAATAAAGTTTGGCAAGTTACGAATGATGAAAACCAAACACCGACTTTTATATAAAAAAAAAAGTCTGCACGTGAGATTTTCAGAGAGAATTAAAATTTTTTCTGTATTTTTAAATTATAATGAAATCTTTAATTTTAACTCTTTTATTTAGTGCTTTATTAAAAACGTGTAAATCATGACCTCACTTAAATTTTCTTTTTATTCTATACTAGCATATAAACCCGTCATATGACGGGATCCGTAAAAATTTTAATTCTTCAGAATTGTAAAGTACCCTATGAGCCAGGTAAAAAAATGGTTTATTTTTTGGCTGAGAATTATCTTGAAAAAAAAAATCGATGATTAAATTTAAAATTATGACATATGTACCTAATCTATTATTTAAGCCAAATACAAAAGAAAATTATTTACGTAATATCTAAGTTCAGTGATAAAACGTATGAAAGTAATGCAGACGATATTTAAATAATTTAAAATAAGAAATGATTAAATGAAATGGTTAAAGGAATGACGTCATAATGCTTGAAAAAAATGTTATTGTTACCTGATTATTATGTGATAAACTGATAAATTTAATCGCTGCTCCTAACCGGGGAAAATAGGACTTGAAATAATGGCATTAAACGTTCGAAAAGGCGGAAGGGGGGACGTTTTAAAGGCTACAGTATTTTTCGCTGTGATATGAAGCATATTTATACCAATTTATTTTAGAGTTGGATTGATAGTTTAGGAGAAGATAAGCTTTACTTGCTCTGAATTTTGCAAAAACTAACTCATCAAGAATGCAATATGGATGCCTCTATCCATTCCATGTACAACTCCTTAATAAATTCAAGTAAGACGGATAGAAAATTTAAGCTATTATTATATAGGGGGATTTGTAAAATGCAGTGCAATCTTTAATATTAACCCTTATTTAGTGCCTTATTAAAAACATATGTCATGACCTCACTTTATTTCTCTTGACCACTTTTATTTCTCCGCCATTATTTTTACCCATTGTGCTTTTGCCTTGTTGTATTACCTTTCTATAAAAGAATAAAAAAAGAGACTCGGAGTCTAACAAGTCTGAGAAATAACCCGGAAGCCCGTTTTTCGATCCTCGTTCCAAACCATAAAGATCCGTGGACCGTTTCAAAACAGGTATAACATGGATTTTCTTTTTTTCCCTCCCTTCCCCTCATTCTGTTTTCATCATGGGCTACTCTCGCTCTTTGTTTCCGGAGTAGTTGTGTCCCTACACACAATGTGCTTTTTATTTTCTCCATGGTAGGTAATTTCTTTATGGTGATTGGGTGAGATGATACGGGCAATGAATGCCTCTATATCCACACAAAAAACAGGCGCCGGGATTCATAAAATACCATTTCAAAGAATAGATTGCAAAAGAGACGATGTTTATCTACAGTATTAGGTTCAATGAACCGATAAAACAAGCAAGATTTCTTTGAGATTATTATTAGGATGCTGATAAAGAGCGAAATAAAAGAAATTTTTTTTGTTCATTAACATTATATGTAATTTAAATAAAATAGATAGACATATTCTTGAAAGCAATATCTCTTATTCATAGAAAAAAAGTTTAAAAAATTTTTAAAAAATCGTAGATGAGTAGAAGCTATCTTTTACAACGGTTTCGGCTAGAATAGGTTGAAAATCTTATAGCGATATCCCAGATAGCATGCATACTTGCAGCAAGTGTGATATTTTCCGGATAATATCTTTTCATAACAAATTTGACGCGACAAAGTTGCTGCAAAACTCCTGCACGTTAGAAGGAATATAAATCGACCACTCCTTTGCAACGTTATTTTGCTGCAAAACTGTGGTAACCTTGTCATGACAATACATTGATGCAAGCGAAAAATCCTAGACTTGCTGCCCTCTTGTTTCAAACTTGCAGACTTGTCATGCTGAATTTGATGCAAGTTTGCAGGGTTGCAAAACAAGACTGCTGAAAACTAAATTTGCTATCTGGGATATGACCAGCTTTATGTCGGGATTCAGTGATGTAGCGATATAAAAAACTACATTTTCATGACTTTCAACGCTTGTTTCAAACTTAACATCACTGTATCATCGTACAATATGCCTAAAATAAAAATATTTTAGAAAATTATTTTCTCAAAATAAGTTTACTTCAGTAGAAATTAACATTCCATAAAAAACATGAATTATTCCCGTATGTAAGCTTTTTTTTTATAGCAAAATAGCCATGAAATGTTTCCTAGAAGAAATAAATATAAACAAGTAGAACATAAATTTCGTGTACTTAATTAATAATGCGGAAGAAAATACTTTTAATTTTGGAACAAAAATACAAGTCATTCTGCTTTTTTGGGCAGCATTTAAGCGCTATGTTTAGTAATTATATCCAATTAAAAATGTTTTCTATGTCTTGCTTGTAAATTTTCATTTAACGACTGCATTTGTCCGCAGCTGGTAAAACGATTTTAAGATGTAGATAAAATCGCTGATAACTTATATGGCACAAGTAATGGTATTTCGTAACACAATATTAGGATATGGAAAGATGATGTTCATATAAACGCTATACTGCGCATGTACTCTTACGCCCTCACGCGGTGTTGGGAAAACGAATTCATGATGAATGAAATTGGCTATCAGGTTATAGAGCAAAAAATGCACTAAAATGCACTGGAAGTTGGGAGGAGATGGAAAAGACGATATTTGTATATCGGGTGTGCTTTATCTTATATTTGCTGTTAATGTCTTCTGTTAAGTCGAGATATCGGAAAGAAATTTACATTGGAATAAATTACATTGAAATTAAATTACATTGGAAATCTAAGGAAAATCTTAAATCGATTTAGCTATATCGGCATACGTTCCCATCGTGATACATCACCAAACTGAAAATTTGGAAAACGGTGTTACAATGCAGCATGTTATGTTGATATATCACGATATAAGGATGAATCACCAAGTTCTATAAACTACATTCTATGGAATGAATTAGTAATATAGAAATCTTTTTGATATAAAAAGTTCAAGAACTTATGAAAGAAATAAAAACAGTCGAACAAAATTATAAATAACTAGTCATTAAAAATTACCAAAATACTTAATCATCTGAATAATAATTCACTCTATGGATTATACAAATTTATACGCAGAAGAAAATTTTGGGTTACCTAACAAGAAGAAATTTTTAAATAATAAGGATAATGATATAACACGTTTTTAATTTAATTTATACAAACTATTCTATATGTTGAGGATCACGCCGATAGGTGGCGTTTTTGTCACTCTCCAAGTGAAAAAGATTTCTTTCTGTGTGTGAGAAGTGGCACCCGTGAGATATGGTGTTCTAAACTGTAACAGTCAAATTGATTATAAATGTACATTAAAATAAACTAATGTTTATCAACTGAGGTATTTGTGTGTGATATTCACACTATATTTTGTATTAATATCTATAAAGAGGAATAATTTCATAATTTCATGACAAGTGAAACTAGTATTGAACACCTCTCAAAGTTTTGTATAGCTTTGCTAAGTATTTGGAAACTTAAGATAGGTCAAAACAAACACATTTTTAGCATTCAATGATTACCTCTGGGAGGTAAGAGACTCCTTAATGGTTTTATAACATCCAAAATTTTGGTGTTGCAGGTACAACAGATTTAAAAAGTTTTGAGAGATTTCTAATTATTTATTAAGATAGAAATTGTTTTATTAAAAAAAATGCAATTTTGTTCCTACACATGAACAAAATTTTAATCGCAATTCAGATTGATTTCACTGCTAAAAATAAATAACTTTCTCTCTCCAGAACCTTTGCCTAAGAATATTACGAGGAAAACGTTCTCTCTGTTTACATAATTTCTCATTTCATAACAGCCCACGGACAATTCAACTCGACACTTTAATCTGCATCTCCCCGAAGGCTCCTGCTATTGATCTTTTACTGCATTCTGTGTTGACCCAGCTATTTCAGGCCAGAGGAAGTTAGTTTTAGAGTAAAGGGAAAAAGAAGGCGGCTGTTTATTTTTAACTCCCTTCTTAAAATAGCTTCGCTGCTTACCTGTTGCTGTTTTCAAGCGTCACTGTGAATTAATCGTCCACGCTATCCACGGTGACTGCCATAAAATTTTATGTATGTCGGAGGAAGACTCTTAGAGTGTAATGCCAGATAAGAAAAATTGTAAGTAATTTTGCGGATTTTGATTCACAATCTCAGTTTCGTTTTCGAATCAGTGTCATAGACAAATCTACAATAAGTCACTTAGAATGGGTTTCGTTTTGTCATTTCTAAATATATTGATCGTAGAGTTTAATTGATAAAAATAAAGGAAATAATTTTAGACATGACATATTTAATAACAGAGTAATATCTGGAAAAATATAAGTACAGCCAGTCAAAGTAAAACTCATACACAATGTAAGTTCTATTCAATTTAATGATTTAAAAGTAAAACGCAAGAAAAACAACTCAACACGATAGACATAGATGATGCCCAATAAGGTACTAAATTGAAAATATTTAGTTTATTTTAAGTTTTCTTAAATTGAGACTTTTAAATATCGCCTGAGGGTCGCTCTGAAATTTTTGATATTATAGAGGCCTACTCTGGAAGATGCGAATCGGTTCGAACGTTCATTGTGACGTCACTTTGACGTCAGCTTACGGATATTATACGAGCAAATGATAAGCTGACGTCAAAATGACGTCACAAAGAACATGCAAACCAACTTGCAACGTCCAGATTAAGCCCCATACTCTCATGTCAATTGAATTTACTTTTCTCTCGAAATTTATTCTACGGTAGATAAATTACAATTACTACTGCCACAAATTATCGTCTGCGTTCATAAAAGGGTTCAAATTTACTATTTTATGATTATTTTTCGTGTATCGTCTGTCACTGTCATATTTTTCTACATCCGTCTATCAGTAGTGTCCTACCGATTCGGCTATCATTCGGCAAATCAGCGAGGAAAATAAAAATTGTATGAGAACACGGCATTACAACTCAATATTTTTAATAAAAATAATCTTGTTGAAGTTATTGTACTTATTGTAACAAGTAATTTTTATATGTAAAAGAATGATAAGTCCAGAAATATCTTAAGAAATAGGAAGAACAAAAATGAAAAAGTTCATTTAATAGAGAATCACATATTCGCTATTTATTCTACGGTAGATAAGTTACAATTACTACTGCCACAAATTATCGTCTGCGCTCATAAAAGGATTCAAATTTGCTTTTTTAATGATTATTTTTCGTGTATCGTCTGTCACTGTCATATTTTTCTACATCCGTCTATATAAGTGCTATGTTGTTTGAATATTATGTAAACCTTAAAATTATTTGGGAAAAAATATTATTTAAGAGTTTTATTTAAAAGTAAAAAAATATGTTAAAATTTTTGTTCTTAAAATCTCTTAACGGTTACGAACAGTTATGCCATGAGTAGAATTCGAGCTTCCAACTCCGGTACTGAAGAGTAGTACCCTACCGATTCGGCTATCATTCGGCAAATCTGAGAGAAAAATAAAAATTGTCGAGAACACTGCATTTCAGCGAAATATTTTTATTAAAAATAACTAATTTTGTTAACATTGTTGTATTTATTGTAACAAGTACTTTTTATGTGTTAAAAGAATGATAAGTCCAGAAATATCTTGAGAAGTAGGAAGAACAGAAATGAAAAAGTTCGTTTAATACAGAATCACTTATTCGCTATTTGGAAATTATCTTATGTAAAGATTAGCAAAATATACTTGGTTTCTACCGAAAGTTCTGATTTATACAACAAATTTGTTAATTTTGTAAATGTCTTGCCGTATTATATGAGGAATACCTTAAACTGTAAAAGCTTTGTCATCATTTGATCGTCTGAATTTGATCTTCAATAATATTACACAGAAATCACCGTTGTATTAACAAGTTCGTTTTGTCCTAGGTATGTGAACATAATGCTTCCGGTATATCATAATTATTTAGCTTTATATTTAATATTCCTTTTGAGCAGATATCCTCATCATTAACATATTCACTAGAACTAGAAAAAATATTGTTATCTGTAAACAAGGATTATTTCACGCTCTCGAGCAAACTTTTTGTATTTCAGAAAAAAAATTTCAAAGAATATTTGCATAAAAGGGAAAATTGATGCTTCCATCAAATTTATTTCATTCAAAATTCTCTTCCTAGAACATTATTAACTTAATTTTGTACACATTAGAGACATTATAATGCATGAGTGAATAACCGAAACATTCTAAAATAATTTCACTTCCTTGACTTCAAATCTACTGCTTTTTTTACAAATTTCTTCGACTTTTGTCGGACAAGTATCTTAACAGCAAGATTTCTTCCTCGGAAGTACCTTCCTCCTTTAATAATTTTCCCTCTCTAATAACGGAAAATAGCTTCGTAGCAGGAACATCGAATGCGGAAGACTCTTTTAAAAAAAGGGAAAATTCTGTCTAATGATAATGAGAATGATCTCAAACGCGTGGATGCAGATGTCAATAAAAAGTAATAAAATTAAAACGCTTAGCGAAAGTTGAAAATTTAGAACTGGAGCAATAACTCCCATACAAGAGGAAAGTTTCAAAACAAGGAAGCGTCCAAATCATGGAACATAATCTCAGCACGTATGCTGTAACAGAAAAAAGAACTATGCAACTTCACCCGAGTATGACTTTGTTGATAACCGCGTACTGAAAACTGTTTTACCTTTTGTTTTGGTTATGGATTAAAAACGGTTTTTTTTTACTAAAGAAACCGTTTTACCTTTTGTTTTGGTTATGGATTAAAAGCAGTTTTTTTTTTACTAAAGAAACCGTTTTACCTTTTGTTTTGGTTATGGATTAAAAGCAGTTATCTTACTAAAGAAACCGTTTTACCTTTTGTTTTGGTTATGGATTAAAAGCAGTTTTTCTTTTTTACTAAAGAAACCGTTTTACCTTTTGTTTTGGTTATGGATTAAAAGCAGTTGTTTTTACTAAAGAAACCGTTTTACCTTTTGTTTTGGTTATGGATTAAAAGCAGTTTTTTGTACTAAAGAAACCGTTTTACCTTTTGTTTTGGTTATGGATTAAAAACAGTTTCTTTTACTAAAGAAACAGTTTTGAAAAATTGATTTCAATCTATCTATATCCTATTTTGTCGTGGTTGGATTTTAGAATAATATGCTGTTAGTTGAACAGTATTATAATCTTACAATTTTCTGAAAATATAATTTTATGTGAGAATTAACATTAAACGGATTATGTAGTAAGTTGTAAATAATAAGAGTACAAGTTAACTTTCAATTCAAGGAATTGTCAAGTTTAACAGTATAACAGGACTACTAATACAGTGACTTTGATATAATGCTGAAATTTTACATAGGTCGTACTCATTAAAACTAAACGCCGATTAAATTTCATTTGAGAAAAATTTAAAAAATATTTATATTAAGATTTAATTTCGTAAATTTAAATAAGTAATTAGTAAACTGTTAATTTAGTAAACTGTTAGTTATAAATATGAAGTTTTTAGTATTATTTCACAGTTTGCTATTATATATTTGTATGAAAATATATTGTACAGATAAGAAATCTCATTTTTTCTTTAAATATTCTTGTTATGTATTAAAAGAAAAGTGAAATTTCATTTATAGTAAATGGATTAAACATTTTCGAACTTACATGTTCCAAATAAATTATACATACATACATACATACATACAGACATACATACATACATACATATATATATATATATATATATATATATATATATATATATATATATATATATATATATATATACATACATACATATGTGTAATAAGATGGACTTCACTCTGGGTGGTTGCAGTCATGCGCCATAAAAATGACACCGTTTTAGTGAAAGACGTTTATTAACAAAATGTTGGAACAAACGCAAAATATGCAAATCATTACAGTAATTTAATTAGCTATTACGAAATTATGAGTTATTGAAGTTTTTAACTAAATGTGTAATAGTGTATTGGTTTGTTATCAAAAATATAATTTTGCTTTAATAGCATAATTTTTTTTTAACAAATTATTTATTTTAAACCTTGAAATAGGCTAAAAAAACATGTTAAAATATATTAGCTTCGGATATAACCTATAAAATTTATAAAGGTTAAAGCTGTATGGTAATCTTAAAAAACTTATTTGAATATTTCAAAAGAAATTTGCCTTAAACTCTAGATTGAAATTCTGAGATATTTAGAAAGTCATTTGAAAATTTAGGGAAAGAAATAATCTCGGTTTTACAGGAAAAAAATCTTTTGTTGACCGTGGAAATTAAACCGCTGTATACAAAAGTGACGTGATATTCGATCCCTTCTCAAATTAAGATATGGAACACGTATATCAAATGACGACCTGATACATTTCGGATAAATTTCGATCAAAAATATTATCCAATACGTCCTAGAATGGACACTAGAATCGCAGAGTCCTTAACCCAGAAACACTTTTCGAGTTGGGCTTGATACTTATTATATCTTTATTTTATGGGGTTCCATACCAAACCTAGTCAATTTTAAATCATAATACATTGCAAAGCATTTATTTTTTAAATAGTATTTTGTAAGTTACGTAAAATATGCAAATTAATTTAATTAGCTATAACAAAATTATGAGTTATTAAAGTTTTTAACTAAACGTGTAATAGTATATCAGTTTGTTTTCGGAAATATAATTTTGCTTTAATAATATATTTTTTTTAACAAATTATTCATTTTAAAACTTGATCTAGGCTAACAGAAAGTGTTAAAATATATTCGTTAGAGATATAATCTATAAAATTTATAAAGATTGAAGATGCATGGTAATCTTTAAAAACTTATTTGAATATTTCAAAAGGAATTTGCTTCTAGATTGAATTTCTAAAATATTAAAAAAGTCGTTTGCAAATTTAGGGAAAGAAATAATACCCGATTTTACAGGAAAAAAATTGACCGTGGAAATAAAACCGCTGTATACAAAAGTGACGTGATATTCGATCCCTTTTCAAATTAAGATATGGAACACGTATATCAAATGACGACCTGATACATTTCGGATAAATTATGATCCAAAATATTATCCAATACGTCCGAAAATGGACACTAGAATTGCCGAGTCCTTAACCCAGAAAAGTTTTTCGGGTTGGGGATAATACTTATTTCTTTAAGTAACGCAGCAACCTCTTTGCAGTCAATCGATTAATCGAAATCAGCTCTTTCCCGGTAGAGTGGAGAGTTTTTTGCGAGGGGGCGGTTAATCGATTTTTGGAAGTTAATCGGTTTCTGGAGGTTAATTCGGGCACCTTTCGCGAATAGATTTTTTTCCCTTTATTTTGACACAGTTTGAAAATAACTTGCAAAAAGGTTACTTGAAGTACTACCCTTATCTCTTTTTTTCATTCAAGCATTCAACAGTCATGTGTGATGAAGCATGATCATAACGTTTAATACAATGACCAATTCAGGAGAAGCTGTATTCTTATTTAATCTTATAGTACTCATTCAAAAACAACTGTGAAGGAATGCTTGGAATAGAAAATATAGTATTTTAATTATACATTTATTATTTTCTTTGTGAAAACAAGACATTTTTGCTAAAACATTATTAACTGTTCGTTTTACGTCTCTCCTGTTAAGAATTTGTGACAGAGCTTCGTCATGTTCGTTGACTCAAGCACAAAATGATTAATATATTCAGCCTATTTAAGGATCTAAATATCACTTGAAGCATTACATGTTGTCAGACCTGAGAGGTTTAAAAAGGTTACGTCAGTACTTGTTAAATCAAATTAAATCGGTCCATCTTTCTATGGTGTACAGCAGAGGTTTTCAAACTTATTTTTCTCGTGGCATACCCGTGGTATACTTTTGCGGCGTCTAGAGATCTGCGATGGTAGAGCACCAATTGCACCATAAGAAAAATGCAAGAACATTTATTAGCACTTTCTGACAGTGGTACATTGGCGAGGGAGGGCAACTCAAGTTTTAAGTATCTTTTTGCTTCCTTCAATAATTTAACAGGCTTCAGTCGACCTCTCTTGATTATTGCTCTGACTCCCAGTTTGAGATTCCTTGGGTCTAACTAATAGGAATATTAAATCAACTTATATATCGCAAAGTTTGAGATCTGTGGTGGTAGGACATTAATTGAATCGTGAGAAAAATGCAAGGACAATTATTAGCAAGTTTCGACTGTGATACATTGGCGAGGGAGGACAACTCAAGTTTTAAGTATCTCTTTGTCTTTTTCAATAATTTCACAGGTTTTATCCGACCTTTCTTGAATATTGTTGTGACACCCAGTTTGAAAATCCTGGGGGTCTAAATAATAGTAATATTAAACCAACTTATCTATCGCAAAGTTTGAGATCTGTGGTGGTAGTGCATCAATCACACCGTGAGAAAAATGCAAGGACATTTATTAGCACTTTACGACAGTGGTACATTAGCGAGAAAGGACAACTAAAGTTTTAAGTATCTTTTTGCCTTCTCCAATAATTTCACAGGTTTCATCCGACCTTTTTTGATTATTGCTGCGATACCCAATTTGACTATCCCGGGGATCTAAATAATAGTAATATTAAACCAACTTATCTACCACAAAGTTTGAGATCTGCGGTGATAGAGCATCAATCGCACCGTGAGAAAAATGCAAGGACAATTATTAGCATGTTTCGATAGTGATACATTGGTGATGGAGGACAACTCAAGTTTTAAGTTTCTTTTTGCCTTCTTCAATAATTTCATAGGTTTTACACGACCTTTCTTGATTATTGTTGTGACACCCAAATTGAGTATCCCGAGGTCTAAATAATAGTAATATTAAACCAACTTATCTATCGCGAAGTAACGTTTAAACAAAGGAGTTTGTGGGTATTAAGAAGCTAAAACAGTAGGTGTTGAAGCCTTTCATAGTAGTGTTAGTGGATTTAGAGGCAAATTGGAGTTAAGATAGTCATACGAGAGACAAGTAGACATAATGTATATAAAAATATACAAGATATTTATAAAAATACTTAATGCATTAATCGAATAATATTGTATTTACCATAGTAAATATTGTTTTTAAATTAAAGATTTCTTGAATTCCACTACAGCTCCCCGTTTAGCTATGTGGGTAGAGAGAAGAAATTTTAATTGCACTCCTTAACCGTATTTGGCCGAATGTGGACTCACTGCAAAATATAGTTACTGTCTAAGAGAAGAAACATCCCCGAACTTAAAATTTTACGGATGATGCTGACGAAATTGGAACCCGACATAAACAAAGTGCAAAAAGTCAACCATCACATAATTTTTTATATTTTTTATTGATTTTTCCACATTTTTAAGCTTTTGATAAACAATTTCTTATTACATTTAGCGACTGTTTTAATTAATTTCAATTTTATGATTCCATATATATAGATAAACAGATAAGATAAAATAGATATAGACAATATGCTACAGTATTTAAATATTTGGCATAATGAATTATTATGGAAGGGGGGGTCGAATATTTTTTTTTCTTGTATAGAGAGTGGTTGTCTAGAAAAGGTTGGGAACCTGTAGATTAAAGGAAATTGTTCATTCTCCCGGTTATATTTTTTTATAGTTATTGTTACTTTTCTAAACATGTTATGAAAGGACACAATAATCCTTTTTATGTTGCAGTTTTAACAAACTCTGTTTAAGGAATCAAATATCTTAGTAGATCGTCTTCAAATATAGGAAACATTTTATTGCCAATTTTAAAGTAGACACAGAAATATTTTTCAATGATAGAAGCAGGTAAATACCACAATGTTCACTGAAGAAAAATAGTTCAATTTGTTGAGAAACTACAAACAGGTCTTTTACTTTCTTTCAAAAGTAAAAAACTTTTGTTTTTTTCTTAATCCTTTTTATGTTGTAGTTTTAACAAACTCTGTTGAAGGAATCAAATATCTTAGTAGATCGTCTTCAAATATAAGGAAAAATTTGACTGCTACTTTTAAGGTAGACACAGAAATGTTTTCCAATCATAGAAGCAGATAAATACCACAATGTTCACTGACGGAAAATAGCTCAATTTGTTGAGAAACTACAAACAGGTCTTTTACTTTCTTTCAAATTAGACCAAAGCAGTTACAGAACGGTAAAGCTTGACTTATTTTGTTTAGCACAGCTGTTATGAACACTTTCAATTTTTTTGTTATTTTTTACAATTTTTTAATGCTCCAATTTTATTGAAGACTGAACTGATAATATTATGTTAACCGCAATTGTTCTCATTTCCCAGGTTACTTTTTCCCTGTTTATAATAACCAGCGAAAAAGCCGTCTCGATTAGCATTTGGAGCGAATCCTTCCCTGCTGGCATTAGAAACAAATGGTTATTATCCGTTTAGCAAAATGTGATAAGGCTGAGCAATCATGTAGAGCAGCCCGTGGCATCTCGTGTCTACATGGCAGGAAAATTCTTGTAGATGTCCACGGAGCGAGTTGTAGACATTCATCTCAGATGTTGAGAGAATCGTGCATGTCATCCCGTAATCTGTTCCGCTGGGGCATGCTGGTAGCATTCGTGTCTGTTACGACATTGAGGTTGAAATATTTGAATTTTATTTTTTGTTCTTTAGGATTGGCATCATCATGAAGATCAAAGAAATTTTCCTAAGCCGACTTATAATCTGATATGAAGATTAGTTTTAAAGTACTCCTGTACTGATACAGAGATCAGTGAAAGATGGAAGAATTAAATAATATCTAGCTCTTTGAGATGTTACACATCTTTTACAAGATTATTAAATCCCACTCAATAATTCTATTACATTCTTATATACATTGCTAAAGGACAAATTGACTTATTAACATTAAATATAATACCTTAAACTATTTTAAGCTTAGACACTGATATATCTCAGATTATGAAAAGCCGTTATTTAAAGCAGTTACCGCAGAATTTTTTGGAACAAATAAAATTAGACACATAATTATTTTATTTAAAAGAAATAAAGTTGCAACGAAACATAACTTAATCCTTTGGCATTACCTTTATTTTCTTGCTTACTGCTATTAAACTTTTGTTCATTCATTACGCAGATACCATTTTGGATTATTGGCTTTTAGTTTCAATATGCTCTAAATTTTAAGGTCAAACTCTCGTTGTGATTTACCCCAAATAAAAAAGGTCAAGAAATATATTAGGGAAAAAGCTTTAAAGATTATATTTTGCATATTTTTAAATCTTGTGTAAAGAAATGGCTGATGGATATTTGGCAAGAGATCTAAAGCGTTAAACACACAAAATTAAGCAGTATTATTTTGTTTTTAATAAACTGTAATGGATGTGTAATTATTGTAGATAAATTGTTTTGGAATAACAGCAAAGCACATCATTTCTACTACTTGAAAGCAGGCGAAATCGTTACGATCTTGCATATTTCCTGCAATCTGGTCAGATATCCTTAAGCTTACGGTTTTAAAGTAGAAAAAGAGATTAAATTTCAGATTTTCTGATAAATTAAATTGAAATAATCGAAATCGGCTCTAGATTAAAATGTAAGCATATTAAGTTTTTAAATGCATTGAAAGGAATGGCAACATCCAGATTTGTTTTGTATTCCATGGCGGTTTACTTTCGAAGATGTTTTGGAAAGAACACAGGTTGCGATGTACCTTAAAGCATGAAGAGGACCTCTTTTTATTCAATAAATATGTTTTTCTTTACTTATAAAAATCTTATTAATAATTTTGCAATCAATCACACAAGACGATAACAGATATAAGATTAAGTTTCTTATGTAGCCATTTTTTGGTGAATCAAACAGGAATAATCTAAAGTGGCGATAGATTAAAATCTCTTTTATTTTTCTCTTATTTTCTTTTATTTTCTTTTATTTTCTATTATTCTCTTTTTTTATTTGATCTTTCTTTTATTATTCTTGATTTTTAATTTTAAATCTATTCATAGGAATAGCGGCAAGCAGTTTTATTTTGTATCCCATGACAGCTTGTTTTTAAAGATGTTTGCGTTAAGAATGTTATGATGCGAAAAGACTGTCTTATACAATAAATATACGTATGCATTTATTTAGAAAACGCCTTTTTGATAACTACTAAGATTCCATTACATAATGTGTATAAGCGACTAACTTTATTAGGAGTAATTTATACAAGATGTTAGTAAACAAAATAGAAAATGGCAGGAATGGGTACAACTTCTAAATAATAGTAATATTAAACCAACTTATCTATCGCGAAGTAACGTTTAAACAAAGGAGTTTGTGGGTATTAAGAAGCTAAAACAGTAGGTGTTGAAGCCTTCCATAGTAGTTCTAGTGGATTTAGAGGCAAATTGGGGGAGTTAAGACAGTCAAACGAGAGACCAGTAGATATAATATATATAAAAATATACAAGATATCTCTAAAAATACTTTGCATTAATCGAATAATATTGTATTTACCATAATAAATTTTTTTTTATTAAAAATTTCTTGAATTCCTCTACAGCTCCCCGTTTAGCTATGTGGGTAGAGAGAAGAAATTTTAATTGCACTCCTTAACCGTATTTGGCCGAATGTGGACTCACTGCAAAATATAGTTACTGTCTAAGAGAAGGAACATCACCGAACTTAAAAAATAACGGATGATGTTAACGAAATTGGAACCCGACATAAAAAATTGTAAAAAGTTAACCATCTCATAAATTTTTATATTTTTTATTGATTTTTTTTACATTTTTAAGCTTTTGATAAACAATTTCTTATTTCATTTAGCGACTGTTTTAATTAATTTCTATTTTATGATTCTTAATATATAGATAAACAGATAGGATAAAATAGATATAGACAATAAGCAACAGTATTTAAATATTTGGCATAATGAATTATTATGGAAGAGGGGGACGAATATTTTTTTTGTATAGTGAGAGGTTGTCTAGAAAAAGTTGGGAACTTGTAGATTAAAGAAAATTGTTTATTCTCCCGGTTATATTTTTATAGTTATTGTTACTTTTCTAAACATGTTATGAAAGGACACAATAATCCTTTTTATGTTGCAGTTTTAACAAACTCTGTTTAAGGAATCAAATATCTTAGTAGATCGTCTTCAAATATAGGAAACATTTTATTGCTATTTTTAAAGTAGACACAGAAATGTTTTTCAATGATAGAAGCAGGTAAATACCACAATGTTCACTGAAGAAAAATAGCTCAATTTGTTGAGAAACTACAAACAGGTCTTTTACTTTCTTTCAAAAGTAAAAATCCTTTCTTTTTTTCTTAGTCCTTTTTATGTTGTAGTTTTAACAAACTCTGTTTAAGGAATCAAATATCTTAGTAGATCGTCTTCAAATATTAGAAAAAAATTGACTGCTACTTTTAAGGTAGACACAGAAATGTTTTCCAATCATAGAAGCAGATAAATACCACAATGTTCACTGAAGACAAATAGCTCAATTTGTTGAGAAACTACAAACAGGTCTTTTACTTTCTTTCAAATTAGACCAAAGCAGTTACAGAACGGTAAAGCTTGACTTATTTTGTTTAGCACAGCTGTTATGAACACTTTCAATTTTTTTGTTATTTTTTACAATTTTTTAATGCTCCAATTTTATTGAAGACTGAACTGATAATATTATGTTAATCGCAATTGTTCTCATTTCCCAGGTTACTTTTTCCCTGTTTATAATAACCGTTCCAGCGAAAAAGCCGTCTCGATTAGCATTTGGAGCGAATCCTTCCCTGCTGGCATTAGAAACAAATGGTTATTATCCGTTTAGCAAAATGTGATAAGGCTGAGCAATCATGTAGAGCAGCCCGTGGCATCTCGTGTCTACATGGCAGGAAAATTCTTGTAGATGTCCACGGAGCGAGTTGTAGACATTCATCACAGAAGTTGAGAGAATCGTGCATGTCATCCCGAAATCTGTTCCGCTGGGGCATGCTGCTAGCATTCGTGTCTGTTACGACATTGAGGTTGAAATATTTGAATTTTTATTTTTTGTTCTTTAGGATTGGCATCTTCATGAAGATCAAAGAAATTTTCCTAAGCCGACTTATAATCTGATACGAAGATTATTTTTAAAGTATTCCTGTACTGATACAGAGATCAGTGAAAGATGGAAGAATTAAATAGTATGTAGCTCTTTGAGATGTTACACATACTTTACAAGATTATTAAATCCCACTCAATAATTCTATTACATTCTTATATACATTGCTAAAGGACAAATTGACTTATTAACATTAAATATAATACCTTAAACTATTTTAAGCTTAGACACTGATATATCTCAGATTATGAAAAGCCGTTATTTAAAGCAGTTACCGCAGAATTTTTTGGAACAAATAAAATTAGACGCATAATTATTTTATTTAAAAGAAATAAAGTTGCAACGGAACATAACTTAATCCTTTACCATTACCTTTATTTTCTTGCTTACTGCTATTAAACTTCTGTTCATTCATTACGCAGATACCATTTTGGATTATTGGCTTTTAGTTTCAATATGCTCTAAATTTTAAGGTCAAACTCTCGTTCTGATTTACCCCAAATAAAAAAGGTCGAGAAATATATTAAGGATATCGCTTTAAAGATTATATTTTACATATT
>CM063506.1:49182924-49202924 GCA_032207245.1 Pardosa pseudoannulata | reverse complement strand
TATATGAAGATTAGAAATCTGTCTCTCTATATATAATTCTTTCTGTGTGTGCTTATGTATATGCATGTTCGCTATGCATCCCAAAATGACCGGCCAGATCTTAATCTAATGATCGATTAAAGTCGAATTCGATTTTGCATGGTAATTAAGATAAATCCTGGTAGCGTTTTAGGAAGATCAAATTATTATTATATTTATTAGAAAATAACTTGTTGGATAATTAGTGTAAAGTGGTTATTCAGAAAATCTTGATGTGTTCTTACGAGATTGGAGTATTTATATAATTCCACAGGCTATAGAATAATTATAGAAGTTTTTAAGAGGAGAAGTAGCTGCCAAAGGATAAAAACTTTTTTAACCCAACCACCGACCACCCTCCCCAACTTTTTCCCTTTCAAAACAGTCAACCTTTTCGTAAATTCCAGACGGAACTTACCGTACCATACTAGAGTTGCCGGTTTAAAATTTGTCAGGCTACTTTTAAGTTATTTTCCCTGCAAGGTAAAGAAGTTCCTTTACGCAAAATTAGTTTCTTTCATTTATTATCGCTTTGCAATATTTTTTTCCTCAAAAGTGTGTTATACGAGTGCGAACGAGAAGGTTTCGACAGGTCCGTTTTCGAACAGGAATTCGCTGTCGAACCCCCATCGACGCGTCCGTTCAGTGGGTTATAATATACGGGGATTCATTTTGATGAGTGGATATGTGTATACAGAAATCTACCTTATGTAGAGGAACTCTGATATTTTGAGAGGATTAAACTACAAATTTATGTTATCTGCTTTAGATTCCACTTCAAATAGTAGATATTTATTTAAATAGTTTAAATAAATAGTTAATTTTTAAATTTGCATACTCATTTTAAATATGTATTAGAGTGATGACCCATACTTAAGACCAGCACGAACGGATGTGATTATATAAGTAAATAAGGTTAATCTATTGTTAAGCATCTACGTTTACATTGGGTTTTACATAGGCCTTCGCTTTACTGTATTTTTATAAGGTCAAACAAAACAACAAGACGAATGAAAATAATAGGTCAAATACATGACACAGTAACGAAAGTTCTCGAGATATAATATATATTATAAAATAATCACCGTAGCTTAAAAATAAGTGTTAAGTTTTTTTACTGTAAATAAAAGATCTAATACATAAATAAAAGTTAAAAATATTCAGTAAAATTCTAGGATTATTAAAATTTTTACTCAAAACAGTTAGCCGAGCGATGGCCGATTGGTTAGGGTGCTGGCCTTCGGTACCGGAGTTCGTGGGTTCGAATCCCACAGTGGCATATATGTTCGTAGCCATTCGGAATCGGCATTAATCTGTAAGTCCCCGTCTCATTAACCCTCGTGCTGCAAAAAAGTAGACCGTAGCACTCCAAACCAAACCAAACCAAAACAGTTGTATTCAACAGAGTGTGCCCACTGAATTTTTTCTTCTTTTAAAAACTTAGTTTAATTGCTTATTCTAAGGCTATGTGATAATCATCAAATATTTAATTTAGTAAACTGCTTTCATAAGTTTAAATTTGATTATATATATATATATATATATATATATATATATATATATATTAAATAAATAAATAAATATATATATATATATATATATATATATATATATATATATATATGTGTGTGTGTGTGTGTGTGTGTGTGTGTGTGTGTGTGTATCAGATTTAAAAATGGGGGTTAGGAATTATGTGGGTTGTAATTAAAAATAGTCAGAACTCATTAAAGATAACCTAATAGAAGAAAGACACACCCTCGAGCGGAACTATAAAGTGTAAAGAAGCTGACGCGGAAGTAGATATAGGAATTTGTTAAGTAGCAACCCCAGAAAAAGATAGTTCTGAGCTGGAACTCGGGCTAACATCCTCCATCCTTGTAACAAAAAAGGCTTCTAGTCGGCAAATTTATTCATTTTAAATTTAATTTACAAATTATTTTTATTTGATTTTAGATAATGATTATATTAACTAAACTCATTATCGCTGAGTTTAAATAATTAATTTTGTTTTCAATTCGTTGTATAAACATTAATGTCTATAATGTGGAAGTGGTACGTCACTCATTAAAAATCAGAAATTTCGTTTTTTTGGTTACAAAAATAAGATTCTTTCAAAAAATCTGGTATTTTTAAATTAAAAGAAATATTGGTTCGGATAACTGCCTAAAAATATTAAATTCCGGGAAATTCTGTATTTTATATTAACTATCTAAATATGTATAAAATATGAACATACGTAGATTGCATGCATATATAAAAAATAGTGTCCGTTATTTAAACCTTGTTGATAATTCAATATTAAAAATTAAATTTATAAAAAATTTTTAATGGATATATAAAATTAATATAAGTATTCAAGTATATATAAAGAGTCTTTTGAAATATTTTCAAATATAAAATGCAATAATTTGTTAAAATCCGCGCTTGTGAGATATTTTAAAATAAATTACTGAAATTTAATATTGTATTTGCTACACTATAATATAAAAATATATTTCATGTATAAAAAATGCTGAGAAATAGTTAGATAAATCAATATTAAAAAATGTATCTATTAAAAATATGTAAGGAATATATAAACATGCAAATTTACAAATAAAAATGTCTTTTGAACTATCCTCAAATATAAAGCAAGCAGTTTATTAATGAATATATAAAATTACATATAAGTATTCAAGTAAATATAAAGAGTCTTTTGAACTATTTTCAAATATAAAATGCAATAATTTGTTAAAATCCGCTCTTGTGAGATATTTTAAAATAAATAAATTGCTGAAATTAAATATTGTATTTGCTACACTATAATATAATAATATACTTCTTCATGTATAAAAAATGCTGAGAAATAGTTCGATAAATCAATATTAAAAATTGTATCTATTAAAAATATGTAAGGAATATATAAACATGCAAATATACAAAATATATGTCTTTTGAACTATCCTCAAATATAAAGCAAGCAGTTTATTAATGAATACATAAAATTACATATAAGTATTCAAATAAATGAAAAGAGTCTTTTCAAGTGTAAAATCAATAATTTATTAATTTCAGCGCTTGTGAAATAATTTAAAATAAATTACTGAAATTATATATTATATTTGCTACACTATAATATAAAAATATATTTCTTTATGTATGAAAGAAGCTGAGAAATAGTTTAATCTTGTCGATAATTTATTATCAATATTAAAAATTATATCTATAAAAATATGTAAGGAATATATATACATACAAGTATACAAATAAATAATTCTTTTGACATATCAAATATAAACCAAGCAGTTTATTAATGTGCTTGTGAAATTTATTAAAATAAATTTCTGAAATTCAAGTACTATATTTACTAGAATATGATGTAAAATTATATTACAGCATGTATAAGAAGCTTTGTATTTGATGAACTATCATCAAATATAAAGCAATCAGTTTATTAATGTGCTTGTGAAATTTATTAAAATAAATTTCTGAAATTCAAGTACTAGAATATGATGTAAAATTATATTACAGCATGTAATATTCTAATCTTGTCAATAATGTATTATAAATATTAGATACAAATATATGAAAAATATATAAAAATGAATAAAAGTATACATATGAAAGTTTTTGAATTATAATCAAGTATAAAGCAAGCAATGTATTATAATAGGTGTTTGAAGGATTTAGAAAATAAATTGCTGAAATTCAAATACTATATATGCTACAATATAATATAAAAATTATAGAGCGAAAAATTACTGAAATTCAAGTACTATATTTACTAGAATATGATATAAAATTATATTACAGCATGTATAAGAAGTACTTAGAAATATTCTAATCTTGTCAATAATTTATTATAAATATTAGAAACAAATATATGAAAAATATATAAAAATGTATAAAAGTATACATATAAAAGTTTTTGAATTATAATCAAGTATAAAGCAAGCAATTTATTATAATTGGTGCTTGAAGGATTTATAAAAATAAATTGCTGAAATTTAAGTACTATATATGCTACAATATATGCTACAATATAATATAAAAATTATAGAGCGAAAAATTACTGAAATTCAAGTACTATATTTACTAGAATATGATATAAAATTATATTACAGCATGTATAAGAAGTACTTAGAAATATTCTAATCTTGTCAATAATTTATTATAAATATTAGAAACAAATATATGAAAAATATATAAAAATGTATAAAAGTATACATATAAAAGTTTTTGAATTATAATCAAGTATAAAGCAAGCAATTTATTATAATTGGTGCTTGAAGGATTTAGTAAAATAAATTGCTGAAATTCAAATACTATATATGCTACAATATAATATAAAAAATATAGTGCGAAAAATTACTGAAATTCAAGTACTATATTTACTAGAATATGATATAAAATTATATTACAGCATGTATCAGAAGTACTTAGAAATATTCTAATCTTGTCAATAAATTATTATAAATATTAGAAACAAATATATAAAAAATATATACAAATGCATAAAAGTATACATATAAAAGTTTTTGAATTATAATCAAGTATAAAGCAAGCAATTTATTATAATATATGCTTGAAGGATTTATAAAAATAAGTTGCTGAAATTCAAATACTATATATGGTACAATATAATATAAAAAATATAGTGATGCATGGAAGTATCTTACCGGAGGAAGACTAACGATGCTGTTGGAATCATTCCTGTAATCCACTGTTGAGCTCTCATCCACGGCGACTTTAGATTTTTCCATCATTTTTTGGAGTGCGGGTTCTAGCAACCAAACGGTATCAACTGGTCTAACAGAAAGAACGTTCTGAGGGCCTCAACTCGACTAGAACAGGACTGGATCTCGAATATGGGACACAAACGAGAATTGCACCAGTCAAAGAC
Source organism: Pardosa pseudoannulata (assembly GCA_032207245.1). Classification (NCBI taxonomy): domain Eukaryota; kingdom Metazoa; phylum Arthropoda; class Arachnida; order Araneae; family Lycosidae; genus Pardosa; species Pardosa pseudoannulata. The sequence continues at coordinate 49,198,024 of CM063506.1, read as the reverse complement.
CTCTCTGCGCTAGGTATTGTGTGTTTTTTTCTCTATTGGTGCTTTCTGTTTTTTGTTCTTTCTTCCTCCTACAGAAGGATTTCGTGTGGAACGAAAGAGCCCACACCTTATAACTGGGACCAGCAAACCACGTGAACGGTTTGGGGTTTATAAAAAGAAATACCTTTTCTTCCTCTGTGAAATCGTCTGCAGAGCAAGGAATCGAGAATAAATAAATAAATAAACGAACAGATAAAAATGTGTCAGCGCCTAGCCGTTACAGGTGGTTGATTAGTTAGAAGTTCAGTCACCTGAGAACGCGAGTAAATATTGCATCGAATTCAGACGGCTTATTTAAATAATCTTGTTTCTGTTCTTCTTTTGGTGTTAATTGAGACAGAAATAAGTAATCATCGAGTGACTTATGAGATAACGATATGTAACACTTTTCCTGCATATTGTGATAACATCGTTTTCGATTTATTTCCTTTGTCAATATTTTTGAAAATTCTATTCATTTGTAGATTTTCGGATTAGTTATGCTTTCGACATTTTATTATATTTATTTTTTATTTTACCGAGACAAGATAGTTTTAATTGAAGAGGTTTATGAGCAGTTAGACTAGTTATGTTCATAACCTATATAAGTTTTTATTTTTGTACAGCTAGATATACTGCAGTTAAAAAACGGTTCTTATAAAGTGTTGACTGAGTCAGCACCGTGGTATATTTTGTCAGTATGAGGCAAGTCTTCATTATCCTTTCTTTTAAACGTTTTAATTTCGTTGCTTATGCCACCCTCTTACGGTGAGATTTACGATTAACACTTGCTGATAAATGAATCGTTGCTTGTCTAAGAAAATCAGTTTATTTACAAAATTTTCATTATTTAATTTCTTGCAAAAAAAGGTCAAATCGACGAAACAAAGATGGGTTTTTGTTGTCCGATGTCAAATGTTGTCCATTGTTAAATGTAAGTGAAACGGTTTAAAATTAAATTTTTTCCTTAAAACATTTTGCAGAAGCAACTTGTATTTTTAAACTACCTGTATCACCGCAGAATTCAGAATGTTCTTGTGACTTGGTGTTTCCATTACCTAGCGATTTCTAAATGCACATTACGCTGGAATAACTTAAAGAACACTTGCATATTATAATACAGTCGAACTTCGATAACTCGACTTCCTATAAGTCGAATAATCCGTTAACTCGAACTTTTAATCAAGTCCCGAATCATTTCTGTACTTTTCTTTAAAAACCTGTCTCGATAACTCGATGTGAACATATTCTAAGTCGAAGTTTTTGTGATCGATTTACCCGGTAAAAAACACAATTCTGTTCAAAACTTCGAATTCCAGTCCATTCGTGATCTTCGAAAACCTTTGTTCTCGAAGGTCACGAGCAAGCACAGGAAGCTTTTCACATCTTACAACAATACTTGGAGACCACCGGAGGTACAGACAACACCCTATTTAACTTTATTAAAAAATTAGGTGACTTTGTGAAAGCTAACAACCTTGAAAATAATTGCTTTTTTCAAATGAGATTTACATGGTATGTATACTAATTAATATGTATAGACCATATTTCTTCAGTTCTAAACCTTTTAAACTCATTCTTCTCTTGTTATTTAAATAGGCTATTAAAAAATTGAAATGCGTACAGTTATAGTATTATGGCACATATCAAACCATTTAAACCATGTCGACCCATCTTAAGTGCGAGTTGAGAGGAATGGTAGGTAACTTCGATAACTCGAACTTCGGATAAGTCGAATATTTTTGGGGGTCCCCTGGGACTTCGAGTTATCGAAGTTCGACTGTACAAAAATTATGTAATCTGTCATTGTCGTTATTTTTGATTCTCAATCGCAAACGTTCTGTATATGTGTTTCCATATATTGAGTGACCGTGAACAGAAACTTGGTATAATTTTCTTTATTTTTATGTTTAACTTATTGTAATATATGTAATAATTTTAAAAACATAAATTTTTGAAATTATTTCATTCATCTGTGGTAACCCTGTACATGAAGAATTTTAATGTAGTGATGGGGTATCTTATGGAATAATGGTAATAAATAATTATGGAATAATTATGGAATTATGGAATAATGGTATTTTGATTTCATTTCGAGATAGGATTTCATTTTAAGAAAGAGACCCTCTCAGTTATTGTGGAAGAGATGACTTAGAATACGTCTGGAAGAGCAGATTCCTTCATCTAACTCTGAAAGCATCTGCAGGTCCAAATGTCTTGTTGCTGGAATATTGATAGAACGAGGTACGGAATTTTGAGAACAATTGCCAATCCTGAAGAGGATCCAAATGGGAAGAAACTCTGATTAGTATAAATATCATGATCGTTAATGGTTATGAATGAGCGATTAAAAGTTTAACAATAGTAGTTGGTTATCATTTTGGTCAGTGTGTCTGAACCTTGTTGATTTTTCACCAATTGCTTATTTACATTGGCAGTCGTATCGTTTTAGAGAAAGGTGTTGTTTAAAAGAATGGTTTGGTTTGGTTTGGAGCGGTACCTTGCTACACAAGGTCTAATGATACTTAGATCTACTGCTTAAAGATTTTTTCGAATGGCTACGGACATCTATGACACCAGAGGAAGTCAAACCTATGAACTCCTTTACTGAAGAACAACTCTCTACTTAAAATCTTAACGTCTACTAATCGACCTTCTTTCGGCGTTTAAAAGTATGAATTTAAATTGAGTAGACGTTTAAGATTAATATTTTAATTCCTATTGATTGAGGAAATTGTGAACGATGAAATACTTTTTCATATGTATAGCATGAAAAGAACAAAAAATCACCGTTTGTTTAATCTTGAAAACGGATAGGAAATATATCAAAGACTTATATCCGTGAAGACAACAAAAAGTTCTTCGAAGTTTTCCGTCAAAGGTAAGATCTCAAAAAAATTGTGCATCAGAAATCGCTAGCGATGGACAATTATAATCATCCTTCTTCGGAACAATTTTTCTAGACGTAAGTCGTTGTTAACAAATCAAGCAGTACTCTCTGAAAACAAAATACAGTGCACTCTGCTTATTGTGATCAGTTTGAGACACCGTGATTTTGATAACAATAAACTATAAGCAAAATTAGATAAATTTACCCCGCCCCCCTTAATTGACACGTACTACATTTCAAAATAAAATGAAAAAAACTCACCTTATATTTATGTACTGTATATTACCCTTTAAGACATAAGAAGAATTGTTTACATAATTAAAAAAATTGATCAATTGTTGACTGTTTACAGTTTTTTCTAAGAAGCTCACTGATAAATTGTTCGTAATCGTAATGTTTTATAAAATCATCGGAGCGGTGTTGTACTGCACGTTTCAACATTTTCAATGCATTTTTCCTTTCAGAACTCGTAGGAGGTGACTTAATATCAAGAGATTCTCTCTCTGACTCATTAGTTCCATCAATCTGTAATAATAATTTAAAATTTTGGTCTTTTGTTTTAATATTAAATAATTTCCCTTTCTGGCTTCCATATCTACAAGCTGCATGTAATCGAGCAAGGCATTAAATGTGAATACGCTCCTTATTTCCAATAAGAATGTATGGCCTTCGTGCTTTAACCCACTCCTTTGTTCATTCCCCATTTTCCTAGGAAGAGATAGAATTTTCGTAAATTAAAACAAGAACGAAGGGAAAGAAAAGATTGGGTTCCTTCTGAATACATTGTGAATATTCCTTTGCCAGTTAAAATGAGGTTCAAAAATTGATAACATTAACCGATGTAACGATCACATAAAGGGATAATTTTAACATACAAATGAATAGAGAAAATCGGGACCAAGTGATTTCGATAACAATAAGCGGTTGATAACATTAACCACGATCACATTAAGCGGAGTCCACTGTAGCTCCATAGGCAATACCAAGAAATAGGGCTAAACGATGATCACTGAATGATCATCGCATCGAAGTAAACACATATTTACACTGATAAGCGTAAGCGGTCTGTATAGAATTGTCAAGCAGTCCCAGATTAGAACCGTCTCTCCGTACGTGACACTAAATAATTATGTACCTTTGTGGAGTTATTTATGAGTCCCTAAGGGACAGTGCCCAATATGAAGGGATACGGTTTTTCTCCCGATTAGACGAAGAGAAGTAAGAAAGGACGGATATGAAAATAATATTAAAAAAAATGATTAGAAGGGAGTTAGAGTTTGGGAGTCGGAGAGCAGATTTCGAGGACCAAAGGAAGAGTTGGGTCAAGAGAGACTCAGGAAAACCAACGAGGACAACATCTCGCAACGACCAGAAGTGTTCCAGCCCATCTGCCTTTCAGAAGCACCCCAATTATTTAGAAAGCCCCAGACCAATGGTGAGACTGAAGTCATCAGTGTCTACATCCTTTCACCAAGAGTTCCCCACCTGATTACGGCCCTGGCACACCCAATAGATACACAAAAGTAAAAATATTTTGAATGTGAAATTAGGTCCTCTCTCTTCTTTTTTTTACCTAAATGTTAGGATATTATTAATGTTAGTACTTGAATAATGTGGTACCTAGTAGAAAGTTTGGAAAAGCAAATTTTATGAAGTTTGAATCAAACTTTTGTACATAGACATGTGAACAGCCTAATAATAAATTTGCTTATTTTTTATTTCAAACTATCAACCTTTTATGTGTTTATTTTAAGTGTGTAATATTTAATTTTAGTAACTCTTTTTTAATAAGTCTATATTCTCTCAGAGACTGTGGTTAAATTTAAAACTAAAATAATCTAGAGGGGACAAAGATGAAATTAATATAAAAGAAGAAAAAGTGTAGAGAAGGGGGGGTGTTCGAGAGTGGATTCGAATCAAGGAGAGCAGACAGGTCAGAAGTCGGAGAAGATGATTGTCACAGTGAGACTTCGGGAATCCAAGGAGAATAGTGTTGAGTTTGAAAGAGACTCCGGAAAAATTTGGAACATCTCGCGGCTACCAGCAGTGTTCCTGTGTAAAATGTTACGACCGCACCTCAAATACTCAGAAGGAAGCTCCTGACCAGACCGACGGAAGATTGAAATTTGCTACCACACATACCCAATCCTGATTAGCTCTCAACCAGCAGTGTTCCTGGCACACCATACTTACCCACAAAGGTACTCATTTTTACATATATTTGAAATTGAGATTCGGTCCTCTCTCTTAGATATATATATATATATATATATATATATATATATATATATATATATATATATATATATATATATATATATATATATATATATATATATTTACCTAACTGATGGAAAATTATTGTCAGACCTAAATTAGTGTGGCACCTAAATTGAATGTGCTGATAAAGTAAATTTTATGAGGATTAAATCCGATTGTTTGTATATAGATGTATATATATCATTATAATAAATTTGCTTTTTTTATTTTAAGCTGATTTCAGTTACTTTTAATTTAACTTTTTTAGCTTATTTTCTTATTTTAAGTTTGTAGTCTCTCAGAACCTGTGGTTGAATTTAGTACTTAAATATTTTACACAACGCAACCAAAATAATACTTAGTCTTTGTGACTAACCAAAATAAATACCACTATACATTTGATCACAGGTTAATACTGAAATATAAAAGAGAGCTACACGACAATTATATAAGCACTTTTATAGGAAATACCGTCCGAAATATTAACTTCCAAATTCTAATACATACTGATTACTTTCTTATTATTTCTGTATAAAGAGAAGATTTACGAAGAAAAAATTTATGAAATACAGATCGTCGTGAAAAGATATGCGGAAAAACTATCTAAAAACATTATTTCGAGTCAAAGTCATGTTTTCTCGAGCAATAAATTACGAAAAGACAACCGTAAAATGATCTCTGACGAGTATGACAGGTTCTGGAATTGCTCTCCCTTCTCATTTCCCTCTTACTGCCGATTCATAAAAAGGCCTCTTTAAGAATGAAAAGAAAGAGAAGCCTGATATAAAAGACCCACTTTAAAGTATTCTAATTATATGAGCAACCGAATCGAACAATTATGTAGATGAGATTAATCTATATCATGTACTGGACTTAATAATAGTGAAGCGAAGAATAAAGAGCAGTAAACATAGATTGCTACTTCAGATAAAGACTCATGTAAATCTTTTATTGATTTACTAATAGCAGTTAAATGCTTATGAAGCTGTTAAGTACGAAGAACTTTCTTTCATGCTAAAGAATCTGAATAACTTGTTTCAGATCCTTTGGGGATTGTATAATTTCAACTCGTGGAGATTGTTTTTATAAACTTAGATTTTTTTTTCTCTTTTCATTACTTTATGGAATCAATAAAATCTTGTGTATTATTGATTTAAAAATAGGTTTGGACAAGAAATGTTTTGTTTTGTGTAACAAGATTAACTTTAGAAACGTAAACTAAAAACTCATTAAAATAAAATAATACATATTTTAAACTTCAGTCGAATGTTATGTTTATTTATATTTTTATGTTAAATTGAAACAGCAGCCTTGAAAGATTTTATACAAACTGTATATCCGGATTGTAAAAATTTTTGCCTGATTTTTGGTCACTTTTCAACCCACCAATAGTTTTGAGATTTATTAATTGTCTGTTAGTTTACCCCCAACCGACAGAAAAGATAGAAACGAAGTAGAAATGCTTGCACGTAATGTGACATCATATCAGTTTATAAAGAGTCTTAAAATTCTTAAAAGAGTTGCTGAAAAAGTTAAATTCTGTGCAGTTTTCAACCCATCAATAATTTTGAGATTTACTAATTGTCTGTTAGTTTACCCCCAACTAACAGAAAAGATAAAAAAAAGTAGAAAAACTTGTACGTAATGTGACACTATATCGATTGATAAATAATCTAAAAATTCTAAAAAAAAGTTGCTGAAAAAACTAATTGCTGTTCCTTTTCAACCCATCAAAAGTTTTGAGATCTATTAATTGTCTGTTAATTTACGCCCAACCGACAGAAAAGATAAAAACGAAAGAGAAAAACTTGTACGTAATGTGACACTATATCAGTTTATAAATAATCTAAAAATTCTAAAAAAAAGTTGCTGAAAAAACTAATTGCTGTTCCTTTTCAACCCATCAAAAGTTTTGAGATCTATTAATTGTCTTTTAATTTACGCCCAACCGACAGAAAAGATAAAAACGAAAGAGAAATACTTGCACGTAATATGACACCATATCAGTTTATAAGGGTTCTAAAATTCTAAAAAGATTTACTGAAAAAGCTGACTTTTGTTCACTTTTCAACCCATCAATAGGTTTGAGATCTATTAATTGTTTGTTAGTTTATCCCCAACTAACAGAAAAAAAAACCTTGTACGCAATGTGACACCATATCAGTTTATAAGGAGACTTAAAATTCTAAAAAGATTTACTGAAAAAGCTGATTTCTGTTCAGTTTTCAACCCATCAATAGTTTTGAGATTTATTAATTGTCTGTTAGTTTACTCCCAACAGACAGAAAAGAAAAGACGTAAAAAAACTTGTACGTAATGTAACACTATATCAACTGATAAAAAATCTTAAATTTCTAAAATAAAGTTGCTGAAAAAGCTAATTTCCGTTCACTTTTCAAACTTTCAATAGTTTTGTGATCTATTAATTGTCTGTTAATATTCTCCCAACCGACAGAAAAGGTAAGCATGAAGTAGAAATACTTGCACGTAATGTGACACCGTATCAGTTTATAAGTAGTCTTAAAATTCTAAAAAGAGTTGCTGAAAAAGCTCATTTCTGTTTACTTTTCAACCCATCAATAGTTTTGATATTTATTAATTGTCTGTTAGTTTACCCTCAACTGACAGAAAAGATAAAAAAAGAAGTAGAAAACATTGTACGTAATGTAATACCATATCAGTTTATAAGGGGTCTTAAAATTATAAAAAGAGTCTCTGAAAAAGCTGATTTCTGTTCAGTTTTCAACCCATCAATAGTTTTGAGATTTATTAATTGTCTGTTAGTTTACTCCCAACCGACAGAAAAGATAAAAAAAGAAGTAGAAAGACTTGTACGTAATGTGACATCATATCAGTTTATAAGGGGTCTTAAAATTATAAAAAGAGTCTATGAAAATGCTGATTTCTGTTCAGTTTTCAACCCATCAATAGTTTTGAGATATATTAATTGTTTGTTAGTTTACCCCCCAACCGACAGAAAAGATAAAAAAAAGAAGTAGAAATACTTGTACGTAATGTGACACCATATCAGTTTATAAAGGGTCTTAAAATTCTAAAAAGAGTTGCTGAAAATGTTGATTTCTGTTCAGTTTTCAACCCATCAACAGCTTTGAATTTTATTAATTGTCTGTTAGTTTACCTCCAACCGACAGAAAAGATAAAACAAGAACTTAATGTGACACCATATCAGTTTATATGGAGTCTTAAAATTCTAAAAAGAGTTGCTGAAAAAGCTGATTTCTGTTCAGTTTTCAACCCATCAATAGTTTTGAGATATATTAATTGTTTGTTAGTTTACCCCCAACTGACAGAAAAGATAAAAAAGAAGTAGAAAACCTTGTACGTAATGTGACACCATATCAGTTTATAAGGGGTCTTAAAATTATAAAAAGAGTCTCTGAAAAAGCTGATTTCTGTTCAGTTTTCAACCCATCAATAGTTTTGAGATATATTAATTGTTTGTTAGTTTACCCCCAACTGACAGAAAAGATAAAAAAAGAAGTAGAAAACCTTGTACGTAATGTGACACCATATCAGTTTATAAGGGGTCTTAAAATTATAAAAAGAGTCTCTGAAAAAGCTGATTTCTGTTCAGTTTTCAACCCATCAATAGTTTTGAGATATATTAATTGTTTGTTAGTTTACCCCCAACCGACAGAACAGATAAAAACGAAAGAGAAATACTTGCACGTAATATGACACCATATCAGTTTATAAGGGTTCTAAAATTCTAAAAAGATTTACTGAAAAAGCTGACTTTTGTTCACTTTTCAACCCATCAATAGGTTTGAGATCTATTAATTGTTTGTTAGTTTATCCCCAACTAACAGAAAAAAAAACCTTGTACGCAATGTGACAACATATCAGTTTATAAGGAGTCTTAAAATTTTAAAAAGAGTTGCTGAAAAAGCTGACTTTTGTTCACTTTTCAACCCATCAATAGGTTTGAGATCTATTAATTGTTTGTTAGTTTACCCCCAACTGACAGAAAAGATAAAAAAAGAAGTAGAAAACCTTGTACGTAATGTGGCACCATATCAGTTTATAAGGGGTCTTAAAATTATAAAAAGAGTCTCTGAAAAAGCTGATTTCTGTTCAGTTTTCAACCCATCAATAGTTTTGAGATATATTAATTGTTTGTTAGTTTACCCCCAACTGACAGAAAAGATAAAAAAAGAAGTAGAAAACCTTGTACGTAATGTGACACCATATCAGTTTATAAGGGGTCTTAAAATTCTAAAAAGAGTTCCTGAAAAAGCTGATTTCTGTTCACTTTTCAACCCATCCATAGTTTTGAGATTTATTAATTGTCTGTTAGTTTACTCCCAACCGACAGAAAAGATATAAAAAGAAGTAGAAAGATTGTACGTAATGGGACAAATATCAGTTGATAAAGAATCTTAAAATTCTAAAAGAAAAGTTGCTGAAAAAGCTAGTTTCTGTTCACTTTTCAACCCATCAATAATTTTAATATTTATTAATTGTCTTTTAGTTTACCCCCAACCGACAGAAGAGATAAAAACGAAGTATAAAAGTTTGTAATGTGACACTATATCAATTGATAAAGAATCTTAAAATTCTGAAAAAAAGTTGCTGAAAAAGCTAGTTTCTGTTCAGTTTTCAACCCATCAATAATTTTGAGATATATTAATTGTCTGTTAGTTTACCGCCAACTGACAGAAAAGATAAAAACGAGGTAGAAATGCTTGCACGTAATGTGACACCATATCAGTTTATAAGGAGTCTTAAAATTCTAAAAAGAGTCGCTGAAAAAAGCTGATTTCTGTTTACTTTTAAACTAGCAGATAGTTTTGAGGTATATTAATTAATTGTCTGTTAATTTACCCCCAACCAGCCGAAAAGATAAAAACGAAGTAGAAGTGATTGCACTTAATGTGACACCATATCATTTTATAAGTAGTCTTAAAATTCTAACAAAAGTTGCTGAAAAAGCTAGTTTCTGTTCACTTTTCAGCCCATCAATAGTTTTGAGATTTATTAATTGTCTGTTAGATTACCCCCAACCGACAGAATAGATAAGAAAAGAAGTAGAAAAACTTGTACGTAATGTGACACTATATCAGTTGATAAAGAATCTTAAAATTCTAAAAAAAAGTTGCTGAAAAAGGTAATTTCTGTTCACTCTTCACCTTATCAATAGTTTTGAGATCTATTAATTGTCTGTTAATTTACTCCAACCAACAGAAAAGGTAAAATCGAAGCAGAAATGCTTGCATGTAATGTGACACCGTATAAGTTTATAAGGTGTCTGAAAATTCTAAGAAGATTTTCTGAAAAAGCTGATTTCTGCTCAGTTTTCAACCCATCAATAGTTTTGAGATTCATTAATTGTCTGTTAGTTTACTCCCAACCGACAGAAATGATAAAAATAGAAGTAGAAAACCTTGTACGCAATGAGGTACCATATCAGTTTATAAGGAGTCTTAAAATTTTAAAAAGAGTTGCTGAAAAAGCTGATTTCTGTTCAGTTTTCAACCCATCAATAGTTTTGAGATTAAATGTCTGTTAGTTTACTCCCAACAGACAGAAAAGAAAAGACGTAAAAAAACTTGTACGTAATGTAACACTATACCGGCTGATAAATAATCTTAAATTTCTAAAAAAAAGTTGCTGAAAAAGCTTCGTTCACTTTTCAAACTTTCAATAGTTTTGAGATCTATTAATTGTCTGTTAATATTTTCCTAACCAACAGAAAAGGTAAGCATGAAGTAGAAATACTTGCACGTAATGTGACACCGTATCAGTTTATAAGGGTTATAAAATTCTAAAAAGAGTTGCTGAAAAAGCTGATTTCTGTTCACTTTTCAACCCATCCATAGTTTTGAGATTTATTAATTGTCTGTTAGTTTACTCCCAACCGACAGAAAAGATATAAAAAGAAGTAGAAAGATTGTACGTAATGGGACAAATATCAGTTGATAAAGAATCTTAAAATTCTAAAAGAAAAGTTGCTGAAAAAGCTAATTTCTGTTCAGTTTTCAACCCATCAATAGTTTTGAGATTTATTAATTGTCTGTTAATTTACTCCCAACCGACAGAACAGATAAAACCGTAGTATAAAAGTTTGTAATGTGACACTATATCAAATGATAAAGAATCTTAAAATTCTAATAAAAAGTTGCTGAAAAAGCTAATTTCTGTTCAGTTTTCAACCCATCAATAGCTTAGAGATATATTAATTGTCTGTTAGTTTACCGCCAACCGACAGAAAAGATAAAAACGAGGTAGAAATGCTTGCACGTAATGTGAGACCATATCAGTTTATAAGTAGTCTTAAAATTCTAAAGAGAGTTGCTGAAAAAGCTGATTTCTATTCACTTTTTCACTAGCAGATAGTTTTGAGACTTATTAATTAGTTGTCTGTTAATTTACCCCCAACCAACCGGAAAGATAAAAACGAAGTAGAAATGCTTGTACGTAATGTGACACCATATCAGTTTATAAGGAGTCTTAAAATTCTAAAAAGAGTCGCTGAAAAAAGCTGATTTCTGTTTACTTTTAAACTAGCAGATAGTTTTGAGGTATATTAATTAGTTGTCTGTTAATTTACCCCCAACCAACCGGAAAGATAAAAACGAAGTAGAAATGCTTGTACGTAATGTGACACCATATCAGTTTATAAGGGGTCTTAAAATTCTAAAATAAGTTGCTGAAAAAGCTGATTTCTGTTCAGTTTTCAACCCATCAATAATTTTGCGATCTATTAATTGTCTATTTGTTTAAACCCAACTGACAGAAAAGATAAAGAAGTAGAAAAACTTGTAATGTGACACTATATGAATTGATAAAGAATCTTAAAATTTAAAAATAAAGTTGTTGTAAAAGCTAATTTCTGTTCACTTTGCAACCCCTCAATAGTTTTGAGATCTATTAATTGTCTGTTAATTTACCCTCAACTGACAGAAAAGATAAAAACGAAGTAGAAATGCTTGACAAGACACCATATCAGTTTATAAGGAGTCTTAAAATTTTAAAAAGATTTGCTGAAAAGGCTGATTTCTGTTCACTTTACCACTAGCAGATAGTACTGAGACATATTTAATTGTCTGTTAATTTACCCCGAAGTGATAGAAAATATAAAAATTAGGTTGCTATGTGTGCATGTAATATAATGCAATACCACTTGATAAGGAGTTTAAAAAAATTGATTTAAAAGCTGACTACTGTTCATATTTAGACACATGAACAGATTTTTAGCCGAGTAAATAACTTTCTGTTTATTAACCCCCAAGCGAAGGAAAGGATAACCGAGGTAGCAGTACTTTAACGTAATGTGGCAATGATATATTTTTTTCTCTCCAAGTTTCTCACGAAGGCAAGACACCATTTCGAAATTCCTTAGCAGGAAGACTCTTAAGAGTGAAAGAGTGGCTTGCGACAGAACCGGGTCTGTTTTACTCAACACCTTTCTAAATGCGGGCCCCAGACGAGGAAGTAAATCCAGCTATCAAATTGGAACGCGCACGATTTCGCGTTGTTTCGGAAATTTCGCATCCTCTTTCGGCATTCCCACTCCGCGCAACCGATTATAGCATGAAAGAGAGCGACAATTATCGAATATGCGGAATACGACACGCTGGTGATCACACAAAACAATATTCTCACGATAATGCAGATAATGAGAGCTACTTATTAATCTGCGTACACTGTCAATACCCAGAAAGATTTCCTCAGGGAATTCGATATAGAAGAGTGAATAGATACCATCAGAGCAAATAAAAATGATTTGTCAGATTCATACTATACTATAGTTTCGTAGAAAGTATAATATCTACATGTGGAGGAATATCGATAAATAATACAAATAAGTTTGAATACAATTATAGTAAGTGATGCAATTAAAGATAATATAAAACGCAAATAAAAAAATCACTGATTTATTACTGTCGATCTAAATGCCATACATATTGAGCTACAATTATAAGCGATGCAATTAAGCAAAATATGAAACGCAAATAAAAGAATCACTGATTTATTACTGTCGATCTAAATGCCATCCATATTGAGCTACAATTATAAATGATGCAGTTAAAGAGAATATGAAAATCAAATGAAAGTATCCCCGATTTATTACTGTCGATCTAAATGTCATTCATATTGCGCTACAATTATAATTGATGCAATTAAAGAGAATATGAAACGCAAATAAAAGAATCACTGATTTATTACTGTCGATCTAAATGCTATCCATATTGAGCTACAATTATAAGTGATGCAATTAAGTAGAATATGAAACGCAAATAAAAGAATCACTGATTTATTACTGTTGATCTAAATGCCATCCATATTGAGCTACAATTATAAGTGATGTAATTAAAGAGAATATGAAAATCAAATGAAAGTATCCCCGATTTATTACTGTCGATCTAAATGCTATCCATATTGAGCTACAATTATAAGGGATGCAATTTAGGAGAATATGAAACGCAAATGAAAGAATCACTGATTTATTATAGTCGATCTAAATGCTATCCATATTGATCTATAATTATAAGTGATGCAATTGAAGAGAATATGAAACGCAAATGAAAGTATCACCGATTTATTACTGTCGGTCTAAATGCTATCCAATTTGGGCTACATATTGAGCTAAAATTATGTGATGCAATTAGAGAAAACATGAAACGTAATATTATAACACAATGTCCCTTGGGAAAATTCTATGCTTCACTCGCTGTAGGATTCAAGCCTGTTCCAGCACGTGTTTCGATAATCATTCCCTCAACTGACTTTAACTGTTAAACATGTCTTTTTTTAGCAGTTCTTAAATAAAATTTAAGTTCGACTCGGACTTGTGGGCTTGTCTTCAATGTGTCCCTCCTACATATTATTTCAATAGTCTAGCTCTCTGGGTTTTTCTTGCCCAGCAAGACCGGGCAAGAAAATACAATAGAGTTTTATTCGATATGACAGATGGATTAATTTTCGCCGTGTTACATATATAATACATGTACTTCTAGCTTTACGTCTGAGTTCCGTTCAGACGACAACGTCGTTAAGCGAGGGCTCAAAGCTGGAAATATAAGAAAGTTGTGAAACCATAAAAGTTAGCGACAATTTCTTAATTTACTCTTGAAAATACGCAAGTACGTATTTTAAATGCAGGGGTACTTGCCTTTTAAGCATTCGCCTTACAACGAAATTTGCTGGCCTATATTAGTATAGGAGCATCATATAGGCGGCCAACATTATTAACTAGGACAACACAAACAAAGTAAGTCTTTATGATTTAGAAATAGGGATTAAGCAGAAGACCTCCATGCCTGGCCTGCCATTTCCAGCGGTATCGTTTAGGAATTTGTAAGACTGTGCGATCTTGAACTAGTCGCCTTAAATAAACACTGCGGATTTTGGGCCGGCTAGATATCCGATTCCACAACTCTTCAGCTACGAGATCGGTGCTTTTGCTGACTGAGCTATCATGTTTCAGTCAATAAATATGGCAAGATCTATCTCAATCTAATCTTTAATTGCCTGTACAGCCAAAGAAATAACAGCTACTTCACAATGAAAATGTGGTAATTAAGCAATACCAAATGGAGTCGTTGCCTCGTTTTGATTCGCCGAAGATGGATACGCATCATTTCTGATTAAGGCCGTTGACGTAATGTCCAGTCTTTGTAAATAGTGTTTTGTATATATTATAAATATTGAAATGTATTGTCACATATTAATGTAACACGAATTCATTGATCTGTATTGATATTTGTTATAAGTAAAGTTTTATAATTATCGTGTTTTATTTTTGTGGCAACACAGCTTCTTTTTAAGTATGCAAATTTCTGTAATGTATGTATATGTTGTCTGTCTGTTTAAGAGTCTGTGAGACAGTAGCAGATAGCTCGGTTGCATGGGAGGTGCTGATTTGTGTTTATGTAACTTGTATGTACTTTCGGTATTTTAAACTTCCGT
>CM063506.1:49172924-49177924 GCA_032207245.1 Pardosa pseudoannulata | reverse complement strand
GTGCATAGTAAAGAACTTAACTGGCCTTCTGCTCTGTAATGTTTGGTCGTAGATGTATACTTAAATATGTTTTAAATAAGAAACGCATTCATTTTATGTTATATTATCTATAAAGCCATAGTAAAGCCTTTAACTTGCTTATTACTCTACAACCGTCGATCGTAGACATATACTGCCATTTAAAAGATGTGTCAAATACAATGAGCATTCATTTTATGTTATATTGTCTATAGGTAAATAGTAAAGCTCTTAATCGGCCTATTACTCTAATCGTTTGTCGTAGACCTATACTTCCAGTTAAAAATGTTTTAAATAAGAAAAGCATTAATTTTATGTTATATTATTTGTATCGGTCATATTAAAGACTTTAAATGGCCCATTACTCCACAACCGTTGGTCGTAGACATATACTGCCAGTTAACAAAATGTGTCAAGTACAATGAGCATTCATTTTATGTCATCATATTGTCTATATGGTGCATAGTAAAGCCCTTAACTGGCCTATTACTCTGTAATCGTTGGTCATAGACGTATACTTCCAGTAACATATAATTTTAAATACGAAAAGCATTAATTTTGTGTTATATTATCTGTATGGTTCACAGTAAAGCCCTTAACCAGCCTATTACTCCACAACCGTTGGTCGTAGACATGTACTGCCAGTTAAAAAATGTTTTAAATACGATCAGCATTCATTTTATGTTATATTAACTATATGGTGCATTTTAAAGACATTAACTGGCCTATTACTTCGTAATAGTTGTAAAATATATAGTTTTAAACAAGAAAAGCATTAATTTTATGTGTACAAACTACAGCTGCTCATAATATACAGTGCAGTACAAATACAGTAACAATATTATTAAAAAAACACACAGATACCTTACATACATAGCAAGTAAAAACAACACTTAGAATTACATTAAATAAAAAGAAACTGCATAAGATATATGCAGGGAAATAAATATAGTGCGATACAGTGGAAGTTACATATTCGGAGTCAGCATTGTTACGGGGCCTGCAGGTTCTCCGAATTTTTCAGTAGCCAACAGAAGAGTTTGCATAGTTTGGTTGAGAAGGCTTACAGTTTAGCTGATCAGATCACGTACTCTCCAGGCCTGTTATGGGGCGTTTGAAATGCCAATCCATAGTGAGGTGGAGTCAAACATGTAGTGGTTGGGCTAACCACATCAAACACAACTAGGACTAGCCGATACAGAGAGCTGGACCTGTTTAAGATAGGCCAGAAATGGGCCATGCTCTGCAAGGAAAGCTATAAATGCTTCATTTTAGATTAGCCTTGGGGGGGGGGGGGCCATACCTTTTGGGAATATTTGTGGTAGTGATACGCGAGTGGAGGGGGGGGGCGGGGGGGGGGGGGGGGGGGGGGGGGGGGGGGGGGGGGGGGGGGGGGGGGGGGGGGGGGGGGGGGGGGGGGGGGGGGGGGGGGGACTTTTGGGTAGTGGACGAGGACAGACCTACCCGTCGCCTTTGTATCTCAAGTAACCTGCCAGTCTGCTATTTGGCGCTTTCGAAGTTTGCCCCTGATGCAGACTGCTGGAAAAGGAGATGAACTTTGATCAGCTGCACCAACGAGGGCCATCTACCTTAAAACAAAGGTTTAAGATGTTTTGGGTTTCCCCGGGTGTACCATCCACAACAGCTCATAGTATGCAATGCAGCATAAATACAGTAAAAATATTACAAACAAACACATACAAATACAAAATAGACAAAATAACACTGGAAATACAAAAAAGTAATAATAATAAAATAAAATAAATTAATAATAATAATTACAAGATAATTGCATGAAAATAAATACAATAGCGCGGTATAGTGAAAGTTACATATTCAGAATCAGCCTTGTAACGGGGCCTGTAGATTCTCTTATTTTTCATTAGCCAACCAAACAGTTTGTATAGTTTGGATGAGAGCATTTTGTTACAATTTTGATCAGCCCAGGCATTCTCCAGGCCCAGTCTGGGGTGCTTGAAATGTCAATCCCTAGTGAGAGAGCAACCAAATAGGTAGTGGTCGGACACTCCCGGGCCACCGCAAACACATCTCTTACTAGCTGAATCGGAAAGCTGGAATCTTCTAAGATAGACCTGGAATGGGCCATGCTTGGTAAGGAGAGCTGTAAGGGCTGTATTGGAAATTAGCCTAGTGGAGTTTACTTTCAGGTAGTACTCGTAGACAGGCCTACCCTTCTCCGCTGTGTCCCAAGTGACCTGCCAGTCAGATATTTGGCGGTCTCGAAGTTTGCCCTTGATGTAGACCACTGGGAGAGGAAGTTCCAGATCAGAATGGTCTTGTTCGGCGGCGGACTTGGCCAGGGCGTCCATTTGATTATTGCCGTCTGAGTTTGCGTGGGCTTTCATCCTGTTGAGGGTTATTTTTCTTGTTTTAGAGATCTGCGCCATTAGGAGTTGGATTCGTTGAACTTGACTGTTTTTTGGGGAGAATTTGGTAATTGAATTTGTGCTGGCCTGGCTGTCTGAGAAGATTGAAGATGGATTTGTTCCCGGCAGAGACGATAGCCACTTTAGGGCTGATTCTAATGCGGTGAGTTCTGCCTGGAAGAAAGTGCAGTGTTTGCTTAGGGAAATTTTATATTTATTTAGAAGTGTATCATGTTGCAATGCTATAAAGGCGGATCCAACTCCTTGTTTCATTTTTGAGCCATCTGTATAAATTTCTATTGCGTCATTACTGTGGGTTCCGCTGAAGTCGAATTTCCTGTCTGCAGAGTGCATATGAAAAACGGGTGCATTACTTAGTATTTCCTTTGGGTCCACATCTAGGGTATCAATTCTTATTTAGTTCGATCGAAAACCACATACGCCGCAATTCAGTTATTGGAGGAGTGAAAGTATTTTTCTGGGACAGCCGGAAGATGTGACCAGTTGAAGACAAAATTAGAATTTATTCTAGCTTTAATTTTACGAGACGGGTAAAAAGAGTTTAAGTCGGCGAACACGCCTTTAAATCTGGTATTTTATGGCTGGGAAATTAAAAATTTAAGATTGAGAAGGGGTAAGAAGAATAATTTCTAGATAGGTATTTTAGGTGTAATAATTTTGATATATATATATATATATATATATACATATATATGCTTGTTTTATCAAAGATAATAAAATGTAAGGAAAACACATTACGAAATCCTGAAGCTTGTCATTTATACTTGGTTCAAATTAATAAAAATTTATGTCAAGCCATCAGCAATCCAGAAAAGTGCAATTAAAGTTCTTCCATTAAGATCAACTTTTCATATCCTGTTTAAGTAGCGATGACTGTACGTTACTAATCTAAAAGAAACTAAATTTGACCCACATTAAAATAATTTTCTTAACATTTACTGTTACATGAGATATTCTATTCATTTCGAGATCCTGTTCTAGCATCTTCTCACTTCTAGTTTTCTCTTTTTTTTCTTTTATAGCGTCTTCCTGTACTCCTCTAGATAAAAGATTTACTTTTTGAAATTATCCATTAATAGAAAAGACGTTTATGTTTTCGGCACGAAAATAATTTCTATCTCTGCTTTACTAAGTTTAGGTCATATATGGTGCTTCTTGTCCCGCGGCGAGCTCCTTTTCTTGCGTTCTAATTTCTTTTGATTATATACAGCGTTGATATACGGGAAGTAGCTTTCGAGAGCATTAAATCTACACATACAAGCATGCGCACACATATATAGGTATCATATCTAAAATCTAATTTAAAAAACATTACAAATAATTATACTTACCATTTTAACGTGATTCAAGTTAATAAAGGTTTAATGCACTTCATTTTCTATCAGCAGTCCAAAAAAAAGCAATTAAACCTCTTCCAGTACGTTTAACTTTGAATATCCTGTGTAAGAATCGATGACTTTACTTTACTAATTGAAAAGAAACTAAATCTGACCCAAATTAATTAAGAATATAGCTTCCACAATAAGAATATAACTTCCTTTTGGAAAGAACGGCTAATTTCGAGCTTGTTCTTTCGACAATAACTTTCAGAATTTTCAAGCTATGTTTTGGGAACTTTCAGGAGAGTTGCTGGATACATTTAGTTAAAAAGTGCGAACTTTCTATTTTTATTGTATGCCATTGAACGAAACACATTGAACATTATTTTAAAAAACCTGTGCATCTTTCACCCTATATTTATTTTATATAGAGTACTGTTTTATATAGAGTTTTCAATATAAAACAAAACATTATTTTATATGGAAAACTTTAGAAATTAAAAAAAAAACACTTGGGGAAATTTTGAGATTGTTTTTCTAAAAACCTTAATTTTTGCACATGTATACGTGCCGTATCCGTATAAAAATGAATACATATTATTATACGAAGCATCCTTATCACACGTTTTCAGCGTATTATGACATTAGTTTTTACAGAGTTATCCAAAATGTATTCGATTTCAATTTCTGAAGAATTCTTATGGAGGGGAGGGGGAAACATCTTCTAAAAAATATATCACGTCTACCATGTTCTTTATACTTATACTGTTTCAGAATAATTGCTATTGTGCTTTCCTAGATATTCAACAAAACGTCTAAAATCGCAAATGGCCGTCCCTCATTGGTCATATAGTGTATGTGTATATATACAGTGAAACCCCCCTAAAGATACTACTCATATAAAGATACCATACCAAGAAAAAATTCGGTCTTTTCAGCGAGATTGGTATCTGAAAAGAGGTAAAAGGTAAAATGCGTCTCACGCCAAATATACTGCAACAAAATATTATTTTTGATTTTGTTTATTATGCTTCATGTCTGTAGGTATAAAGAAAGTATTAAATGAAATTATGTTTGAAGTGAAGAATGTCAATTATTTTTATTTACTCAAAGAGAGAAAAGACAAACTGGGTGTTTTACAATAGTGTATGGTTGTAGGTCTGTTTGCCAGTAAATGGGAATGTCCTATGCTCAAAACACTCTTCTTACTTTCAGTTTGAAACCATGTTTTTTTTCAAAACACTTATGTTCTACT
>CM063506.1:49162924-49167924 GCA_032207245.1 Pardosa pseudoannulata | reverse complement strand
CCATATTCTATGGCAGTGAGTGTTGGACACTAATAAGACAAAATAAAGGCACATTTTTCATTTTATATAGGAAAATCTTTGAAAACTTTTGCCGAGCGACAGCCGTTTGGTTAGGGTGCTGGCCTTCGGTACCAGAGTGCGTGGGTTCGAATCCAACTATGGCATGGATGTTCGTAGCCGTTCGGAATCGGCTTTAAGCTGTAGGTCCCGGTCTCATTAGCCCTCGTGTTGCAATAAAAAAATTAATGGACGAAACTAATATCTTGCCTTCATATTTGCATTGCCTTCATTTTTTGGTCAAATATTTTGCAAATTTGAATCTGTTACAATGATAATAATGAATAAAATTTTTATATTAAATATATTATATTTAAGAGATTTGAAAAAAAATTTTCAATTTTACAACTCCTCTTCAAACTCCACTCAAAATACAGTTTCTTTTAAGTCAAAGAGTTTTTAAATTAATTTTACAATTTACACTAAATCACAAATTTGTGATGAAAATCACACTCAGTTTATTTAATTTGTGATTAAGTGAATGTTTCAGTCTATTTAGTATGAATGTTATGTGTTTCCTTTGTGTTTTCTTTGTTAATTCAATTAGATTTTAAATATTCAATTTTTGTAAAATTTTTCCTCAAAATGTTGTTTTTGTTTATGTATCAATTTGTTGAGTTACGATCCCCTCGCCAGATTTCAAACGCCACGCTGCAAGCACGCCACGCACGCAAGCTGCAAGCACGCCAATTTCGCCAAATGTGGTTGAAGCACCAACAAGATCCATGATTAGAAACAGGAGAGTGGGCTAAGAAGAGGAGTTGAAAAAAGTAGACCGTAGCACTCCAAATCAAATCTTTCGAAACTTTTTGGGTCAATAAAGGAGATTAAAATCTGGGCAGTATATTGTAATGAGATTTATGAGAAGATGAGATATATGAGAAGTAAGTTGTAATGAGATATGTGAGAGATAAATGGAAGTTTATAAACTTATGTTTCAGTTTTTAAATGGCTAGGGTTAATATGGTTATGTCCTATTGCAAATAAATTAATATTTTTTTAAAGAAAATTGACGATTTAAAACACATTTGTACAGTTTAATATCAACCACTTCCCTTACAAATTTTTTTGAAAAAAATTGCAAAATTTTTTTTTATTTTATTATTAAATACAAGGAAGTGTAATAAAGCAAAATATGTAGGTTTTAAATTGAATTTTTATTTTTTTTTTACCTGTGTAAAAGCATTTAATTTTAATTTTAACTTAATATCCCGAGTTATCTCGGGCAAATTGGAAAAAAAATTAAATATTAGTCTTTATATTAAAGTTTTTGAAAGAAAGGACAACACAAAGTGATACCTGACGTTCTGTACACTGGTGTCTAGTCTCTTTTCTTACTGCCTTACGTCTGGAATATCTTTTAACCCTTTAACGAATGATGGTTTTGCAGCGAATCCACCTATTAAAAATAACTTTTTTTCTACTTTTTAAAGATATATGAAATATATTATTTTTAATTTTCTATGTTTATGATATTTTAAACTTACAGCAGATAAAAACACTACACTTAATTCATTTTTCCATTTGAAATATGCTTTTGTAAACTTGCTTTACCCAGAAAATTCAAAAATACGATTTATCTTCCTTGTGACTCCAGATATCTATATTTATCCAAATAACACTTAAAAACTATTTAGATATTTTTTATCATACACTTTTAATGATAATTATTCATTGCTCTCCCATCTTAAAAAAATTTGAAAAAAAAAGTATTATTTTCACACAGTACAAAGGAACGGTTTTGCATTTAAACCAGCCCTCTAACTTTTCTTTCTCCCGATGAATGCACATTTTTTTCATGTATTTTACATGTATAAGGTTCATAGGTAACATTTATAAACTAATTTCATTAAATCCTAAGAAATTTATATTAGTGTCCTTTAAAGGGTTAAGGGAGCACATAGTACACTGTCTCATTGTATTTGGTTTTTTTTTTTCGTAGCAGAAATAACATCTGGAAAATGCCTTACGGTTAACCTGAGTGGTAAAGGACTAATACTGGGTCTTTCTGATGTGGCAGAAAACTAAACGATGATTTTCTGAAATTAGTTTTTATAATCGGGGAAAAACACGTGACCAGTTCCGCCAAAAGGACCACGAAACCAACAAAACTTGGCAAACTATTTATCAAAGGTGAATATTTCCTGACATTTCCTCCTCCAGGGCGAGTAAAAACCGTGATAAAAACAAATCTTACTGAGAAATTCTGCTTCACCCGAGTTTTCTCGGGATAATAATTAACTGCAATATACACGAGCCCGTGATAACTCGGGATATCCAGGCAAACGGTTAATAAAAGAGAAGAAGAATAATTGATTGCATAAGTTAAGAAAATACTATTTGGAAATAAAATTCTGAATTCAAAACTTTTCAATACTATTTATTTAATGTTTTATATATGAAATGAATATATATAAAGCTTTTATCAGGCCTATCATATTCTATGGCAGTGAGTATTATGATGAGGCAATTTAGATCAGTTATATAATTTTTTCATTCATACAAGAAGTAAAATGCTCGGGATTTAATCTAACCTCATCACATCTTTTTAAAAGACAGAGGACCATAAAATTATATTCAACGGATATTGTTGTCTTGTACGGTTCTGATCCCAGTCCCAGATTAGAATCCCGTCTCCGTACTTGACATTAAATAAGAATGTACCTTTGTGGAGTTATTTATGAGTCCCTAAGGGACAGTGCCCAATTAGAAGGGATAAGGTTTTCCACGTTGGCGGTCTCAAGGTGGGGTTTAAGCAGACCAATTGGATTCTTACAACTATCCCGATTGGAGGATAAGAAGGAAGAGGGGACAAGGATGAAATTAATAAAATAAGAAAGATCGAAAAAAAGAAAAGGTGAAGGTGTTCGATAGTTGAGACGAAGAGAGGAGTTCGACAGAAGAGGTTTGGAAGTCGAGACGAGGAGAGAGTCCGACAGAAAGTGTTCGATAGTCGAGACGAAGAGAGGAGTCCGACAGAAGAGGTTCGGAGGTCCAAAAGAAAGTGTTCGATAGTCGAGACTAGAGGAGAGTCCGACAGAAGGTGTTCGAGAGTCGAGACGAGGAGAGAGTCCGACAGAAGGTGTTCGATAGTCGAGACAAAGAGAGGAGTTCGACAGAAGAGGTTCAAAAGTCGAGACGAGGAGAGAGTCCGACAGAAGGTGTTCGATAGTCGAGACAAAGAGAGGAGTTCGACAGGAAGTGTTCCTACATCAAATAGCACGACCGCACCCCCAAAAACTCAGGAGGAAGCCCCTGACCAGACCGACGAGAGACCCATAGATACCCATCAACCAGCACCATTTTAACTCCCCCTTCTAAATACATTTTGAAATCGTGATTAGGTCCTCTCTCTTATATTTACATAATAGCTTAAGTATTAAAAAATTATTGTCAGAACTAAATTAGAAAATGTTGATAAAACATATTTTACGAAAATTAGCATCAGTTTTGTAATGTGCATAAATGTATATATATTATAATAAATTGATTTTTTTATATTAAGCTAGTTTTGGATGCTGTTAATTTAGCTTTTAGTTTAGTTTCATATCTTATGTCTGTAGTTTCTCAGAACCTGTGGTTAAATTTAGTACTAAAATACTTTTACACAACGCAATCAAAATAAATTCCCACTATACATTTGATCACAGGTTAATGCTCAAATAAAGACGAGAACTACACGACAAGTATATATAAATGACAAGTATATAAGATCGACAAGTACGACACGTATATAAGACAAGTATATACGACACGTTATATACACAAGTACGACAAGTATATAAGACCAAATAAAGGCACATTTTTTTATTTTATAATGGAAAATTTTTCGAAACTTTTTGGCGCAATAAAGGAGATTAAAATCTGGACAGTACGTTGTAATGAGATATATGAGACGCCTAAACAAGGTGACTTTATCCGTGTCTTTAAAACCAGTCAGTATCAGATTACTAAGACGCATTAAGAGACTTGATGCAAATATAACTAGAAATGTATTATAACATTTGCTGGTGTTAAAAAATAAGTGATTAGCTCTAAATTGGTTTGATTGTATTGAAAAAAATGTCTAAAATTTGCAAAAGTAAATTTCTGCGGATTCCTTTGGCCTGACCGAAATCTTTGTAAAAAAATTTCAAAATCTTTCTTGGTCTACACCAAGCTATAGTGCACAGGTAGAACAGCAGAAATCTCCTTTAAATGCTTTAAAGGTGGTGGAGCAACTGGAACATATGGGCCAAGCCCTTCAATCCAGAGGTTTTTATCAGTTAGCACAAAAATGACAACGAGCGAAAAAATAAACAAATAACAGAGTAAAGAGATAGAAGGGTTTATTCGTAAGTCCATAGCATTAAAACTAGAGAGTAGAGAGTTTAGGGATAGAAAACATGAAATGGTTTTGTGGCCAGGGACATCCGTACAAAATACATGAAGTTAAATAACTTAAATAGTAAAAATCATGAAAAGATGAGAAAATAAGAAATAATGAATTTAAAAATATTTAAAATGCATTAAAAATTAAAGAACAGCATTAAAAATAAGAATTTATGGTAAAAAGCTTAAAACATTACGTTAAGTTGACTTTTAGAATTTTTGACATCGTCGAGAACAAAACCGTCAGAAATCTCCTAAATTATCTTTAATAATTTAAGTGAAGATAGGGCTATTTTTTAATGGTATATATCTTTCAAGATGAGATAGTGTCACATAAAAATTATAGCCCATTCTATCAAGCAAAAGCGGATTTTTCATTACAGAGCATTACAACTTTAACCAACTTTAAATTTTTACCCTTATTATATTTTTTAATTATTACCTTAAAGGGACATGCGAGTGTTAAATCGGCAAAAAATAAGATATTTAAAAAAAAAACATATGTAAAAAGAAATTTACTTCTGAACATTTTAAAACAATCCGCTTAAAAATTTTACAATATTGAGAGGAGT
>CM063506.1:49142924-49155424 GCA_032207245.1 Pardosa pseudoannulata | reverse complement strand
TAAATAGGTGATGTATGGGAAATTAACAAATTAAATTGCCTTTTCGTCTGTAAAATTTGGTATCGCTTCCTACTTTAGAAGCAATCTTGTCCACATATATTGTTCACAAAATTGACACGAAACCGTAATTCTTAATCTTATAAGATGCTTAAATAACAGCTTGCACTAATAAATACTTCCGAATGTGGAAATAATTTTGTACGAGGATTTGCTAGAGATTTGAAACGTGACCTGCAAATATTTACAAATTTCAGGCACTCCAGGAAAATTTTTTCCATCAAGAGTAAATTTTACTGGATCCTGATTATCTCCATTTGCATATAATTAGGTACAAATTCGATATTTATCGAAAAAATCGAAGAAAATTAAACTCGTCTTCTAAAGATTGAAAGAAAAAAGATGTTAAGTACTTCCAATTAGTGTTGCAAATAATTAATTTTTTTCATAATCACATATTATATCGCATTTCTACATCTATTTCCGGCTGTAAACTTTTAAACCTCTCCCACAAAATGGCATAATACCATCGTTTTTTGTTCCTGGATTTTTCAAAAGAAATGAAATCATGGGGTAGCACTGGTCAGTAGTCCTTGGGGGTCCAGTACTTTTATATCATCTAGCAGAAATCTCTTTGATGAATTACAGTTTCCTATGTGGGCCTCCATTAAAGATAATCAGAGGTTATTTCTGATTTTTTACAGAACTCTATTTCTTCTCCATTAAGGGCTTGACGCTTCTTAAATCGATCTACGTTTATCCCTGACCTCTACAAAATCACCTGTCAAAACTTGTGAGACAATAATCATTCGATATTCAGATCACAAGGGTGGATCAGATTCTATACAACTTAGGACGCTTCTTCTTCCTACTGTAGCTCTCTTTTCGCAATTTTTTAAAGTCGTTTTTGGCTTCTAAACAATCCTTGTGTATCTACAAGAGATCAACCGTGTGTTAAACTTTTGATAGCTCTCTACAAAATGTTATCATACGTAGGAGAATGGGTGTCTTGTAGCTCTCATTAGATTTAGGTATTTACCTATGATCAAATTTATAGTGGTTATTATTTTGTTAGTCAAAGACTAAATTTTATTTCTCTTGCTTTGTGTAGATAATTTTAGTTTTAAATTTAACCACAGGCTCTGAGAGAATATAGACTTATTAAAAAAAACTAATAAGCTAAATTAAGAGTTACTAAAATCAAATATTACACACTTAAAATAAACACATAAAAGGTTGATAGTTTAAAATAAAAAATAAGCAAATTTATTATTAGGCTATTTGCATGTCTATGTACAAAAATTTGATTCAAACTTCATAAAATTTGCTTTTCCAAACTTTCTATTAGGTGTCACATTATTCAAGATCTAACATTAATAATATCCTAACATTTAGGTAAAAAAAAAAGAAGAGAGAAGGCCTAATTTAAAATTTAAAATATTTTTACTTTTGTGGATCTATTGGGTGTTCCAGGGCCGTAATCAGGTTGGGAACTCTTGGTGAAAGGATGTAGACACTGATGACTTCAGTCTCACCACTGGTCTGGGGCCTTCTAAATAACTGGGGTGCTTCTGAAGGGCGGATGCGCTGGAACACTTCTGGTCGTTGCGAGATGTCGTCCTCGTTACTTTTCCCGAGTCTCTTTTGACCCAACTCTTCCTTTGGTCCTCGAAATCTGCTCTCCGACTCCCAAACTCTAACTCTCTTCTTAACTTTTCTTTTTTTATATATTATTTTCATATCCGTCCTTTCTTACCTCTCTTCGTCCAATCAGAAGAGCTGTATTTATCCATTGGTCTTCCTTTCCCCGCCTTCAAACCGCAAACATGGGGAAAACCTTACCCAAACAAATTGGGCACTGTCCCTTAGGGACAATAAATTACTCCACAAAGGTACATTTCTTTTTAGTGTAATGTACGGAGAAGTGATTCTGGGACTGGGATCAGAACCCCACCCAAGAATCCTGCACACGACGAAATCCGTTCAATTAAATTTTATGGGTTTTCTCTACTTTACAAAAGATGTGATGAGGTCAGATTTAGATC
The DNA here is from genome assembly GCA_032207245.1 of Pardosa pseudoannulata. Lineage (NCBI taxonomy): Eukaryota > Metazoa > Arthropoda > Arachnida > Araneae > Lycosidae > Pardosa > Pardosa pseudoannulata. The sequence goes on along the minus strand of CM063506.1, from coordinate 49,153,382 downwards.
CCAAACATTTCACTTCTCTTTTTATTTATATCAATAATATTAATTAATTAATTATATTAATTATATCAATTATATTATTTATCATTTATATTAATGTTTTAAATCGACAAACCACAATGGGCTACCTAATACAAGCGTAATTTCTCATTTATACATGATTACTTAGCTATCGGGACTGTGGGAAGTATGGCTGAGTTACCGCAGAAAGACAAAATAAGAATATTTGTTATTTATATTTTATCAATAAATGAGTCTTAGAGTTCTCCCTCAACGACCAGATGCTAAAACCTGCCCAGATTAAAAACATATCTGATTCTACCACATGACTTCCTAGTACATATAAATTATACAAATTTTCTGCTGCACTTCATTTAAATTTATTTTATTATTTGATGTACGATCCAATGAACATAATTGGTAAAATATTACCTTTCAATAAACATCAAAATTTTATACAATGTTATTTGGAAAATAAGTAGAATTGCATTAAACGATGAGTAGAGCTAAGTATTGTCATTTAATAGCAATTTAATAAAACATTTAAATATTTTAACAATTTTTAATTGCAGAAAAATTATACATAAAATATTGGTATTTTTAGCATGCAGAGTATAAAGCTGCAAATATGTGGATAAAATTATAGAAACGCAACATATCTAGTTCTTAAGTAACAGTGTGCATAAATTCTAAACTTATGAATGGGGAAGAATCTAGTTTAAAACACTATATCAGTAAGAGTGACATACAAAGAGGAGTATAAAAAGTACTATAACTCAGAAAATAGCACGAATTTTTTTTCACTCCGTTTGTTCATAAATGTGCAGAAAAGTTTAAAAGTTTATAACATTAAAAAAACAATGAAAATTGAAATTTAAGTCTAAAGTTCTTTTGATCCCAAATTATCATTGTTAACCTATTTTTTTACGCCTATCCCGATAACAGAGGTTTGTTTTGTACCAGAAAAATACAATAAAAAGACATTGCCATCTAGTTTTCCCGGTCTTAACTCGAATGCGAGGCCAGTAAGTATGTCAAAATGAAGATCTGTGTGTTTTTCCCTTTCCGGGAAACTGGGAAGGATCAATAAAGTAATAGGAGCAGTTCCAGGAAGGGGGTCGATATCTGAGAGGGGTGAAAGTCGACGTGGACATGACAGAGAGTTTGTTTTTGGGGCCACAAATGCATGAAAAGGGCGATAAATTTCTTCCGGAATATCATCTTAAACAACTTCTCCGAAACAGGTTTAAATGAAAATTTTTCATTATCATTAATGGAAATCTCAGGGATATTTTATGTTGGATGATACACACAAATTAAATAATAGGAAATCTGAGAAAAATCATTTTCAACGAACGTGACATGGGAAGCAATTATGCAAATATGGTTAAATCGCTATAACTGTCGTTTCATTTGAGATATAGTAAAAAGATGGCGTTAAAATTGGCAGAAATGTTTAATACACTAAAAAGTTTTTAAAATTACAGAAAACTGTGAAATATTAATTATCTTGTGACCGAGTTTACCCACAGATTTTTAACCTGCAAGATACGAGTCTATCAAAAAGAAAATTCTTGCGAAAAAATTATTAATTTACTGGTAAGAAAGAAAAATAAAATACAATCTAATATACTAAAAAATAAAATACGCATGTACATTGTGATTGGGAATGTATCAGTACTTCACATTGTATTTAATAAATAACTTATCATTACTAAATTAAAAACAAGTTTAATAGTTATTGATACTTTTCTCGGACCTGTCTTGCAGAGCGAAGTTTAAAGAACTGAAGTCTTTAAAGGAAGGCTTGATATTAGAAAAAGACACACTCAATAATTTGTCGTAATTTAGAAGATATCTATAATTTGTCTTGAATGCAGAAACAGTAGAAAATCTGACTCGTTTAAGGTAGGATGTTGGTTTGTTGGTTAGTGAGGTGTTCATCTATAAGTCAACTAAAGTCTTCTCATAGAAAGGTAGATTTTGAATATCAGATTACATTACAGAGTATTTTGACATAGATCTCTAACGCACTAGTAACTGGCTACCAAGTTGTCAACAGAATGCCCTCCATGATGGATTTAAGGCTGAGAGCTATTACTTCGAGATGCTGGACTTCAGACTTTGGATCCTCGTAATGTCCCAGGCTTGGCCAGTTATCTCCAAAGTTATCGTTTGCCCCTTGCCATGAAATGTATGGAGATTATTTTTCAGCATTTGTGAGCCTTTCCATAGTATTTTGAAATAGATCCCTAAGGCATGGTAATTTGCAACCAAATTATCATCAAAATGTCTCCTATGGTGGACTTAATCCTGGGAGACATATTACTTTGAGATGTTGGACTTCCAAGAGTGATCCCACCTTATTTGGAAGCGGATGATTCAGAAAATCCCCGGACTTGATCTGTCACCTCGAAAGGTACCTTTTCAATTTTGAGGACATTATGATCATGAACTTATTTCACGAGCTCCTGCACTCGTTAGCGAACATCGTTAGGAAATCTGAGAAAAATCATTTAAAACGAACGTGACACGTGATGCAAATATTCAAATGTAGTTAAATCGCTATAACTGTCGTTTCATTTGAGATATAGTAAAAAAGTTAAGATATAGTTTGAGATATAGTGTAGAAATGTTTAATACACTAAAAATGTTTATAAAATATAGAAAACTTTGAAATATTAATTGTCTTGTGACCACTTAACCTACAGATTTTCAAACTGCAAGGCACGAATCTATCAAAAAGAAAATTCTTGTGAAAAAATGATTAATTTACTGGTAAGAAAGAAAAATAAAATACGATCTGATATGCTAAAATAGAAAATGCGCATACTCAGTGTAAATATGAATGTATCAGTACTTCACAATGTATTTAATAAATAACTTATCATTACTAAATTAAAAACAAGTTTAATATTTATTTATACTTCACTCGGACCTGTCTTGCAGACGAAGTTTTTTAAAGGAACGCTTGATATTAGAAAAAGACACTTTCAATTATTTTTCGTAATTTAGAAGATATCTATAAATTGTCTTGAATGCAGCTACAGCAGAAAATCTGATTCTTTTAAGGTAGGATGTTGGTTTGTTGGTTAGTGTGGTGTTCATCTATAAGTCAATTTAAGTCTTCTCATGGAAAGGTAGAATTTGAATATCAGATAATATTACGGAGTATTTTGGCATAGATCCCTAACGCATTACTAACTTGCTACCAAGTTGTGAACAGAATGCCCTCCATGATGGATTTAAGGCTGAGAGCTATTACTTCGAGATGCTGGACTTCTAACTGTGGATCCTCGTAATGTGGAAGCAGAAGACTTCCCAGGCTTGGCCAGTTATCTCCAAAATTATCGTTTGCCACTTGTCAAGAAATATATGGAGATTTTTTTCTCAGCATTTGTGAGCCTTTCCATAGTATTTTGAAATAGATCCCTAAGGCATGGTAATTTGCAACCAAATTATCATCAAAATGTCCCCCATGGTGAACTTAAGGCTGAGAGCCATTACTTTGAGATGTTGGACTTCCAAGAGTGATTCCTTGTGATTGAAAGCAGGGATAATTCCCAGAATGCCCAGTCTTATTCTTTCCCCTCCAAAGATACCTTTTGAACTTTGAGGACATTGTGATCATAAACTTATTTCCCAAGCTCCTGCACTCGTTAGCGAACATGGCCGACTGATGTACCGAAATCAGGAATCTGGCTATAATCTCGATGTATTTGCCGACTGAGCTTTCGGGGTAATAAGTTAGAATGGGGAAAATGATAATATTATACCGGTTTCTCTTTTTTTCAGAGCTGAAAACTCATCCTCAAATTTTAATCAAAATCAAATGAATAATTTTTTTACTAGATCGTCGTTTAAATTTGCCTCTTGCCATGAAATCTTTAATGATTACTTCTAGATTGGATAGCTTTTCCACAGTATTTTGAAACAAATCTCTTGCTACCAAGTACATACATGCATACATATACATATACAAGATGTTTCTAAAATGACCGGTATATTTGAAAGATCAATAAAAACTAAACGGACAATAATAGAATTACACAGTTGAATGCAATATGCTTGGGAAAATAGTAAATTTTCAATAGTCAAACTTTTAAAATTAGTTACAATATTCCACAACAGATGGCGCTGCAGTCTGGAAAAAATCTAAACTACGATATTTGTCTGTGGGACTCTTAAAAGACCAGGTGTACCACCAGTATCCAGAAACAATCGAATAACTGGAACAGTATATCTATTCTGAATGTGAAGCCATCCCGCCTGAGTCGTTTACACGGGTTTCTGATAATTTCGTTCTGAGAATACGCCATATTATTGCTGTGCATGGTAGATATCTGGAAAATATCGCAGTTTAGATTTTTCCAGACTGCAGTGTCATCTATTGTGGAACATTGTAACTAATTCTGAAAGTTTGTCTGCCTAAAAATTTAATATTGTCCCAAGCATATAGCAAAAAACTGTGCATTTATATTCCTGTCCTTTTAGTTTTTATTGATTTTTCAAATATACCGGTCATTTTTGAAACACCCTGTACATACATATATGTATGTATGTATATATATATGTATGTATATATATATATATATATATATATATATATATATATATATATATATATATATATATATATATATATATATATATATATGCAATAAAATAACTTTTGCAGATTATTTTTACATTTCTATTTTTTTCTTTCTTTAATAAAATGAAGAATATATTAAATTAGCTAGTTCTGGAACCACCTCTTATCTAAAGTTAAATAGAAAAATTCTTTTTAGGGTTAATGCACAAGTAAGTCCACATAATTCTCACTACAGTATAATTTTAAGTTAAATATAAACCGACAATAGTTATATGATTTTTGTAGATTTTTTATTTTTATATGACTTACGACCTCCCATTAGCTTTCCAATCAAAAGTAAGATAACAAAACTCTCTCTAAAGTTAATGGATAATTAAATCCAAGTTATTCTCACCATAATATAATTTAAAGTTAAATTTGAACAGACACTTGGTATATATGTATACACACACACTCATATATAATTTAAACTAAGTTTAAGAAAGTTAAATCCTTTAGAATAAATTCAAAAAAGAGCTAATTGTAATTGGAAAAATGAAATGTTTGGAACTCCTAATTTTCACATAAATATTACTGTTTAGAAGCTTAATGTATTTTCTAGTAAATTTTAAATGCAGTTCAGTTTTATATCAACATTTACCAACATTGGTAAAATAAAGGAATTAGGAAGTAGATATTCTATCTTATTTAGAACAGAGATCGATACTGGGTTACCTCTATCCCGGAAAGTTGATGATCAATAAATTAATCGAGGTATTACTAAGAAGAGCTAATTATTCGCAGGTGGCTTTTGTGGAGAATAGCGAAAAATTTGTGGTGAAATCCGATTATCAATATTCCAACTGAGTCACAGTTTGTAATATTTTGAAGGGTTATTTAAACGGTTCTTACAGTGTTGAATATAATAGATGGTTTATAATAAATTGGGAAACTATGCCTGGACTTCTATCTTTAGATGTTGTGGTATTTTTGTGGGGAAGATCGGGAGAATCACGAAATATTTGTGACGAAATCTGACTATCAATATTGTAATTATGTTACAGTCTGTAACAATTTTAAGGGTTATTTAAACGATTCTCTCGGTGTTGGGTATTGAAAGTAATAAATGATTTATAATAAAATTGGAAACTATGCCTGATCTTCTATCATTAGAAGTGGTGGTATTAAGCTTAATAATACTGGAAAATGTAATATAACCACTAATTATGTCTCTAATGTGTAGTTATACTTCAAAGGATTTGGGTAGGAGAAACCTTAATTCAAAACTGTGACCTATGACGGACTACCTTAAGGGCCAATTTCCCCAAAGTCGTTTAACGGAAAATGGAGATTAATCTTATTTAAACGGAGAATTGCGTTCCACCATTGGTTGGTGCCATGGGTTAATCGCGGTTAGCCGTTAAACGATTTTGGTGAGACCGGCCCTTACCCTGGAAATTCAATGATCAATAAATTAATGGGGGGTAACTAAGAAGAGCTTATTATCTACCGGTGGCTTTTGTGGGGAAGATCGGGAGAATCACGAAACATTTGTGGCGAAATCTGACTATCAATATTCTAATTATGTCACTATCTGTAACATATTTAAGGGTTTTCTAAAAGATTCTTTTGATCTTGATTATTGAAACTAATAAATGATTTATAATAAAATTGGAAAATATGCCTGATCGTCTATCATTAGAAGTGGTGGTATTGAGCTTAACCCTCCGAGTGGAACACAACGAGGAAAAAAAATCTCCCAAAGTATGCTAAAGTTTTATTGTGTCGGTGACCAAAGTGTTCTATGATTTTTTTCTTCACCCTTTGTCGACTAGATTGGAATACGGGAAACCCACCCTCGTTATTGTCCCTTTACTTCCGGTTATAAATAGATATATAAATAGACATTATAGATTGTTAATTTTTAATACACATAAAACTCGTCAAGTCTCGAAGATCATCCCATAAGAAATAATGGATTCTAAAAGTACAAATAAAAATATTCTTTAAGAGAATGATTTATATTTTTTTACGAAAGACATCTAAGCTATTTAAGTGGTGCAATTAGAGATACATCTGTTACCGCAAACGAAATACTTCGAAATAGAGATTTACAAAGCCATGAAAAGCTATCAGCGTCTATGTGCCTCAGGGAGTAGGAGTGCATCCCTCAAAAAATATCAGTCAAAGAGGGGTGCAGTTCCTAAACAATCGACCTAATCCTTCTACCTCAAAAGTTCACGGGGAAAACACTGGCAGAAATGTACAATACATCCATTTTCGGAACGTTTTTGGAGGTCGAAAATTGTACGTGACAACCACTTTGGCAGAATTGTACGTGCGAACCGCTTAGAGTGTTAATAATTCTGGGAAGTGTAGTATAACCACTAATTATGTCCCTGAGATGTAGTTATACTTCAAAGGATTTAAATATGAGAAACCCTAATTCAAAACTGAGATCTATGGCTGGCTACCTTTATCATGGAACGTGAATTGTTAATAAATTAATCGGGGTATTACTAAGAACTAATCATCCGCTGATGACCTATGTGGGGAAAATCATAGAATCGCGAAATATTTGTGGCGAAATCCAATTTTTAATATTCCAGCTCTGTAACAATCTTGAATAATATTAATGGTTATTTAAACGATGTATACGGTGTTGATGACTGAAAGTAACAGATTGTTTATACTGAAATGGGAAACTATGACTGAACTTTAAATCATTAGATGTGGCGGTGTTAGCATTTCTAATTCTGGAAAGTGTAATAAAACCATAAGTCCCTGAGACATATTTGTAATGTAGAGAATATAAAAATGTGAAACCCTAATTCTTTTCTAGACCGTTGACGAGTTACCTTTACCATGGAAAGAAGATGACCAATAAATTAATCTAAGAACTAATTTGTAAGAAAAATCGGCAGACTCGCGACATATTTGTGAGGAAATTTCACCATTTATATTATAATTAAGTCACAGTCTCTAATAATTTTAATGGTTGGTCAAATGATGTTTACTTTGTTGACTATTGAAAACAATAAATGACTTGTATTGAAATAAGGAAATTATGGATGAACTATTTTAATTAGCTGTGGGAATATAATTTTTAATTCTGAAAAGGGCAATAGAACCTCTAGATAAGTCTCTAAGATGTGATTTCACAACTAAAGGATTTAGGAATGAGAAATCCTAATTCAAAACAAGATCTGTGACAGGCTACCTTTATACTGGAAAGCTGGAAAGAAGAGGATCAGTTAATTAATCGGGCTAATACCGAGAACTAATTTGCGGGGATGATCGGCAGAATAGCCACAATCTTCAATAATTTTAATGGTCAAGGTCAAGGTAATTGGGTTTAACGAAGTACCTAGCAAAGTGTAAGGTCTTCACTTGAACCTCCGAACGTAAGCAGATCAAAACATAAATTTAGGCCTATAGGCAAAAAGTGATCCAAACAAAAACTGAATACACTCCAGCACACAAGGAAACGAGGAGGTGAGGACGTTCTCATATAAAATTATGAGTCACCAACACGTTGTGCAATTAGGGGATAATTAGACTGTAAAATAATTTTAATGGTTGTTCAAATAATGTATACTTTGTTGACTATTGAAAGTAGTAAATGGCTTGTGTTGAATAGGAAATTATGGATGAACTATTTTCATTGGCTGTGGCAATATAATTTCTAATTCTGAAAGGTGCAATAGAACCTCTAGATAAGTCCCTAAAATGTGATTTTACAGCAAAAGAATTTAGAAGTGAGAAATCCTAATTCAAAGCAAGATCTATAACGAGCTTCTTTTATCCTGGAAAGTTGGAAAGAAGATGATCAGTTAATTAATCAGGCTAATACCGAGAACTAATTTGCGGGGATGATCGGCAGAAGAGCAAGAATTTCGTGATAAAATATGAGCATGCATACTTTGAAATATGTCAAAATCTGTAATATTTTTATTGTTAATTAAACAATCTTTCGTTGTTAACTATTGAAAGTAATGTATGATATATTAAAATGGGAAACTGGTTGAAATTTTGTTCTTAGATGTGGCAGTATTACCATTTCTAATTCTAAATAGTGTAATAGAGCCTCTAGTTAAGTTCCTGAAGTATGATTCTAGAGCAATGTATTTATGAATGGGAAACCCTGCAATCAAAACATAGATCGATGCCATGCTACTTTAATCATGGAAAGTAGATCAAGAAAGACCAAGAAATTAATAGGGTGACACTAAGAAGAGATAATTATCAGCTGCTTTATTTTGTGAGGACAATTCCAGGGAATCGAGAAACATTTGGGGTAAAATCTGATAAATTAATATTCCTAGTATGACACAATCTTCAATAACCTCTAAATATCGAAACATTAAATTTTCTGTTTTTTTATGTAGTTTAAGACTATATAATAGAGATGATATATTAAAATTCCACGAAAAATATCCAATATATCTATATTTACTACCTCTTGGTGTTCAGAACACAGTTAAAGGAACTTCCATTACATGCATCAAAAAAAGGAATTTCAAAATCGGGACTACAATTTAGTTAAAATATATTAATTAATAACATTTAAGGATTACAACAGATATTTATACAGTTTATATTATTTAAATTATATAGGATTTCTTACATGTTCTTAAACGTTACAGTAATCATCGCTGAGATATTCCGAATCTTCTACTTTTAAATTTCCTCCTTTGAAAATTTAAAATTTCATAGAGATTTATACTCTCCGGGAGCACTAACATTTCTATTTATTATTATAGAGGCATTGTGGTATATGTGGTATATTATTATGTAATTTAGCAAAATAATAATTGTCGGTCACAATAATTATGTAGCCCCTATTATTTTTACTTGTCCGGGCTATTGGGCAAGGAGAAGCCTAATCAGCTAGCAGTAATAGAGCAAGATGCAGTCGGGACACACTGAAGAGAAGCACAATTTTGAGAACAACTTAAATCTTTTTTGAGGAACTGCTAAAAAGACATCTTTGCCAGTCAACGGCAGACAAGAGAATGATATGAAAAGCAGTTTTCTGGAACAGAGGTGTACCCCAGAACGAGACAGATAGGATTTTCCAAAGGGACAAGAAAATTAGTCAGCGAATTTAACTGTTAGATCAGGGAAAAAAGTAAGCCATTTTCCGGAAAATGTGTTGAATGGTCAAAAAAGTTACATCTGTTGCACAGAAAGTTTTAAGAAATGTGTTGGAAAGAATTTTAAGTCGATACTCCTTTGATTAAGACATTTTGTGTCTGGGAAAATAAATTTTAAGGAATTAGAATAGGAGAGAGGAGGTTTTAAGGAGATACTAAACTGAAATAAATTTGATATATTACATATACATACATGCATATATATATATATATATATATATATATATATATATATATATATATATATATATATATATATATATATATATATATTTATATATATATATACATATATATGTATACATATATATATATATACATATGTACATATATATATATATATATATATATATATATATATATATATATACATATATATATATATATATATATATATATATATGTATATATATATTATATACATATGTACATATATATATATATATATATACATATATATACATATATATATATATATATATATATATATATATATATATATATATATATATATATATATATAGTATATATATATATATATATTTATATATATATATATACATATATATATACATATATATATATATATATATATACATATATATACATATATATATATATATATATACATATATATATATATATATATATATATACATATATATATATATATATATATACATATATATATATATATATTTATACATATATATATATATATATATATATATA
>CM063506.1:49112924-49137924 GCA_032207245.1 Pardosa pseudoannulata | reverse complement strand
CAGTCGAGAAGAGAACGGCACCAGTCTAATTGAAACTTTATTCCAGAGCTGCTACAACGCACATCTACTCTACTGAACAACAGACAAAGAAAAGACACAGAGATCACTCTGATCGAACAAAGGTGCACCCAACAGCGAAGACAGAAAGAATTGTCCCACGGTTAAAAAAAAAAGGACAGAAATAGGCAGAAAGTTTACATTTTTAGGATAGAAAGCTTTGGGAAGAATGTTAATAAACTATTTAGAGGCTGGGAAAAAGATTTAAAGGAATTAGAATGGGAGAGAAGAGGTTTTTAAGGAAATATTAAAGTTAAAAAACTTTGATATATTACTACACACACATACACAATATGTAAGGAAAAATTCTCAGGGGTTTCAAATTAAATCAAGGGTAAAAATTCCAGCGTCATTTTCCATTTCTTTTTAACCCCTAACCTAAATTGACTATTCTTCCAGGTTACGCCTCACAGAAGGGGCCTAGCCAATTATAAACCTACATGGCCCTAGCGACAATTTAGGAAATTTCCAAATAAAAAGGAGATACGCGCTAGCATTTTTTTCCCACTGATGTTGACACAGGTGTTAAATCTTGTACATAGAACTTCGCTAGCTGACTTCAGTTTGTCCTATTGATGAAGTGGGAACCGTCCTTCAAAGTTATCTTAATAAAGGTCTTTAGCTGAAAACGGTATCATTTTGGCCATGACTGCAACCCCATCGAGAAGTCAGTCTCATTTTATATACATATATATATATATATATAATATATAATATATATATATATTATAATATATATATATTTTATTATTGGAGCTGTGTGTGGTTTGTGTGTGTGTGTTTGTGTGTGTGTGTGTGTGTGTGTGTGTGTTTGTGTGTTTGTGTGTGATCTTAAAAAAATTCAATCTGTAGATTGCATCTGTGTGTGCATGAACGTGTACTTGTTCATGTGTCACCGCGATATTTTAACAAATGAGCTTTAGTATGCTAAGTTTTCATGTCGCCTAAATGACTTAAAACGTCAATTTGATATATTTTTTACTGCGATTTGAGGTATCGGAAAAGTTTATGTATCCAAAAATCTTTAAAAGAGATCTATTGATTCATTAAAAAGATTGCACTTTTATCTTTGCAAAACAATTTGTTTTCTATGCATATTCATTTGAATCATAGTTACAACTATTTTTACATTAGCTGATAAACTAAGAATATGTTTAAAATAAAAGTCTGTAATGAATGGGATTTTTCCGTTTAGCCTATTATAGCTGAGATGGTAACTTCGGAAGTTGTGGGTGAGGTTTGTGGGTAGCATGAATTTCTTAATATAATTTTTTTGTGACAATGAGAGTAGACTATGGGTTTATACTTGAAAATGTCTTGAAAATGTATAGTGGTTTTTTTTTCTATTCAAATAACGAAAAATGTTTTTAACTTAACAACAGGTTCACTCAAATGAGTAAATTCTGCAATTTGTTATTTTTATCTTAGATTGTAGACCTTTACATACTTAGTAGTCCAAAATGTTTGTATTATGAGTAAAATCTATGAAAATATTAAAATATTTTTTGGGAGATGAAAATCCGTATGTGTCAAATATTTTGAACACTTTTTTTCTTTAAAATATAACATATATATGATAAAATATATAAAGTAGATTTTTAAAAAAAAATGTGTTTTTATACATTTACCCACTAAATATATTAATATTAAATTATATTTGGCTTGTTTTACAAAAATTAGTGCCGAAAAGAGTCCCATATATTAAGATCATGCTGTTTAATAACTTTTGTAGTACTTTTTAATTTGTTAGCGACATTTTCATGCATGAGAAAAGTCTAGTTAAGAACGGACTATCATTATTGTATCTCTTTACCCGTTTAAAGATAATTTTTATGTTTGCCTTTACCTATCAACGCTCTCCCCTGTTTCCTTCCTCAAAACAAACAACCAAGCAAGCACCGAGCAAGCAAATCAACCCCAAACATCCTGTGTACCTGCTTCGAAAATTGCGCAACCTCCATTTGAGCAGAAGACAAATGCGATGTGTCCATCTCCCTGTTCCAAAACACAGGAAAGAGTCGGAAATACGTCGGCTTAAGAGTGCTTGCTGCTGCTATTCCAACCTTGACCACGGCGTCGCTTTTGTGGCAGGCATGGTCGCCCATGTGTTTCTTGAGGAACGGTGCAACCGCGCCCCTTCCATTTCCGCTTCTTTCGATAGAACTTGGTGGGTGGTTTCAGACGACGCTCTGTTCTTTTTTGTGGGTTTGGTGTTTGTTTTGTGTGTTTTTGTTTTACGATACCGTGCCCGCGTGGGAGTAAAGCACTCAGGTAGGAAGTCAATACTAAAAGAAGATGAAGATCTGGAATGTTACGGATACGTGAAGATGTCCAAGGTTGAAGTCGCGTCTTTCCTGTAAGTTTCAAAAGACAGGTGAAATCCATGTCCAGTTATGAGAATGGTAGAGGAAATTAATCGTCAAGGCTTTGGTTTCGACACTATGAGAATGGATCGCGTCTTAACCCTTAATTCTCCAGAAACAGTAGTTTTAACGACAATGCGATTATAAATAAAATATCAAGTTAAGAGAAAACCTTATGAGGATCGCCCAATTCTGCTGACATACTTGGAAATTTAATAGTGGCAAAACTGCTGTAAAAACGCTACGCAACAAAACCAAATAATATCGAATATACCACACGTGAGCTGCATACCTACCTTACCTCTCAGCAAAAAAAAAAAAAAAAAAAAAAAAAAAAAAAAAAAAAAAAAAAAGTTTTTCCTACGTAATTCGCATGCGAAGTGACTCGAAGAACTGATCTTTGTATTAGCTTGAGCTCTAAATTGTTGTCAGGATGTTTTCAAAACAAGAACAACGAAGTTGGATAAAAATTCAATGTGCCGGAGGTCGTACAACAGTACAGTGTCATCTAGAGCTTTACCATTCACTTTACTCTCCAGGTCCAATCTCTTTGACTTTGTCCTAATTCCTAAGATGAAGGAACCACTTCCTGACATTCGCTTCAGAACTGTCCCAGAGATTCTTGTGTCTATAGACGAGTTGATTCGAACTATCAATAGAACAGGCGCTGCTACAGGTGTCCTGCGATTTCCACATCGCTAGAAACGGGTTATACACAATGCGTACGACTATATTGAATGACTGGTGAAAACATGAATCACTTTTGTATTCCACGTAAATAAATATTTGCCACTATTAAAGTTCCAACTCTCGTATCTCGATTGGTATAACACCATTTAAGGTAATTCGTAAGGACACCATACTTTAATCCTACACCATACTTCCATATCAGCAATCTTTGAAGGTGACCATTGTGAGATGTATTCCATTGACGTTACTAATGTAGATATTGGAATGTCATCCCTCTTATAATGTTATGAATATTAATGATTCATTGATGTAGATAACTAGATACTGGAATTTCACTCATAATAACCATTTAATTAAAAAATATTTTTAAGGAGAACTGCCAATTCCTTTAGCTTACTGTGTATCTGTAAGGCCCTTTTGGAAATAAACACTAAAAGATGAGCATATATGGAATGTTACGGTTACATGAAGATGTCCTATCTCTCAAGTCTTTTCTATAAGTTTTAAAACACAGGTGAAATATATTTTCAGATTACGAGGATGTTGGAGCAAATGAATCATCCACACATTAGTTTGAACACTGTATGCAAAAATCGTGATTTAAAATATATCAGATTTAATGACAATTTAATAATAAGCTAAAGTGGAAGAAGTCTTTACACGGGACTCCCAATTCCGATAGCATTTTTATATCAGTAAAAAATGGTTTAAGGTTTGACACACCGAACATCGATCTCTAATATTTGGTGACGGTTGGAGAGTTCGATATAAAGAAAACTAGATACTGGAGACAATTTAGCGACAATTTAATAATAAGATAAAGTGGAAGAAATCTTTACACGGGACTCCCAATTCCGCAAGTAGTTCTCCAATTAGTAAAAAATTGTTTAAGGTTTGACATACTCCTGGCCATCAATCTCTAATCTTTGGTGACTGTTGGCGAGGTGCATATATAAAAACTAGATACTGGCGAAGAGTAAAACCCAGCAGTGCTATCGAATTAAAAATTTGGTAAAATCAGAATTTTCAGTACCGTTGTTCTCCATGAGATTCAAGAAATCTGGATGTATTCTAACGGAGAGATCAGCAGATGGAAGAGAGATAGGAATCAGAAGAAAATCAAACTACTCTCTTCTGAGAGTGATTAAAATTGCGGGGAATTATTGTCAAGATAGACAGACCATTGCGAAGCATCAGGTGTCAGATGTATGACCACTCTCACCGATAATGAGACCTTGTTAATCGATCTCACGTCCGCGAGTCCGAAATTCATTTCAAGTATGGATATTTGTAAGCCGTACGAGATCATCGCTCTGGAGTAGATTTCAGTCTAATAATTGTGGTCAAAGCACTTCATAATCAATAGGTATTAAAAAAAAGTCTTTGGCGCCTTTTTGTGGAAGAGTAACTGGTGCTTCCTGTCGGTTTGGTGTCAGTAGGCGAAATCAAGTACATATCCTTTAATATATTGGTATATTGCTAATCCTATCCATCAACTTATTTAGCTAGTATAATCCGAATAATTTTACCCATTGCGACAGGTATAATTATCAGCTTCCGTAAATGAAAATGGCCTGCGTAATATTAAAGATTATCAGGCTTGTGTATTTTTAGTATACGAACACGAAAATAAAAAGAGGAAATGTCCACGAAGATCAGTTTCATTTTTAATTTGAAAAACATAGAAACACAAAATGAAATCTAATCACGTTATTAATTTATTTATTGTAACAGCTACAATTTTCATAGTTCACTAGTAGCCTTACAGCCCCCACACACTGAGGAAATTACATTATTTCTCATTTATGGCGCCCCAGGCGTGAACAAGAAGCAATAAAAAAATTGTTTAAAATGCCATAAACAGCTTTATAAGCAATAAATATAGGATTAAGATTTTGTAGAATTAATGTATTAGTTCTGCTTTTGTTAAAGTAATAAGAAAAATATCTTTCTACTAGCATATAGCCCGTCATATGACGGGATCAGTAAAATTTTTAATTTTCCAGAATTGTACCCGATGAGGCAGGTAAAAAAATAGTTTGTTTTTTGGCTGAGAATTATCTGGTACACTCTCAATAATTTGTTTATCTTTAATGACAGTATGTTACTTGCCAACTTTAATTTATCTTGCCATATTACTTGAAAGGATGGACAGTAGAGGTTTTAATATTGACAGTGATTATTTGGCGGTATATATGAATGATGTTCAAAATTGAGAGAATCGATTTCACAACGTGTGGTTATGTATAAAAAACAAACAAGCAAACGAACAAACTTCTTAATTTCCAAAGATATGTAACTTAAATGTTAGATATTTATTAGTCTGTGAAATAGATTTATGAAAAGAATTTGTTGTTAATACCGGAGATAAAATTTTCACTGCAACAAAAAATAATCGATGATTAAATTTAAAATTATCATATATGTACCTAATCTATTATTTAAGCCAAATATAAAAGAAAATTATTTATGTAATATCTAAGTTCAGCGATATAACCAGGGACTGATTATCACACGGGCACTTGGGGCACGTGCCCTGGGCACGAAAATTTAGTCGAGTGCTTAAAACACATATTAAGTGGGGAAAAATTGCAAACATACGCTACCATCGTTAAGTTTTAATAAATTATTGTACGAGGTAATTGTGTTTGTCATGAACTATACTGTTTCCTATTTACTTTAATTATACTGTTATTTACTTGATAATTAATTCCCACAACGAACCTGGTGCTCTTTTTATCCTATGAGTTATTCCATATTTATAAGACAGATTATTAGCAACGTACCACTATAAACCATTAAATCATCTCATCAATTTAAATTATTTTTAATTCTATTATTATTTATTTTCTGCACCA
Organism: Pardosa pseudoannulata; assembly: GCA_032207245.1. Classification (NCBI taxonomy): domain Eukaryota; kingdom Metazoa; phylum Arthropoda; class Arachnida; order Araneae; family Lycosidae; genus Pardosa; species Pardosa pseudoannulata. Next base: position 49,131,956 of record CM063506.1, on the reverse strand, counting down.
GAGAGCTTGCGAGTGTGAAAAGGTAAAAATAAAAAAAAAAGTGGGTCACTCTAGGTCTTTAAAAATTCCTTAATTTTTAGCATGGCTAACTAGAGATAATAATGGTTACGTAAAATGAAAATTTGTTGTTTTTGATTTTGAGTATTACTTTAATACTAACTTCTTAAATCTGTTTGCTAACTCAATGTTATAATTTTTATATGACTGTAATTACAATAACTTGTCGCTATAAATTTGCATGGGGGGGGAGGGCACAAAAATTGGATTGTACCTTGGGCAGAAAAGTATCTTAGTCGGGCCGTGGATATAACGTATGAAAATAGTGTGAGAATTAAATGAGATGGTTAAAGGCATGACGTCATAATGCTAGAAAAAATGTTATTTTCATCTACTTATATAAATGTATGAAATGATGAATTTAATAGCCTGAACTTATTCGGGGAAAATAGGGCTTGAAATAATGGCATTAAACGATTGAAAAGGGGAAAGGGTCTATTTCGAACGTTTTCGAACTCGCCTTGAACTTTGCTAACCCTAACTCATAAGAATCCAATATGGATGCCCCTATCCATTCCAGGTCCAACCGCTTCCTAAATTCGTGGACAGACGGACAGATAACTTAAGCTGTTATTATATAGGGGATAATTCATGCAGTTAAAGGCTTTTCTTCGTTCTGGAAAATATTATTAATACCCACTATTTCTTTACTTTTATTGTTTATCGTCTTTAACCACAGCAGATTAAATACCCCATACTGTAGTGTGTCCATACCAAAAAACAGAGGTGGCTTCTTGGTTTAAAAAAAATTTAGATTTTAAGACGATTTACTTTATTTATAGGCACTCCTCAGTACGCACTTTAAGTGAAATCAAGTGAATTAATTACCATTTCATAACGGATATTTGTACTATGTATAGTGTAATTATTAAAAAAAAAAAAAAAAAAAAACGGAAAAAGAGATTCTTAAAATTTTAGACTTTTTTTTTGTTTGTTTTATCATTTTATATAAAATTTTTCTGTCCGTGTATTTGTAATAGAACTCCTAGTAAATGAATGGACTGATTTTGATGAAATTTTGTGTATGTAATTAAGGTGATTCGAGAATTGTTGAGATTCACAATTTGATCCGATAAAAATTTTTTTTATTAAAATCCAGAATTGCGCTTTTATTAAGATTATTAAAATGCCGCATGAAACCCTTCGTTGCCAACGTGTCTGTGGAGCAGTGGTCAGCGCAACGAGCTTCAGTAAGAGGGGTTCCAGGATCGAATCCCTGTAAGGCGAAGTTGGAGTTTTAATTTAATATAATTACGTTTGTAATGACTGTTCGCTAGGTGATGTCAAGTATTTTTAAAACAATTTTTTTCTTTACTTTTACATCAAGATAGTCCAATTTATAATTAATTTAAAAACATTTTACAATTGTTGAATTTGCAGCGTTAACCCTCCGAGTGGAACACATCGAGGAAAAAAGTCTCCAAAAATACGCTAAAGGTTTACTGTGTCAATGGCCGAAGAGTTCTATGATTTTTTCCTTCACCCTTAGCCGACTAGTACGGAAATTCCACCCTCGTTATTGTCCCTTTACTTCCGATTATAAATAGATATATAAATAGATATTATAGATTGTTAATTTTTAATACACATAAAGCTCGTCAAGTCTCGATGATCATCCGATAAGAAATAATGAATTCTAGAAGTAAAAATAAAAATATTCTTTGAGAGACTGATTTATATTTTTTACGAAAGTCGTACAAGATATTTAAGTGGTGCAACTAGAGATTTCAGTTATGCAAACGAAATATTCGAAAATACAGATTTACAGCTATGAAAAGCTATCAGCGTCTTTGTTCCTATAGAGAAATCCCTCAATAAATGTTAGTCAAAGAGGGGTGCAGTTCCTAAACAACCTGACCCTCCTACTGCAGACCTCCATGGAGGAAAGCACTGGCAGAAATGTACACTACATCCATTTTTGGAGCGTTTTTGGAGGTAGAAAATTGTATATTTTGAAGACATCATCGGTTTGGTGGAATTGTACGTGCGAACCGCTTAGAGGGTTAAAACAGGAAAACGTCTGTCGAGTCATCTAGTATAAATATAACAAATTATTCTAAAATAGATAAAAAAAGAGATTAATTTTAACGTCAAATTATTTCACGGACGATAAGAATTCCAAAATTACGTGTTACCATTGAGGCGCCGACTTTAAAAAGATTGTATATCTTAAAGGCCATATTTCGCAGTGGTGGCTTCTTGCTTTGAGATGTTTTGGATTTTAAGTAGTTTTACTTCCTTTATAGGTGCTCCTTAATAAACAAATATTTCAGTGGATATTCTAACAAAGTGTAGTGTGATTGTTAGAAATAAAAAAGATCAGAACTTTAAAAAGCTAACTTTAGAGAGCTTCTTTCTATTTTTGTATATTATTATAACAAAGTAGTCTGAAGCAAAGAAAAATTTTATATGAGAATAAATTTAATGTCCAATTATTCGACAGACGATAAAGGTTCCAAATTATGCATTATCAAGGTGACGATGACAGGAAATTTAAAAAGGGTATAAGTCCCAAATGTTCTATTTTACAGTAGTAAGAAAACAAATCAGCGGTACTTAAGTTTAAGGATTAAATTTGATTAAGAATATAGTTCAAATAAAGGTAAAATTTTATTTTGGAAAACTGAAAATACACATTTGAAAAACACAATACATGAAATGAAGCTCTTTAATTTCAATTTTTGAAGTTCTATAATTTTATGTTATATTTAACATCAAATAAAGGTAAAAATTTTATTTTGGAAAACTGAAAATAAACATTTGAAAACACAATACATGAAATGAAGCTCTTTAATTTCAATTTTTGAAGTTCTATAATTTAACCTGTTCTATAATTTAACATCAAATAAAGGTAAAATTTTATTTTGGAAAACTGAAAATACACATTTGAAAAACACAATACATGAAATGAAGCTCTTTAATTTCAATTTTTGAAGTTCTATAATTTAACCTGTTCTATAATTTAACATCAAATAAAGGTAAAATTTTATTTTGTAAAACTGAAAATACACATTTGAAAAACACAATACATGAAATGAAGCTTTTAATTTCAATTTTTGAAGACTAAATTTTCCTGTTCTATATTTAACATCAAAAAAGGTAAAATTTTTATTTTTAAAACTGAAAATTTAAAAACAAATACATGAAATGAAGCTCTTTAATTTATTTTTGAAGATCTATAATTTTGTTCTATAATTTAACATCCAAATAAAGGTAAAATTTTATTTCTAAAACTGAAAAACACATGAAAAACAAATACATGAAATGAAGCTCTTTAATTTCAATTTTGAAGTTCTATAATTTACCTGTTCTATATTTAACATCAAATAAAGGTAAATTGTATTTAAAACTGAAAATACACTTTGAAAAACACAAAACATGAATGTGTCTTTAATTTTCAATTTTGAAGATCTATATTTAATGTTCTATAATTTAACATAAATAAAGGTATGTTTATTTTGGAAAACTGATACAAGAAAAACAAATACTTGAAATGAAGCTTTTAATTTCATTTTTGAAGTTCTATATTTATCCAAATAAAGGTAAAATTTTATTTTGGAAAACTGAAAATACACATTTGAAAAACACAATCATGAAATGAAAGCTCTTTAATTTCAATTTTTGAAGTTCTATAATTTAACCTGTTCTATAATTTAACATCAAATAAAGGTAAAAATTTTATTTTGGAAAAACTGAAAATACACATTTGAAAAACACAAACATGAAATGAAGCTCTTTAATTTGAATTTTTGAAGATCTATAATTTACCTGTTATATAATTTAACATCAAATAAAGGTAAAATTTTATTTTGGAAAACTGAAAATACACATTTGAAAAACACAATACATGAAATGAAGCTCTTTAATTTCAATTTTTGAAGTTCTATAATTTAACCTGTTCTATAATTTAACATCAAATAAAGGTAAAATTTTATTTTGGAAAACTGAAAATACACATTTGAAAAACACAATACATGAAATGAAGCTCTTTAATTTCAATTTTTGAAGATCTATAATTTAACCTGTTCTATAATTTAACATCAAATAAAGGTAAAATTTTATTTTGTAAAACTGAAAATACACATTTGAAAAACACAATACATGAAATGAAGCTCTTTAATTTCAATTTTTGAAGTTCTATAATTTAACCTGTTCTATAATTTAACATCAAATAAAGGTAAAATTTTATTTTGGAAAACTGAAAATACACATTTGAAAAACACAATACATGAAATGAAGCTCTTTAATTTCAATTTTTGAAGTTCTATAATTTAACCTGTTCTATAATTTAACATCCAAATAAAGGTAAAATTTTATTTTGTAAAACTGAAAATACACATTTGAAAAACACAATACATGAAATGAAGCTCTTTAATTTCAATTTTTGAAGTTCTATAATTTAACCTGTTGTATAATTTAACATCAAATAAAGGTAAAATTTTATTTTGGAAAACTGAAAATACACATTTGAAAAACACAATACATGAAATGAAGCTCTTTAATTTCAATTTTTGAAGTTCTATTATTTAACCTGTTCTATAATTTAACATCCAAATAAAGGTAAAATTTTATTTTGGAAAACTGAAAATACACATTTGAAAAACACAATACATGAAATGAAGCTCTTTAATTTCAATTTTTGAAGTTCTATAATTTAACCTGTTCTATAATTTAACATCAAATAGAGTTAAACTACATGGTCTATTAACAATATTTTTTCAATCCTGAATACCGAGATAATTACATTCTTTTGAGTGAGAAATTTATTTTTAGTTTTTTGGGAGGTGTGTGTGTGAGAGAGGCTATACTTTTTTTAATGTCAGGGCTACAATTAATAAAAAAAGAAGGAGAGAACATCGTAATATCTTTATGCAGTACCTTAGAGAAGAGTGTACCTTAAAGAGGAGGTGGAAGGCAAAGTAAAAGGCCTCCCTGGGCGATACTTTGCTAAGAAATATATGAAGAAAACATAAAATGTTTTCTTTATATCCTTTTTTAGTTTAGTCTTCAAATTATTTAGGGAAAAATATCCGTAAATAATTTAAAAATTAAATTACTCAGGGATATTTTTCTATCATTACGGAAAAGTATCCGTGAATAATTTAAAAATTAAATTATTCAGGGATTTTTTTCTACCACATTTCACACTCAGTAGTTCGAAATAAAATTTATTATAATTATCGATTAATAAAAAAATTATTTTGAAATAATAATATCGTTTTTAGATAATAGTTTATTACTGTTAGATTTCAATACACGCATTATTTGAAATTAGTTTTGTTTAATATTTTAAAGCCTTAAATTTTAGAGGTAAGATATCCCATTGCAGTTTAAAATTTTACTGAAAAATGCTTATCTCTCTAACTGCATTGGATTTTTAAGAAAGGGCAGCAAATTCGCCATCTACTCAGGGCGGCAAACTTGGGTTTTGCGACAATCTGAAGAAACCGACGCTACACTATTGTCTATACTAGCATATAGCCCATCATATGACGGGATTAGTAGAATTTTTTATATTCCAGAACTGTTAAGTACCCAATGACGCAGGTAAAAAAGGGTTTGTTTTTTGGTTGAGAACTATCTGGTTCACTCAATAATTTATTTATCGTCATACTCCTCTAGAGTCTCCCGATCCTGTAATGCAGTTTAGAATCACATTGAATTCATTTAGTCAAACCGTGTGGCTATGTATAATAAACAAACACACAAAAGAACAAACTTCTTAATTTCCAAATATATATAAATTAAAAGTTAGATATTTATTAGTCCGTGAAATAGACTCCTAGACTTATATGAAAATAATTTATTGTTAATACCGGTGGTAAAAGTTTCATTGCAACAAAAAATAATCGATGATTCAATTTAAAATTATCACGTATGCACCTAATCTATTATTTAAGCCAAATATCAAAGAAAATCATTTACGTAATATCTAAGTTCAGTGATAAAAGATATTAAAATAGTGAAGACGATATTTAAATAGTTTAGAATATGAAATGATTAAATGAGATGTTGAAAGGAATGACGTCACAATGATAGAAAAAATTGTTATTTTTACCTATTTATTAAGTGATAAATTGATATATTTAATCACCTGCTCTTAATCGGGGAAAATAGGGCTCGAAATAATGGCATTAAACTCTCGAAAAGGAGGAAAGGGTTGGATTTGGAACGTTTTAAAGACGACAGTATTTTTTGCTGTGATACGAAGCATATTTATACCAATTTATTTTAGAATCGGATCGATAGTTTAGGAGAAGATAAACTTTATTCGCTTTGAATGGATGCCTCTATCCATTCCAGGTCCAACCGCTTCATAAATTGGAGGACAGACGGACAGATAACTTAGGCTATTATTATATAGGGGATGTGTTTTCTCTTCACTCTCAAAATGTCTTTAGATGATTATCAATCAGAGGCAAATTTAGACGTTATAAAAAATGCTTGGACAACCCAAGTTAGATGTATCGGCGTTTCTCCGAATGAAATCGCCTCCATGGGCTTTGAATATGCATTAACTGACTCCACCAGCACGCTGTCTGAGAAAAACGCCAGCGTGCAAACAATAATAAAAGAATCAAAAAGAAAACAGAACGGCGAGAGAGTCGGGTGTTGTGTCCGCGTCGCAGGCATCATCATCATTGGCGACTGACGTCACCCGCCAATTGTCTCTAATTGTTACTCATCGGTCCTACCGAACACAAACGTCGGCCCCAGCCTCATGATATACACTGCTCCTATGCCGGCTGTTCCATCATTTAACTGTACTCCTTCAATCCGAGCACACTGCCTCTTGTCTCCCATGATCCGCCGTTGCCTTGAGTAAGAGGGAGCAACAGTAGGGAAGGTCGCCACTTTTGGATAGTCATCGAACTTTTCGGCTTCGTTTCGAAGCATCGCAAAAGGAAATGGGTTTCTCTGACATGTTTACCTTTTTTATTTCTACTGTTCCTCTGAGATACTAATTTCGAGAAGGAGTCTCAGAAGTTTTTAAGAGTCTAAATATAGAAAATACTTACAATGAATTATTTTTCAGCAATTAATTTTCAAAATACTAAAAATATCGCGTTGATTTTTTTTATACTTTTTCACATTGATATTTTTTCAAGAATAAAACTGGAGGCCACAAAAGCTCTCGGGTTGCAATGGAGCTATATATATATATATATATATATATATATATATATATATATATATATATATATATATATATATATATATATATATATATATATATATATATATATATATATGTATATATATATATATATATATATATATATATATATATATATATATATATATATATATATATATATATATATATATATATATATATATATATATTATATATATATATATATATATATATATATATATATATATATATATATATTTTATGTATATATATTTATATATGTATATATATATACATATATATATGTATATATATATATGTATATATATATATATATATTATATATATATATATATATATATATATATATATATATATATATATATATATATATATATATATATATATATATATATATATATATATATATATATATATATATATATATATATATATATATATATATATATATATATATATAAGTGATACGTTCGAGTGGTTAAAGCATGGAAGACACATTTGATTTCATATATAAAAACTTCTTTATTGTAATCCTTCTGTCCATCTGTATGCCATTTAGATATCCTTTGTTCTCATATTTTGCCACGGCAAGCGTGGAGGATGTTATCAACCCGAGTTCCTTCTCAGAACTGTGTTTTTTGTCGTTGCTACCTAAGGAAAATTCCTATGTCTACTCCCGCGTCAGCTTCTTTACTCTGTATAGTTTAGCTCGAGGGTGTGTCTTTTTCCTATTACGTTATTAATTATGAGTTCTAGCTATTTTTGATTATAACTCGCTTAATTCTTATTCCCCATTTTTAAACCTGACATATATATATATTATATATATATATATATATATATAATATATATATATATATATATATATATATATATATATATATATATATATATATATATATGTATATATATATATATATATATATATATATATATATATATATATATATATATATATATTTATATATACACACTTTAGAGTTAAGATTATGTGTGCTTATATATTTTTTTATTTTATATTTTATATTTTTGTGTATGTGTGCGTTTTCTTAAAGTTATTCTAGTAAATGTATTGCTTTAATTCACAAAATTAGATAATTTTTATAAAATTAGAAAATTATGAATGAGTTTGTAAAAGTAATAAGAGGATAGATGGTTTTTAGAGTTTTATTCGGAAACGGAAAGAAATGTTCATTCTATAATCTACCAAAAAAAGTAAATTTATTTGACTTTTTATTGATTCTATAGGTGATATAACCCCTTAAATGTAATCTATTGCAGTATTTTTTATCGAATAAGATGATATATTTATGTTTCCATGGAAAGTCCAAACATTTTAATTCAGGTAGGAAATATGATTATTTTTAATTGCAAGGAAAAATGTACAAAAATTATAACATTGCCTAAAACTTCAATGTGCTTTAAAATACGGTAATAGTACCTTAATCCGCGGTCTGGGCAAGGTTGACTCATCCTTTTATCCCTTCAGTGGGTAGATAAACTGAGGACCAAGGGTGCTTGGGTACTTAACATTGGGGGTTCCGTAAGATTAACCACCTAACCGGAACATATGCTTCGCACCCCAGGGCCCGTGGTCACCTAAACGGAGATTGGCACAGTAGGCCCTGGCCCCCTAGGGGCCGTTGCGCAGAGGAGTTTAGTTTAGTTTAATAGTACGTTATCTTTATATAGATATTGGTTCTGATACCTGAAAGTAGAAAAAAACAGACATCATTCAGACATATATTTCATACAAATTTTGAAAACAGATATTTGAATTATTAATTAATCAAATTAGCATAAATTTTAAAGAAAGACATAAATTAAAATAGAAAGGAAATAGAAGGTTGTGACTGTAATACTATACTGACCGAAGAGAAAATAGCAGGAACTGTTTATCGCGATAACAAGTAGAAAAATATTTTATTAAACACATTTTTGTTAACTGCTGCCAAGAGTAACCAGAACAGAAATAAAAAATATTTTCCGGATATTATTACATTTGTTTATTGTCTATAAGCATACATTTCTAGTAAATGTAAAATCAATTTTAATAAATGTGTATGTTAGAACAGTAAATTAAAATTAAACTTTACGTAAGAAAATACTGAAGAGTCAATAGTAATGAATTTTAAATGCATAAACACATTATTCATCAGAATTATTATCTTTAATGAGAAGATTCGGGGCATTAATAACTTTTTTAATCTCGGAAAAGTATGTAATGTACGTCTCGTGAAAAGTATGTAATGTATGTAATGTATGTATGGACAAATAGATTTGTCCAAAATTCATCCGTCAATCTGATTAAATAGTTATTTTCTTATTGAATAAATTTTATACTGAAAGAAAGATATATAACATAGAAATATACATCTGCACATTGTCTTCAATTTTAGACCTACACGGTCCAAAATCAGGTATAACTTTTTTTAGGAACAAGAAGATAACTGAATTTTAGAATTTAAGGAAAGTGAATGGTGGGTCTGTAGTTAGGGCTGTGACCATTTAGATGTCAAATAACTCATTGAAAAATGGTTGACCTTTTAAGAGTGGAACCTCGTAATTAAAAAGCAGGGACCAAGCAAAAGATACCCCAAGACTGGCTTGCGACATACATAGGTATCATTTGGGATCTTGAAGGACATCGTGAAGGCGAACATATTTAAGTGCTCCAGCCGCCATTAGTGAACACCGCTAATCTTTAGTTGACTCGATTTTTTTTATCTCGCTACCTTTCGATTACGAAATTGCTGCCTTTGCCAACTGTTTAAGAGAAGAAGATTTCTGATTACAGAGTAAAAAATCAAAGAGTCTTTAAATTAAAATTAAATTTACATAAGAAAATACTGAAGATTCTTTAGTAATGGATTTGAAATGCATAAACACATTCATCGGAATTATTGCCTTTAATGAGAAGATTCGGGGCATTAATAACTTTTTTATTCTCGGAAAAGTATTTAATGTTCGCTATTCATATAGAGTTGTCCAAAGTTCATCAGCCAATCTGATTTAATAGTTGTTTTCCTTTTGAATAAATTTTATACTGAAAAAAATATATATAACATAGAAATAAACATCTGAACATCGTCTTCAACTTTAGACCTACACGGGCCAAAATCAGGTATCAAATGACTCATGAAAATAATGGTTGGCCTTTTAAGAGTGGAACCTCGTAATTAAGAAGCAGGGACCAAGCAGAAGATACCCCAAGACTGGCTTGCGACATAGAGAGGTATAATTTGGGATCTTGAAGGACATCGTGAAGGCGAACATATTTAAGTGCTCCAGCCGCCATTAGTGAACACCGCTAATCTTTAGTTGACTCGATTTTTTTTATCTCGCTACCTTTCGATTACGAGATTGCTGCCTTTGCCAACTGTTTAAGTCTTCTGATACAGAGGAAAAAAATCAAAGAGGCTTTAATTAATTAGTAGTGTAAGAAAAGATTTTTAATCAGATTTATTAACCCTTTGCACTCGAGAGCTTCCGGATCGGAGCCATTTAAAATTAGTCTTGAAACTTGAGGGCTCCGATATGTTGCAGTGCAAAATAATTAGTTTTTACGATTTGTTTTTGTTCTTAACCCCTTGAAAACCCCTTCTTAACTCTTTGAAGTAAAATAACATCTGATGTGTCATAAAAATACTATTTATTTATGGCTCATTTGAATGATTTTGCTTAAGTCGAGAAAGAGAACAGTTTATTTTGAAATTTGCGTTGCCATATAACATTTAAGGAGGTTTATATATGATGCTAATGCACAATAATTAAGTAACAGTATAAAATTGTGATTTAATATAATGCTGCATGGCGTTTATCGGAGACAGCTATTGACGTCTCGGGTACGTCAAAGTCTACTTTGGCACACGAGATGACTGCCGTCTCCTAGACGTCATTGTATGTCAAGGGGTTAAGTTAAAAACTGAAAATTATTTGCATTGTCTTCGTAGCATAGCACTCGAGTTTAAAGAAAAATTTAAATGGCTCCGCTAAGGAGCCCTCAAGTGCAAAGTGTTAAGTTTTATCAGTATATCAATTTTAATATTGTCATCAGATTTTAATATCGTAAGTGTATGTAGTGTAGTGTTACTATTTAAATACATTAGTGCAAATATTCACCAGTCAATCGGTACAAAACTTTCATACTGGAAAAATAAACAGAGATATGAAGAACTGAGCATTGTTTTAACGTTTAGAATTAGACCAACATGAAAGAATATTAAGTATTTTCCTCTTGGAACAAGAGTCAAATATATTTGTTTAGCTTACAGAAAACGATTTCAAAGATAAAACGGTTTTAGATTCATCTGTTTGAGCCAGAGGAGTAACTCTAGATTAAATATCTCTGCTCGCACTGTGAGGTACTGAAAATTCCCCTGTGAATAACTCGTAGCTCGCGATAGACGATATTGCGATCACTGATCTTTTACTAAGCTCACGTAAAGTTAATGTTATTTAAAAAGGAATCCTGGATTTCGCAATAGATCAAAATAGTAAGAATTTTTAAAAATATTGTAGAAGTAATTTGTCAGTTGTTTTGTACCTAAATACAGTTTAAATTATTATTTAAAAAAATTCATTCCTGTATATTTTTAAATCTATAGACTGATCCTAGATCACTGATCTTTTACCAAACTTACGTTCACTTAGTGCTAATTTTAAAAAGATTGCTGTTTTGCGAGGCACATCAAAACAGTAAAGAGTTCTGAAACCCACTATAAAAGTAATTTGTTAGTGTTTTAACTAAATACAGTTTAAATTATTATGAAATGAATCTCAACCCGTCATATTTTTAAATCGATAGACTATTTTGCGATCACTCATCGTATAGTAAGCTCACGTCTAATTAATGCTGATTTAAAAAAATACTAGTTAACGACACAGATCAAAACAGTAAAAAGTTCTACCTAAATACAGTTTAAATTTTTATATAAAATTTTATTGCCTCATATTTTTTATTAGTAACCTTGAACTCCCTCTTAAAATTTAAAACACAAGTATTGGTAAAAAAATATAATTTGAACTTGACAGTATAAGAGCAAAAAAATGTATAATAATTAAAAAAATACTTAAAATATTATTAATAAGTTATATTAAAATCAGATATTTTTCAATAACATGCATGATGCTGCTACAATAACTAATTTTTCGTAAAAATTTACAATTTATATTTAAATTGTTTTTGTAATACTGTTAAAAATACTTACAATGCTCAACTAAAAAAAATTACAAAAATAAAAGAGCAGTATGCTTAATTAAGTAACCAAAAATGTTTGCTGAGTTCAACTTTGAATTTTAACAGTGTTATACTCTCAACAAATCTCTAAATTAATCTTTACTTGATTTTATTTAATAACATAATTTATTTTACTGTCACTGATGAATTACCTGATAATCAAAAATCTTTCGTTTCCAATGTTCTCATTTTTTAAATTGTCGAATTCGTAAATGATAAAGGATTGACTTTCTAAACAACTTGAGAGAGGTAACCGATATTCTTAAGAGGTGTAGAGTAATACAAATATGATTTCCAAATTCAAGATATTTCGAAAGTTTCCTGATAGTTAGTCTAACATACAGATGAAATAAAACTTTCCCGAATGTAAGATATTAAAGACATCTTTTAACAGCTTATGAATAGAAGAATGCCAAAAATTTCGAGATTCAGAAGTCTTAAGGATTTTATGAAGTCAAAACATCAAACGAAATTATTAAACAGAATTATTTTTGCTTAATTTATACTCAACCTATTAAAATACTGCAAGGAAAACCTTTTTCTAGAACACAAGTTATAGACCAATTTGTAGAATTTATTATATGTGAAATTTAAGGGTTGTTTAATTTGAAGGAATGATTTTCTTTATATTATTATTTTTATAAAATATCAAACAAAATTCTTATAACGAATTAACTTCTTGCAATTTATTCAAATTGTAATGAAAAAGCTGCGTTGAAAAATTCCTTCTAAAACATACGTTTAGACTGATTTGTAGAATTCATTATATGTGTCACTTATTGTTTAATTTTAATGATTTTTTTTCTCCATACCATAATATTCATCAAAAAGAGTTACTATAACAAATTGTTTTTTGTAAATTATTTTCAGGGTTTTGAAAAAGCTGTATGAAAAAATATATTTTATAACACGAATCACAGACTGGTTTGTAGAGTATATTACATGTGTCACTTAAACGTAGTTTGATTTTAAGTTTTTCTCCATACTATGCTTTTAAAAAAATCAAAAATAATTATTACAATGAATTATTTTTTTGAAAATTATTCTTAATGTATTAAAAGCTGCATTAAAAATCTTGACCTAGAGAACGACTTATAGACAGATTTGTAGGGTATATTATATGGGTCATTTACTAATTGTTTAATTTTAAAGATATTTTTTCTCACTTTCAAAGCACCAAACATAATTACTATAAAGAATTATTTTTTTTTAATTATTCTCAACGCATTAAAATTGCTCTAGAACGAGTTAAGACCGAATTGTAGAGTATATGTGTCATTTATGGATTATTTAATTTTTTGAGATTTTATTTCTCGTAACTATAACTTTCACCACTATACTAAAATTGAAAGAAATTTAATGAATAAATATGCTTGAAGTTTTTAGTAATTAAATATAGTCTTGTTGATATATAACGAATTAACTACTAATGAATGTGACATCGACAATTTAAAAAAATAGTTTGAATTTGAAAAAAAAGTATTTATAATTTAATTGTAAATTATATTGAAAACAGTCTTCTACTATATTAATTCTTTCTTTAGACAGTAAGATGTTCCAATATAGAAATGTTGAAACAGATTTATTCATTATATTTTTCTTATCTTAAGAACTGTGGTGAAAATCATAGCTTTAAGAAAAAGACCATTAAATTTTAACAATCCTTAAGGTACAAGTATCGGTTATACTCTATAACTTTATCTATGACTAGTGTTCTAGAACAGGGATACCGAACAATGGGCGAATGAATTGGGTGATGTTCTAAGATACGAAAGTTCGCGAGTTCGAAACTTTCTGGTAGTATGGATATTACTTGACTTTTGGAATCGTCTTTAAGCAGTAGATCCCAGTCTCTTTAACTCTCGTGTAGTTAAACGGTAGACCATATTGTGATGAGGCGATTTAGATCAGTTATATAATTGATTCAGTCATACAAGAAGTAAAATGATCTTGATCTAAATCTGACCTCATCACATCTTTGTAAAAGACAGAGGACCATAAATTTATATTCAACGGATATTGTTGTCTTGTATGGTGGTCTCGGGCGGGGTTCTGATCCCAGTCCCAGATTAGAATCCCGTCTCCGTACTTGACATTAAATAAGAATGTACCTTTGTGGAGTTATTTATGAGTCCCTAAGGGACAGTGTCCAATTAGAAGGGATAAGGTTTTCCACGTTGGCGGTCTCAAGGCGGGGTTTAAGCAGACCAATTAGATTCTTATAACTATCCCGATTGGATGATATGAAGGAAGAGGAGACAAAGATGAAATTAATAAAATAAGAAAGATAAAAAAGAAAAGGTGAAGGTGTTCGATAGTCGAGACGAGGAGAAAGTCCGACAGAAGAGGTTCGGAAGTCTAGACGAAGAGAGAGTCCGACAGAAGGTGTTCTATAGTCTAAACGAAGAGAAGAGTCCGACAGAAGAGGTTTAGAAGACGAGACGAGGAGAGAGTCCGACAGAAGGTGTTCGATAGTCCAGACGAAGAGAGGAGTCCGACGGAACGAGTTCGAAAGTCCAGCCAAGTCCGACAGGAAGTATTCCTGCATCAAATAGCACGTCCGCATCCCAAACACTCAGGAGGAAGCCCCTGACCAGACCATAGATACCCATCAACCAGCAGTGTTCCGGGCACACCACTTTAACTCCCCAAAGGTACCCCCTTTCACATACATTTTGAAATTGAGATTAGGTCCTCTCTCTAATATTTACATAATTATTTAAGTATTAAAAATTATTGTCAGAACTAATTTAGAAGATGTTGATAAAGCATATTTTATGAAAATTAGCATCAGTTTTGTATGTACATAGATGTATATATATTATAATAAATTTATTTTTTTATACTAAGCTAGTTTCGGAAGCTGTTAATTTACCTCTTAGTTTCAGTTTCATATCTTATGTCTGTAGTTTCTCAGAACCTGTGGTTAAATTTAGTACTAAAATACTTTTACACAACGCAATCAAAATAATCATCACTATACATTTGATCACAGGTTACTACTCAAATAAAAACGAGGACTACACGACACGTAGCGCTCCAAACTAAATCAAACCTTGAACAAAAGTAGACAAATGGCGGCATACCAGTAAAATTTTGCGGCCTCCGTAGAATTCAGGAAATTCATAACTGAAAAAAGTGTTGCATTGGTTTGGAGCGCTACGGTTTACTGTTTTGCAACCCGAGTGTCTACTCAGTAGCTACTACTTAAAGCTGAATTCCGAACGACTACGAATATTCAGGCCTGGAGTTGAATTCAAACCCACAAATTCCGGTACCGAGATCAGCGCCCTAACATCCTCCTTCCAAACATTGCATTGATTCGAGTAAATACAACATAATTCAATTGATTTACTGATTTTTATTGTAAATATTTATTTATATTTATATATTTTTATCTGATCTAATTTCAATTTAAGAATAATAACAAAAAACTTTAACATACTATTTTCAATTTTCAACTTATATATATATATATATATATATATATATATATATATATATATATATATATATATATATATATATATATATATATATATATATATATATATATATATACATATATATATACATATATACATATACATATATATATATATATATATACATATTACATATACATATATATGTATATATATATTATACATACATACTATATATACATATTATATATACATATTTACATATACATAATAAATATATGTAATAATATTTTGACCACTTTCGGTTTAGATACTGTTTTTCCGGTAATTTTTTTCAAGCAGCCCTAGCGAATGTTCTCGAATGTTCCCTAGTAGAATCCTTCCGGTTGCATATCTAAAAATAGAGTTCTTACGCTAAAGTTACGTCATCCATGTGACATGTAGTAATCGCTAATTAGCTGACACCTAAAACTATAAAAGCAGATGTATGGTATTTGAAAACTGTTCCGGTAAATCTTCGGAAAAGTTGAGTGGAAAGATGAATAAACTACGATAGTTTGACTTTCGAATGTCTTTATTTCGTTGTCATTTTCGTCGCAAAGGTACATGACTGCAGGGCAGTAACCACCCAGAACTCCACTTCGAGATGAGGCCAAAAAAGCCTCATACACACACACACACACTCACATATATATATTTAAATATGTGTGTGTGTGGGGGTGGGTGTGTCAGGTTTAAGAATGGGGTTAAGAATTATAATCGAGATAAGATAAGAATTATAATGAATTTTTATAAAATTAGGCTGTTATAAACACTCGTAAAAATTTTATTCGAAACCGAGCAGAAATTTTTCAAGTTTTCAAGACCAAAATAGCCAGGAATCTACCATCGAGCTACATACAGCCGACCGTAAAGGCGAGGTCAGAAGACCTTGTAATCTTTAAAACCAGAATAAAAAATAAACAAAAACAATACAAAATAACCGTTTTGCAATCAATTGCTTACATTGCCGGACAGTATCAATCATTATTTTTTTACGTTATGTTGGGCTGGGGTTTCATGGGATTGTTGATTTGGTTTACTACACATGACTTTGGCCTTGGTAACTAAAAGCCTTGTAGCATTACCCATGCACTAAAATAGTATTTGATTTTAATATGTATTTGTTCTTGTACAATTTATATTTTTCTAATGATTGTATTTTTCCGTTCCCATTGGAGTTAGTCGATAAGAGAGGGGATGTTATATAATTACTCTCTAAGTGGCCCGAATGTTTTCTCATGTAGACTCCACACTATGGCCAATTGTTCACCACTTCCTGATGGTGACCTTGAACGTCGTTTCATGGGTTGAAACCACACACTGGGCCACTAAATGAGAACAGCGCGTGGATTCGTCCATAGGGTCTACTGCTCACTTTAGTTGCGCATCTGGCTGCCTTTGATCTCTGGAGAAAAACCGTCTCCAAAGCTATCGTCCACCAAGGTTATTTTATCGTCTGCCACCATCGACCACGATAAGCCATACACCCTCCAGAAGGTGGTAATGGCATGCAGTGGACTATAGTGTGGAGGGGCTTTCACACATGACTAGGATTACTGAGATCTAAGCAAGATATCAGCCAACCAACCATAGTAATAAGAATAATTGTTTTAAAATTTTTTATGAGTAAAACAAATATTTTTTTAGGTTTACATGCTATTTTGCAAAAAAGTCTGGAGGTAATGGTATTTTCTTTTTTTTTTCAAAACAGTAAGAGCTGGCCATGATCAAAACATACGATTTTTCAGCATGCATCAAAACTTTAGTTCACGTGATCCATTTATACGAGTATACTCGTCTGAAAAAGAAAGCCTTATTAAAACCGAAAACTTTTCCTAAGTAGTGTTGATAGACGTTCGGAGTGTCGCGCGTTTGCCTCCTTCCGCAAAATCCAAACATCATCCCAGCATTACCAAGGTCACTTTTGTTGCCGTCTCTTGGCGGAACACTTCGTCGCCAGAATCATTAGATGCGTCGCCAAGAGTTCCCTTGTAACCCTGTCGGTCTCAACCTTAGCAGATAACAGGCGAAACGCAGCGGAGTACTGACAACCAACGGCACACCGATATGGGGAAGGAGGGAAGATGAAGATGAAAGCCACTGAAAAACAACACAGAATCAGGTGAGAATTTTCACACATATCCCTCACTGATCACTTTTTTCCCCCCTCTGGCGATTCCTTTCGTGTTCTGGAGGGGGAAATATCTGTTCCAAGCACACGGCCTCGCTTCTGGGACTATGGATTTTGTGCTGTTATGACCTTCTCTTTACTAAGAAGGGTTTTTAAGATTGATTTTGTGGTGGTGTTTAGGGTGGTCGTAAAGTTTATCTGGGATGTTTATTTTTAAAAGTACCTGGATCGGGAAGAATCCCACGAGCTGCAAATGACACTTTCAGACAGATTTGTTTTCTAGTTTTACGCCTTAACTTTCTTTACATTTGAATTACCCTTCGTTACTAGACGAAAGACGTATGCTAAATGTGTTTAGTATTTTATTTCTTTGAAATATTTTTGTTTATTCGTGATTAATTACGTTATCGTGTGTGAAGTCAATTTTTAGATATAGATATACAATGAAAACAAAATTTTAAAGAGTTTAGGATTATATTAATTTATAATTACCTTTAAAATTCGTAACTCTATACGACTAGCTTTCACAACAGTGTACAGTATTCGATAAATACTATTATTATATAACCACATACTAGCTATTCCATTTTTTTGAAATGTCATAATAGCTCTAAACGTATTAAGAAGGAAAGATATATCAAAAAAAGAGTGTCGTGTAAGTCTGATGTTAAGAACAAATACAGGTGTTCATATTTTGTCAAACTGTTGTACAAATTTTTTATAAAATTTTATTTCGATTTATTATGTAGGTAGTACATTAAAGTGACATAATCTTTAAAGTATTTTGTATAACATACAATCTACAATCTGAATGTCATATGTAGCTTATGAAACTCTTACATAAGTATTCCATAATATATATATATATATATATATATATATATATATATATATATATATATATATATATATATATATATATATATATATATACATTTATACATACATATATGTGTATTAAAATCTATAACGTAATTTG
>CM063506.1:49100424-49107924 GCA_032207245.1 Pardosa pseudoannulata | reverse complement strand
TTGACATAATTAAAATTATTAAAACTCAACTTCTACTTAGAAAATTCTGAATTCTCTCTGAAAACTAGTCGTAAAGCCATGCAAGCATTTTTCAGAAATTAACTTTCAAATCAAATGACAAAGTAATTCCGCTATATAATGTTGAAAATGCATTTTTAAATCCCAATAATAAAGTGAAATTGAGAAAAAATTAATTATTAAAATTGAGGGGAAATTTTTAAAATTATCGTAAAAATTTTATAAAATGGGTTCTTTTAAAGATTTATATTTGATTTTTAAAAAGTTTTAAATGTAATTAATTTAGTTATGTTTAATGTGTATGTATACTAACATTTTTAACTCATTTACAGTAGATGTTACAAGACATTTGTCTAGTAATATCTATTTGTAACTAGATGTTTGTCTACTTACTAGACGTTTGTCTAGTAACATCCACCATCTCGTGTTACAAAGTGTAATAATTTTTTTATTGTTGCGCTGCTTCTTTGTGATTCTGAATTCGAAATGTCGTAAATTTGTTTATTTAACTATGTAAATTCATGTCGTCTCTTACAAACTAAACTGAACGAAACTAAACTCCACAGCGCAACATCCCTAAGAGGGCCAGGGCCTACGGTACTAATATCCGTTTCCGAGACCAAGGGTGCTAAGCATATGTTCCGGTTAGGTGGTCAACCTTAAGCTAGACCCCAATATTTAATTCCCAAGCATGCTTGGTCCTTAGTTTGTCTACCCACTGAAGGCTGAGTCAACTTTGCCCAGCCTGGGGATTGAACCTCGGACCTATGACGTGGAACTGCGAAGCATAACCTAGTGCCACTGTGCTTCTCCTTACTAATTAGAATATTCCAATTTTTAGAGTATTTAATTTTCACTGATATTTTTTGATATTGCCGATAAATTAAATAGCTAAGAATGATGTCCAATATAGTGAAGTAATAGTCATTTCCAGATTAGAAAAATCTTAAATATTATAGATGAAGTGATTGATTTCATTAGATATTTGCGATTTTTGAGATATTTCAGGATGAATAATATAGATTATATAAAATAAATCAGACATACTTTGTTGACGTTAAATTGTTCAATTATATGAACTATAGTCTAGCATATAATAACACTTAAGTTCATACTTTTTTATTCATTTTCATTAATATTTTACGTTTTTACCCCTCGATTTCCTAACAAGCAATATTGCTCATTATAGTGAAGTAATAATCCTTTCAAGATATGAAAAATATCTAGAACAACAGGGTTTATTTAATTAGATATTTGCAAGTTCTGAGATATTTCATGCTGAATAATATAGATTATATGAAATAAATCAGACTTACCTTGCTGACGTTAAACTGTTCAAATTTTTTAACTATAGTCTGTCATATAATCACACTTAAATTCATGATTTTTGTTTCATTTTCATTAATGTTTTACGTTTTTACTTCTAGATTTCTTAACAGACAGGGTTGCTCAGTATAGTGAAGTAATAATCTTTTCTAGATGTGAAAATCTCTAGAACACCGGGATTTTTTAATTAGGTATTTGCGTTTCCTGAGATATTTCATACTGAGTAATATATATTATATGTAATAAATCAGACATACTTTGTTAACATTAAACTGTTCAATTATATAAACTATAGTCTAGCATATAATCAAACTTAAACTCATATTTTTTTATTAATTTTCATTAATACTTTATGTTTTTACCCCTAGATTCCCTAACAAACAAGGTTGCTCATTATAGTAAAGTAATAATCTTTCAAGATATGAAAAATATCTAGAACAACGTGGTTTATTTAATTAGATATTTGCGATTTCTGGGATATTTCATTCTGAATAATATAGATTATATGAAATAAATCAGTCTTACCTTGCTGACATTACACTGTTCAATTATTTGAACCATAGTCTGTCATATAATCACACTTAAATTCATATATTTTGTTTTATTTTCATTAATATTTTACGTTTTTACCACTAGATTTCCTAACAAACAAGGTTGCTCAGTATAGTGAAGTAATAATCTTTTCCAAATAAGAAAAATGTCTAGAGCAACGTTATTTATTTAAGTATTTGCGTTTTATGAGATATTTCATACTGAATAATATAGATTATATGAAATAAATCAGTCTTACCTTGCTGACGTTAAACTGTTCAAATTTTTTCACTATAGTCTGTCATATAATCACACTTAAATTTATGATTTTTGTTTCATTTTCATTTATGTTTTACGTTTTTACCTCTAGATTTCTTTACAAACAGGGTTGCTCAGTATAGTAAATTAATAATCCTTTCTGGATGTGAAAAATCTCTAGAACAACGGGGATTTTTTAAATGGATATTTGCGATTTCTGAAATATTACATGCTAAATAATATAGATTATATGAAATAGATCAGGCTTATCTTGTTGACGTTAAACTGTTCAGTTATATGAACTATAGTCTGTAATATAATCACACTTAAATTCGTGTTTTATGTTTTATTTTCATTAATATTTTACGTTTTTACCACTAGATTTCATGACAAACAAGATGGATCAGTGTAGTAAAGTAATAATCATTTTCAGATATGAACAATCTTAATTAATATAAACCAGCGGCATTAATTTAGTTACACATTTGAGTTTTATGAGATCTTTCGTACTGTATTTTACAGATCATGAGAAAAAAATCCCATTCATCTTGATGACACCAAATTGTTTTGAAATACGAGAATATTCTAGTACATGATCATGCTTAAAATTAAATTTTTTAGGTACGCTTATCGACTAAAATGTTAGTATAATTTTTGTACTAGCATTTATTTGTATACGTTATGAAATTTGTTTGTTTTATATTTTGTAATTATTTATTAATTTTGTAAATCTGTTAGTTGTTGTGCAGCATTATTGAGCTTTAGAGTTTAACTTTACATTTGTTGTCTTTGTTACTTACAGTAAATCTTTGTCCTTCCCCACTCCCCTCTCTCTCTGTATATAAGGAATGTGTGTGTATAAGGAATATTCTCAGGGGTTTTCAAATCTGAAGTCAAGGCCTAAAAATTTCCACGTCCTTTTGCTTTCCCCTTTTTAACCCCTAACCTAAATTGACCACTAGTTCTACAGTTTACACCCTCAGAGAAGAGGTCTGATTAATTTTAACTTTACATTGCCCTAGCGGAAAATTTAGGAAATTTCCAAACAAAAAGGAGATGCACGCTGTCGGAGGCAGATTTTTCTAGAGATTTTCCCACAGATGTTGACTAGGTGTTAAGGGCCTTTTTACATATAACTTCATGCTAGTTGACCCCTCAGTTTGTTCTGTCCCTATGATGAAGTGGGAACCTATCCTCCAACCTTATCTTAATAAAGGTCTTTAGCTAAAACGGTGACATTTTTGTGGACCATGACTGCAACCACCCATCGTGAATTCTGTCCTGTTATATATATATATATATATATATATATATATATATATATATATATATATATATATATATATATATATATATATATATATATATAATTTAAATGGGACACTATAAGAAGAAATACATATTAAAATCAAT
Organism: Pardosa pseudoannulata; assembly: GCA_032207245.1. NCBI lineage: Eukaryota > Metazoa > Arthropoda > Arachnida > Araneae > Lycosidae > Pardosa > Pardosa pseudoannulata. The sequence goes on along the minus strand of CM063506.1, from coordinate 49,104,378 downwards.
ACTATTTCAGCATTATACATGACGATGTAATTCCCTATTTCTTACACTATTTTTTAACTAACATAAAAATAAAATATAATAAAAATAATATTTATTTTACAAATCCCAAACAATTAACGTCTAACTAATTAATTAGTTCAAGGGATATCCAATACTTTTTAACTATGCCCTCATACTGTGAAACTGCAACACAATTATTTAAATGTTCAAAAGTCATTGGATGAGTAGAGTCACAAAAAACACAGTCCAGTGAATCCACCACCCCAACTCTGTAGAGAAGGTCTTGTAAACTATCATGTAGAGTCAGATCTTTGAAAAGGGCCACTGCAGCCTTTCTCGGAAAACTGGGAACAGCTCTTTTCTCCCAAAATCATCAACATCTCTTATTCCTCCCATGTTGAATCATAGCATGTTTAAGAGTTTTCTGAGATTAACAAACAATATAGTTTTATTAAATAAAAGAGGGTGATTCATGCGTTGATCTATCAAGGCTCCCTTTTTAGCCAGTGTTAAAGTAAAAATTATGTAAACTTTAAACAATTAGTTTAATATTAATTAAAAAGCTATACAAAATTTAATATTATATATATATATATATGTGTGTGTGTGTGTGTGTGTGTGTGTGTGTGTGTGTAATGAGACAGACTTCTCGATGGGTGGTTGCAGTCATGGCCATAAAAATGACACTGTTTTAGCTACAGACCTTTATTAAGATAACGTTGGAGGACGGGTTCCCACTTCATCTTAGGGACCGGAAAAACAGAGGGCTCAGCTGATATAAGGTTCTACGTACAAGACCCGTAAAACTTGGGTCAACATCTGTGGGAAAATATTTGCCTCCGATAAGCATGTATCTCCTTTTTATTTGGAAATTTCCTAAATTGTAAGCTAGGGCCATGTAGAGTTATAATTGGTCAGTACAACAAACAAAAAACAAGTAAATACAAATAAAAATGTAAATACAAATAAAAGGTAGAAGTAGCGACAACTAAACTAATTACTGACATGGATGTTTCTAACTTTACATTTTCGTATTCTCTTCCGGTTTTGCCTTTAGAGAGTCCATTTGAGTGAGAAGATACCATTTTTTTTTCTGATCAAATTTTGATTATCCACAATCCCAAGTTAAAGTAATTAATAAATATTACTCTATCTTCTTTATATATTTGTGTCATTCAAACAAAACGGACCTTTATCCGATATGACAGACGAAAGAAGTTGATAAAAATATTCTAAACTTACAGCCGTAATTTCTTATTCTCTTCCGGTTTTGCAGTCAGAGAGTCAGTCCATCAGTGGGAAAGATGCCATTTATTACTACTAAATTTTCTTATCCATAATCCCAAATCAAATTATTTTATAAACTTTGTGCTTTCTTCTGTGTAAAATTGTGATGTTAAGACTAACTCGATCTTTAAACGCAATTACAGACGAAAGAAGTTCATAAAAAGTATCTATAAAGACAACCACGGTTTCGTTTTTCTCTTCCGGTTTTCCAGCGAGAAAGTCCATATTTGTGGGAAAGATGCCATTTATTCCGATTCAATTTTGTTTATCCACAATCCCAAGTTAAATTAATATATAAATATTGCTCTATTTTCTGTATAAATTTGTGTCATTCAGACAAACCGAACCTTCATTTGATGTGGCAGACGAAAGAAGTAGATAAAAATAATCTAAAATTACAACCATAATTTCTTATTCTCTTCCGGTTTTGCAGTCAGAGAGTCCTTCAGTGGAAACGATGCCATTTATTAAGACTAAATTTTTAATTAAATTGAATTTAAGACTAAATTCACCATTTTAAATCAAATTATTTTATAATTTTTCTACTTTCTTCTGTGTAAAATTATGCCGTTCAGACTTAACTAGATCTTTAAATGAAGTTACAGACGAAAGAAGTTGATAAAAAGAATCTAAAAAGACAACTATGGTTTCGTTTTCCTCTTCCGGTTTTCAAGGCAGAGAGTCCATTTTCGTGGGAAAGATGCTATTTATTCACGATAAAATTTTGTTTATCCCCAATCCCAAGTTAAACTAATTTATAAATATTGCTCTATCTTCTGTATAAGTTTGTGCCATTCAGACAAACTGGACCTTTATCCGATATGACACACGAAAGAAGTAGAAAAAAATAATCTAAAATTACAGCCATAATTTCTTTTTTTCTTCCGGTTTTGCAGTCAGAGAGTAAGATGCCATTTATTAAGACTGAATTTTCTTACCCACAATTCCAAATCAAATTATTTTATAAACTTTGAGCTTCCTTCTGTGTAAAATTGTGCCGTTCAGACTAACTGAATCTTTAAACGCAGTTACAGACGAAAGAAGTTGATAAAAAGAATCTACAAAGAAACAACCATGGTTTCGTTTTCCTCTTCCGGTTTTCCAGCCAGAGAGTCCGTTTTCGTGGGAAAGATGCCATTTATTCCGATTAAATTTTGTTTATCCACAATCCCGAGTTAAATCTGCCTTAATGGGGTGAAAAAAAAGGAACAAGAAAAAATACGAGCTGCCAGTCCGAAATCCTAGCCATCAGTTTGGTGGCTGATTTATAGTGTGTTCTTCCTTGAGCGAATAATCAAACGATGACGCCTGCTATAGCAGAGTTTTTTGAGCTCGTCTCTCGAAGCTGTGTGACTCACGTCTTCTTCGCTTTGGACGGGAGACAAGAATTGGAGGCGCGTGAAACGGTTTGTTTTGGATTGCTTGAAGTCTGTGGGAGTCAACCTCCGTTCGATAGCTCTCTCGCAGAGATCAAGACACAAGACACCCGTGCTTGTTCCCAAGGCTGAGGAAGATCCGTCAGCAACCATCAAACGCTCGACACGGAAGCGGATAGTAAGAGATTTTTATCGAGTTGTGGAGAAAGACATATTGTTCATTTTTGGACTCAAAGTGATATTCAGTTTTTATTTAAATTCTAGTCGTCCTGGACACCAAGTATTGATATGGTTTCTTGATGCCGTGCAGTATTCATCGGAAGACTTAAAATGTTAAAAAAGGAGAAGTTTAGAAAACTATGTTTTTTTTTTTTTTGCTATGATTAGAACATAATAGGGAACACGATATACCGTGCACTCCGGATTATTATATTATAAATATATTAACTGCCTTTTTTAATTCAAATTCCTATAATTGGTGGCCTTCCAAATAAAAATTATGCATGTAGTGTTCCTTGATGTTCTAAAGTTTTAAATCAAGCCTGTTCAACTCAAAATAATGCGTGTCGATTTGTAAATAATTTATTCGTTTGGGGCACATTGTATTTATACATACACACTTACACTATGTATGACTTCTGCAGTGAAAATTTAAAACAGTATTTTATTACTATAGATTTTTACTATTATAAGTTCACAATAAAGCAATTGAATATAAACAAGTTTATATATAAATGAAAAATAACAAAACGATAAACAAAATTAAAAAACGAATAACAAAATTAGATAAATTTACTCCCCTCTTTAGTTCACACGTACTAGATTTCAAAACAAAATGAAAAACACACCTTATATTTATGTACTGTATAATATCCTTTAAAACAAAAGAATTGTATACATAATTAAAAAATTGATCAATTATTGACGGTCTACAATTTTTTCTAAGAAGCTGATTAATAAATTGGTCTTGATCATAATCAACCTGTCATAACGATTTAAAATTTGGATCTTTTGTTTTAATGTTAAATCATATCGCTTTCTGGCTTACATATCGGCAAGCTGCATGTAAGATAGTAAAGCATAAAATGTGAATACGCTCCTTCTCAGTTCCAAATAGAATTTGCTGCCTTCTGCTTATCTGACAACTATTGACCACCAGCAGGGTGTGTGTACTTCCGAAAAATTCCAGCAACGTCTAATATCCCACTCCTTTGTTCATTCCCCATTTTCCTAGGTTGAAAAGGAGAATTCTCGCGAAGGAAAAGAAAAGAATGGGTTAATTTTAAATATA
>CM063506.1:49067924-49095424 GCA_032207245.1 Pardosa pseudoannulata | reverse complement strand
ATATATATATGTCTATTTATATACATATATATATATAGATAATAGCCTATATATATATATATAATATATATATGTATATATTAATTATATATATATGTATATATATATATGCATATATATTAATATATATAAACATAATATATATGTAGTATATATATATATATATATATATATATATATATATATATATATATATATATATATCTATATAATATATATATATATAATATAATATATATATATATATATATATCATATATATATATATAGTGTATATATATATGTATATATATATATACATATATATATGTGATATATATATATATATATTATATAAATATATATATATAATATATATAATTATATATATATGTATAATATATATGTATATATATATATACTATATATATATATATATATATATATATATATAAATATATATATAATTTTTCTATATATATGATATATATATAGATATATATATATATATATATATATATATATATAACATATGCAAAACCTAATATTTTATCTTTCAATATACATTTTTTGTAAATGTAATATTATAATTACAGTTATTAATATATACTAACATTATCATAGATTATTTAAAAAAAACACCAAAAGTTGAAAAAAGTTATGTAGCCACTTTTCTTTAAAATTAGAATTATCTAAACGTGATACATCAATGAAAATCTTTCTATCAAAATCTTTTTTATACATAGAAAAAGCAAAACCTAAGGCCTCCATTTTTTTCTAAACTCCGCTTTAAGAAATCGGAATTTTTTTATTTGCACGTATGAATTACTTCTCTGCATCTATTCATCTCAATTTGGAATCGCTAACCCAAACCGCAAATAAAGCTCATAAGCCACCCAAGTGACATCCTGTTTGTCGGTTTATGAACTATTTCGTTTGATTTTTGCGTCTTGTTAATAAACTAATTATGGTGCTCTTTTGAAACGTTTTTCTAAGAAGCACTGTAGATTTGCTAAATAATGTCGTGTATTTTCACCTATATTTTTAATGTTTCCAATTAGTAAGCATACTGTCTCGTTTTTGAATATGTTATTTATCAACCCTCTTATCATATAAAAATTTAAAAATATAGGCAATTTTCTGAATTTTTATACTCAAAGGTGAATTTAGGGTGTATATAATAAAACATGCACACCCTAAGTTTTTTTTAACCAAAATTGATATATTTGAATATACATTTTTATTACGTTGTTATATTATATTATTCATGTAGTATATGCATTAAAAAAGTAATGGAGAGAAAAAAACCTCATAAAAATTTTTTTAAAATATAGGCAATTTTGGGAATTTTTATACTCAAAGGCGAATTTAGGGTGTAGGTAATGGAACATGCATACCCTAAGTTTTTTTAATTGATATATTTGAGGATAATTTTTTATTACATTATTATGGTATATTCCTCATGTATTATATACCTTTAAAAAGTAATGGAAAGAAAATAAACCCCATCATATAAAAATTTTAATTGATAGAAAAAAGTTTAAAATATAGGTAATTTTGGGAATTTTTATACTTAAGGTGAATTTAGGGTGTATGTAATGAAACATGCACACCCTAAGTTTTTTTTAAACCAAAATTGGTATATTTTAGGATATTTTTTAATATATTATTATTCTATATTCCTCATGTATTATATATGCCTTAAAAAAGTAATGGATAGAAAAAAACCTCTTCATATAAATTTTTTTAAAATATAAGCAATTTTGGAATTTTTATACTCAAAGGTGAATTTAGGATGTATTTAATAAAACATGCACACCCTAAGTTTTTTTTAAACCAAAATTGATATATTTGAGGATAACTTTTATTACAATGCTATATTATATTCCTCATGTATTATATGCCTTAAAAAACTAATGCGAGAGAAATAAACCTCATCATATAAAAATTTTTATAATATAGGCAATTTTGGGAATTTTTATAATCAAAGTCGAATCTAGGGTGGATGTAATAGAACATACACTCCCTAAGTTTTTTTTAAACCAAAATTGATATATTTGAGGATAACTTTTTATTACAATGCTATATTATATTCCTCATGTATTATATGCCTTAAAAAACTAATGGAAAGAAAAAACCTCACCATATAAAAAATTATTTTGAAATTTTATGTAAGCAATTTTGGGAATTTTTAAACTCAAAGGCGAATTTAGGGTGTATGTAATAAAACATGTACTCCTTAAATTTTTTAAACCAAAATTGATATATTTGAGATAATTTATGAAATTATTACATTATATTCCTCATGTATTATATGCATTAAAAAATTAATGAGAAGAAAAACCTCATCATATAAAAATTTTTATAATATAGGCAATTTTGGGAATTTTTATAATCAAAGTCGAATCTAGGGTGGATGTAATAGAACATACACTCCCTAAGAATTTTTAAATCAAAATTGGTATATTTCAGGATAATTATTTTATTACATTATTATGTTACATTCCTCATGTATTATATGCCTGAGAAAGGTAATGAAGAGAATAAAACCTCTCGAGGCAATGCAACTATCGTTCAATAATACTCTATATGACTGTACACCAAACAAGAAACTTTCTTGACACAATATTCCTAGTGCAGTTGAGCATAAAAAGTACAAATTTCTTAATATAGAAATAAAAATCAAACACTAAAAGCAGCGCTTCGTGTGAATTAAAGGGGGTAGGTGAATTTATCTAATTTTTCATATCGTTTATTGTTATCAATCGGTTATTGTTATCAAAATCACGGTGTCCCAAACTAATCACATGAAGCGGAGTCCACTGTATATTGGAATCGGTGTAACTAAAACAGTAAGAATATTTTAAGAGCAATAACAGAGTTTTTCTATCGTTTTCTAGAACTTAAAATCCCGCCAAACTCTCTGTTTCTGCAGCTGAAACTCTCGCAAATATCCATTCCTTATCTTCAGCATCGTGAAACCGTTCTCCAAAATAATAAAATAATTTTCCACCACTTACCTTCGTCCAAGAACGTAAACCTCGTCGCATCGAGCAGATAAGGGGTTTCGAAGTCCAGATCTGTATTTTTCCGGGAACGGCAGACGGACGGCATCGATGCCCGTTATCAACGACTCATTAGGAACACCCCTCCCTCTCCTCTCTCAAGTAATGTGTGTGTGGTCCTGGGACTCTCAAAAAGTGATCTCGGGGATTCGAGTCTTGTTTGAAAAATTTTATCTCCTTCCCAGTCGATAAAAAAAAGGGGTTTATTTCTAACTCGCTAACAAGATGGCCATTAAAAATAGAGAACTGGTTACTTTTTCTGTTCTTTTAAGCTGTAATAACTGTTAATGGCATGGAATAAAGTATGGGAGTTATTTGGGGTTTTTTGTAGGTGGTTGAAGTACGTGGAAGTCAAAAAGTAAACAAACGTTTCAACCTTCACTTATTTCAAGATTCAGTTTCTTCAGCTGCAGCTTAAGTATTTCAAATATATTGCAACGAATTCTCGTTACATTAAATTTCCAGATACAGACGTATCTACGACCGGGAGGAAAACCGGCATAACGTAGAAAAATAGCAAATATGCCTTTTGTGAGCACTTGAACTGAGCTCCTCTTTACCTAGTGAAAGGACGTTGTTTCGAGCAGAATAGGATGCTGAATAGAGGATTGTGAACACCGAGCACCATCTCAATCATTCTGTCTGAGAAATTCTTTAGGATGTTAGCGAAGTGTTTCCAGTGTTAGTTTCAATGGCATCCCGAAGAAAGAGTCTCACACGACAGAAATCCCCTACGTTGTAAGGGAAGCAACAATACTTTCCTACCTTGTTCTCTAAAGGTTTGTCCAAAGACATTGATTAATGATCTGCAAGATTGCTCCCGATTATTGCAAACTTCCCTTGGAACCGGGCTTGCACCTGTCCAGGCTATAGTTCTACAAGTGGTTTCATTACCACGTCATCAACCAGATGTACGATCAGCTGAGATGGACATTTGGGATCAGACGACGATATAAAAACGACGATATAAGAGTTCATGGTTCAGGAGATTTATTGACCTATCGAGTCTCCTGTGAACTCATCGGCCAAGAACGTCGAGGCGAGCGACTGAGAGTGTCTTCCCCCCTTTTTTTTTCTCTCCAAACGATTAGGAAGCTGATTCCTGCAACGATCATCATTTCATTTGTAGATATTCATCTTCTACATCTGTATTTATCATAACTTCAACATTGTGTTTCTAAATTAAGTTCTTTAGTCTGTACGTAGGCCTCCGCTATCCTTTTTCGGGCTCAATTAGAGTCCCAGAATTCTACAATATAGAAACATAAAGAAATATACTAGGGTGAATCATACAACATCACACCTGCACTGTGCAAATGAACATATACGTAAATAATTCATGGAGATCTAAGGAAAATGTTAAACCAAATCTGTATAAAAATGTAGATATTTTTTATAAAACCCCGAAAACAGTTTCGTAAGAGAAATAGTCTGACTAATATAAAAAAGGTGACACAGTGGACTCCGCTTAATGTGATCAGTTTGGGACACCATGATTTTGATAACAATAACCGATTGATAACAATAAACGATATAGAAAATTAGATAAATTTACTTTCCCTTTAATTCACACTTATATTTATGTACCGTATATTATCCTGTAACACATAAGAATTGTACACATAGTTAAAAAATGATTATTTGTTGACTGTCTACAATTTTTTATAAGAAGCTCATTGATAAATTGTTCGTAATCATAATATAGTTTAAAGTCATCGGAGCGGTGTTGTACTTCACTTTTCAACACTTTCAGTGCATTTCTTATTTCAGCACTTATAGAAGGTAGCTTGATATGAAGGGATTATTGATGTGACCCATCAGTTCCATCATTCATTTATTTTCCTATGACAATCTGATAGACTTCAGATTCTGTTAATGTGGAAGAATATGTATTTTCATTTACCTTTTCTTTTAGTAAGAACATCACGAGTTTTCAAAATTTTTGCTCAATAGAGGCTGAAAAATGTTGCGCTGACTCATATTTAGTAACCTGTCATAATGACATTAAAATTATGATCTTTTGTTTTAATGTTAAAATCATTTCGCTTTCTGGCTTCCGTATCGACAAGCTGCATGTAAGCGAGCAAAATTCCTGTGACGTGAAATCTCCACTCTTTTGTTCATTGCATCTTTCCCTAGGTTAGAAGAGGGAGAATTGTCGGAAATTCAAACAAGAGCGAGGGAAAGAAAAGAATGGGTTCCTTCTGAATACATTGTGAATATTCCTTTGCCAGTTAGTTCGGAAACTGATAAAATTAACCGATGTAACGATCACATAAAGTGATAATTTTAACTTACAAATGAATAGAGAAAATCGATACCAAGTGATTTCGATAACAATAAGCAATTGATAACATTAACCGCGAACACATTAAGCGGAGTCCACTGTACTTCAAAATCTCCGACGTAACTCCATAGCCAAAAGTCCTCGTAACGATTCAATTACATTCTCACGTTATTTCAATCGTTCGCTAATTACAATCAGGGCGAAACTTCCGTGTTCCCCTGCATTTTTCCCTTTTAACTTCTAGTTTATGCGGTCAACTGAGATACCTTTGAGCAAGAGATACCTCTGACCAATCAAAACTTAATAGTGCCCGAGTAGCCAATTTAGAGAATTTTCAAGCAAAAAGAAGATGTTAGACACATATTTTTTTCAGTTACAATATTTGGACCACTGAGGCATCTTTGGGCAAGAAGCCTAATCAATTAAAACTTTATAGAGCCCTAGTAGCCAATTTAGAGAATTTTCAAGCAGAAAGGGAATGTCACAGACAGATTTTTTTCAGTTACAATATTTGGACCACTGAGGCATCTTTGGGCAAGAGGTCTGACCGATTAAAACTTTATACAGCCCGAGTAGCCAATTTAGAGAATTTTCAACCAAAAAGGGGATGTAAGAGACAGATTTTTTTCAGCTAGAATATTTAAAAAAATGTCTTATTAAATATAAAAATACCATCTATGTTTTAAATTTTCAGACTCTTCGAACCATTTTTGTTTTTACATATCTGAACCACGAACCGATTTACAAAATAAGAGCACCAGTGCACATATGCAAATCGAGAACCCTACGTGCTTTCTAACTGCACTCTACAGCAAGATTTTTTTTTAATAATATAAATATATCACACTTTGATAGTCTAAACTTAGTTAATCATTTTCAATTATTTAACAACAGGAGAATTTCATTGAATCAATCTATAATATACTAAAAATTCGAATTTCATTGAATCAATCTATCATATACTAAAAGTTTGAATTTCATTGAATCAATCTATCACATATTAAAAGTTTGAATTTCATTCAATCAATCTCTCATATACTAAAAGTTTGAGCAAAATATATTAGGTTGAATATAGCTATCATACATACACATATATCTTTCGATTGTAATAAGTAGGTGAAATAATGTTCCCCCACTTTCAAACAAAAGAGAAAGTGTGTGATCATAATACATTAATTATCAAAATAATTTATTAATGCTCAATCACCTTCCTATCTTTTTTTATTTACAAAATCATATAAATCTACAGTTTGTTTTAGATTCTTAAAGCAAGTGATGATAATATTCACGAATTCGTGGTTCTAAAACGAGATTTAAGTCGTTTTACTGAAGAGTCTTTGATAAGAATAAAGACAACTTTCTCTTGTACATTTAGGTTTTGGGTTTTTTAAATATTATTTAAAATGTTGTTTTAATATTTGCATATGTCACCCATTTTAAGTTCAGTTTAACTTTTAAAAATACATTTTAGATTATGATAGATGTAAATACATTGTAAGTGGTAGTACCTTGAAAGTTAATACTCGGGTACGTACACTAATTTCGCTGCCGTAAACCTGCCCTTAATCTGAACAGCTTCCAATGGCTTGCCCGTTAGATTTATGAATTATTTTTCCCCCCTGTATTTGCTATCAGAATTAAAATCTAAGCATTCCTATGTGCTTGTGCGTCAGTGTGCAATTATTTCGTTTCGCAGGTGTAGGAACCGCGCGTGCATGACCGTATTTGTTATACACGCTCGAGAAAAAGGTGCCTAATTGGCCAGCAGCTGCAGGTGCTCTGCGTTTCAACGACACAGCTGTGAATTCGAATTCGAATACCTTCCAACTGTTGAGAGGAAACTTTGAAAAGAATAGTGACCTTCAGACGTTTGCGAACAAAGCAAAAAGCACGTGGAGAGAAGCAACTTTAATTTAAAAAGTCGTATTTATTTGCCTTCCTTTGCTGACAGCTCCGAGTTAATAAAAGGACCATATTGAACTGTTTGGAATATGTTTCAGCATCAGCGTTTCGAACAGACAGTTACTGCGTTGTAAATTCAGGCGAGGAACGCCATAAAGACTTATTTTAGTTTTTAACTTCTCGCTTTTGAAATACATGTTAATGCATGTTCTTGAAAAGACGTGTCTTCTTTTAACGGGGCACATAACATTTAAGGGGCACATTATCTTAAAGCAACTTTAAATGGAAAATTTAACGTTTTTTTTACTTATATCTTTTTTTGTTAAATTATTATCGTAAAAATATGGGTTTTTTATAGCATTTATTCTCTATTTTTATTTAATCAATTAATTTTGTTAGTTTTACTGAATTTACTTTGTTTAGAAAAATTTTTATGTATAGGGAAAAGTGAGAGTTTATTTCAAATATTTAAAAAAATTTCTGACATAATGTGCGCAGTCTTACAGCAGCCCAAAGTGAGATTCACTAATAAATTTTCGCTGTTTTGTAAACAATAGTTATTAGAAAAATTCTCCAACTATTTAAATTTTTAAAACTATAAATATATTACATCAGGTGATTGGAGTTTCCAAAAAGCTAAAATAATGTTTAAAAATTCCATTTCAAATACTATAAATACTAAATGAACTAAACAACATTTAAAAAAGTAGGTAGAGTTTCATAATAGGTATATATTGCATTTAAAATGAGATTCATTAATAAATTTTTGCTTTTTTGTAAACAATAGTTATTAGAAAAAATTCTCCACTTCTTAAATTTTTAAAACTTTAAATTTTATTCCACCAGGAGATTGGAGTTTTGAAAATCCTAAAATAATGTTTAAAAATTCCATTCCAAATACTATAAATACTAAATGTTTGGAATATGTTTCTACATCAGCATTTGGAACAGACAGTTACTGCGTTGTAAATTCAGGCGAGGAACGCCATAAAGACTTAATTTAGTGTTTAACCTCTCGTTTTTGAAATACATGTTTATGCATGTTCTTTTGTTCCGAAAAGCTGTCTCTTCTTTTAACGGGACACATAACATTTAAGGGGCATATTATCTTAAAGCAACTTTAAATGGAAAAATTTTCCTATTTTTTGCTTATCATATTTTTTTTTAAAATTATTATCGTAAAAAATGTGGGATTTTCAACTTTATTCTCTTTTTATTTAATCAATTTTGTTAGTTTTGCTGAACTCACTTTGTATAGAAAATTTTTCATGTAAACAGAAATGTGAGAGCTTATTTAAAAATTTAAAAATTTTTTCGACACACTGTTCGCAGTCTTACATCAACACAAAGTGAGACTCACTCATAAATATTTGTTTTTTTGTAAACAATAGTTATTAGAAAAAATTCTCCTCTTATTTAAATTTTTAAAACTATAAATATATTACATCAGGAGATTGGAGTTTCGAAAAAGCTAAAATAATGTTTAAAAATTCTATTTCAAATACTATAAATACTAAATATTTTTAATATGTTTCAGCATCAGCATTTGGAACAGGCAGTTACTGCGTAGTAAATTCACGCGAGGAACGCCATAAAGAATTAGTTTAGTTTTTAACCTCTCGTTTTTGAAATACATGTTTATGCATGTTCTTTTCTTGAGAAAAGCTGTCTCTTCTTTAACGGAACACATAACATTTAAGGGGCATATTAAATGGCACATTAAAACAACTTTAAATGGAAAATGTTTCCTAATTTTTGCTTATCATATCTTTTTTTAAAATTATTATCGTAAAAATATGGGATTTTCAGCATTTATTCTCTTTTTATTTAATCAATTTTGTTAGTTTTGCTGAATTTACTTTGTTTAGAAAATTTTTTATGTATAGAGAAAAGTGAGAGCTTATTTCAAAAATTTAAAAAAAAATTCCGACACAATGTGCGCAGTCTTACAGCAGCACAAAGTAAGATTCATTAATAAAATTTTGCTTTTTATAAACAATAGTTATTAGAAAAAATTCTCCACCTATTTAAATTTTTAAAACTATAAATATATTACATCAGGAGATTGAAGTTTCGAAAAAGCTAAAATAATGTTTAAAAATTCCATTTCGTATACTAAACAAGATTTAAAAAAGTAAGTAGTGTTTCATCATAGGTGTATTGGATTTACTGTGAAAAGTTAAAATCAATATGTGTAATAGTTTTTTATTTACAGTGAGCGCAAGTTAAGAAAACATCATTTTCAATTAACTATTAAAAAACTATTAAAAATGTCAAAAGATTTTAAAAATGTAAATATGAAAAAAGAAATGCAATTTGTTACATAGTATACAATATAATATATAAATTGGTTTTCTAGATATAATACGTATTCAGTTACACGCTGTTTACAAAACAAAATTCTTTTGAACCAAACAAAGGCGAAATACTTATTAAAGAAACAATATACATAATTTGATTTCAATTAAATAGAATGTATTGTGATTATAAAGTAAAACGTTGCTACAACTACATCCGATACAACCATAAATCTCTTATAACGATAATATCCCGTGGAATTTGCATATTATATAGTTTTAATGTCTCCTGCATTTAGCAATGTATCTTACAGCAATACGATAAACAATGAGGGGAATTTTCTGCTTAGTATAATAAAATATTAATTGGTTTTCTAGAGATACTACGTATTAGGTTACTTGCTATTTTGAAAAAAGAATTATTTTGAACCAAACAAAGGCGAAATTCTTATTAAAGATACACTATACATAATTTAATTTCATTTAAATAGATTGGATTATGTTTATAAAGTAACACCTCGTTAGAACAATATCCGATACAAAGCAAAATTTCTCTGTAACTGAAATATTTTGTGGTTCTGGGGAATTTGTACAAAATATAATCTTGATATTCACTAGAGTTAACAATATTCCTTACAACAATACGAACAATAAATAGAATTCCCTGCTTAGTAAAGTGAAACATTAATTGATTTTCTAGAGTTTATACGTATTGGATTACATGTTGTTTTCAAAACAGAATGTTTTTCAGTCAAACAAGAGCGAAATACTTATTAAATATAAAATATGCATGAATCAATTTCATTTAAATGTAATTGATTATATGGTTAAAAAAAAACTTCGTTAGAACAAAATATAAAACAATAAAAAATCACACTATTGCAATAACATTTTAAGATACCAGAGAATTTACATAATATATTATCTCAATGTTCTCTAGATTCAAAGATATTCTTTACTGCATAAAACTATTTCAAATTTCAAATACCGGAAATGAAAATCGTTGAGAAAATTTTAACAGCGGAGTATAAAATTACGTTTTTTGTAAAAGTATGTGACGAAGATATTATGTCCGTAATCTTGGATAAACATTGATGAAAAAGTTGGTAATGATGATAGAGATGCTTGCATTCTTTACTGACAGAACTTCAATCGGTTAAGTAACTTTGGATATATTTTTCAAGCTTTTCATCCACAAGTTATGACCATTTTCGTATTTTACATTCTATTCCAATTCGTCAGTTGGATTAAAAGTGAAAAATTAATAAATGAACAAAAATAGAGAATTTCTTTAAATGAAGTAAATTTTTCAGAATTGATGCATTTTATTGTGCCTAATTTTTTCCCCTATATTTCTAAACTTTTTAACAATTTGATACTTTAATTTTTATTTTAGTATTCTGTCCTAAACGTATCAAGACATCCATAATTGAGGTATTTTAGATTAAAATTATATCGTTCCTCGTTATAATAATATATACCTCTATAACGATAATTTTGTTCAGTCCTTTAAGTATTATTGTATTGAAGGTTTGTTGCAATTTGAGTTTTTTTTTAAATATTTTGATATGATCTGAGGGATAAGACATAAAATAAATAGCTATAAGATAAAACTTAGAAATTTTTTTCCCATTTTACTAAACTTTGGCGATTTTTAACGATTTTATACTTTAATTTTTATTTTATAATTGTGTCCTAAACATATCAAGCCATCCATAATAACGATATATACCTCTTTAACGATAATTTTGTCCAAGTATTATTGTATTGAAGGCTTATTTGTTGCAATTTGAGTATTTTTAAAAATATTTTTATGTGATTTGTGGCATACGACATAAAACTAAATAGCTATAAGATATATTGAGAAATTTGTTTTCTTATATTTCTAAACTTTAACGATTTTTAACAATTTGATACTTTAATTTTTATTTTAGTATTCTGTTCTAAACATATCAAGCCATCCATAGTTGAAGTATTTTAGATTAAAATTATATCGTTCCCCGTTATAACGATATATATATTTATAAGGATAATTTTGTCGAGTCAATTAAGTATTATTGTATTAAAGGTTTATTTGTTGCAATATGAGTCTTTTTAAAATTATTTTTATGTGATTTGTGGGATAAGACATAAAAACAAATAGCTATAAGATAAATTGAGAAATTTGTTTACCATTTTTTTAAACTTTGAACATTTTTAACGATTTGATACTTTAATTTTTATTTTATAACTGTGTCCTAAACATATCAAGCCATCCATAAATGAAGTATTTTAGATTAAAATTATATCATTCCTTGTTATAACGATATATACCGCTATAACTATAATTTTTCCAGTACCCAAAGTATTATTGTATTGAAACTTTATTTGTTGCAATTTGAGTTTTTTTTAAATATTTTTATGTGATATGTGGAATAAGACATAAAAATAAATAGCTATAAGATAAACTGAGAATTTTTTTTCCCATTTTTCTAAACTTTGACGATTTTTAACAATTTGATACTTTAATTTTTATTTTATAACTGTGTCCTAGACATATCAAGCCATCCATAAATGAAGTATTTTAGATTAAAATTATATCATTCCTCGTTACAACGATATATACCTCAATAACTATAATTTTGTCCAGTCACTTAAGTATTATTGTATTGAAGTTTTATTTTTGTTGCAATTTGAGTTTTTTTTTAATATTTTTATGTGATTTGTGGGATAAGACATAAAAATAAATAGCTATAAGATAAACTGAGAAATAGTTTTCCCATTTTACTAAACTTTGAAGATCTTTAACGATTTGATACTTTAATTTTTATTTTATTATAGCGCCCTAAAAATATCAAGCCTTTCGTAATTGAGGTATTTTAGATTACAATTATATCGTTCTTCGTTATAACGATATATCTCTATAACGATAATTGTGTCCAGTCCCCTAAGTATTGAAGCTTTATTTGTTACAATTTGAGTTTTTTTTTTCAAATATTTTTATGTGATCTGCGGGATAAAACATAAAAATAAATAACTATAAGAAAAACTGAGACATTTTTTTTTCATTTTTTTTAAACTTTGACGAATTTTAACGATTTGATACTTCAATTTTCATTTTATTATAGCGTCCTAAACATATCAAGCCATTTGTAATGAGGTATTTTAGATTAAAAGTATATCGTTCTTCGTTATAACGATATATACATTTATAACGATAATTTTGTCGAGTCTCTTAAGTATCATTGTATTGAAAGTTTATTTGTTGTAATTTGAGTTTTTTTTTTAAATATTTTTATGTGATTTGTGGGATAAGACATAAAAATAAATAGCTATAAGATAAACTGAGATTTTTTTTCCCATTTTTCTAAACTTTGACTATTTTTAACGATTTGACAGTTTAATTTTTATTTTATTATTGTGTCCTAAACATATGAAGCCATCCATAATTGAAGTATTTTAGATTAAAATTATATCGTTCCTCGTTATAACGATATATACATTTATAACGAGAATTTTGTCGATTTCCTTTAGTATTATTGTATTGAAGGTTTATTTGTTGCAATTTGAGTTTTTTATTTTTTTTATTTTTATCTGATTTGTGGGATAAGGCATAAAAAAATAGCTATAAGATAAACTAAATTTTGAAAAATTGATTTTTTTTTAAGTTTTAACACTAGATTTACGGATGTTGATCATTTACCTTTTTTTACTGAAGTGAGCCAATTTGAC
Organism: Pardosa pseudoannulata; assembly: GCA_032207245.1. Lineage (NCBI taxonomy): Eukaryota > Metazoa > Arthropoda > Arachnida > Araneae > Lycosidae > Pardosa > Pardosa pseudoannulata. The sequence goes on along the minus strand of CM063506.1, from coordinate 49,082,183 downwards.
TCATACAGGAAAATTGAAGTTTTTTGCAAAGAAAATAGTTCTAAATTAATTTAAATGAAATGTTTATTATAAAAAATTCAGGGAAAACATGTTTTACATATAAAATCTGTTTTAGAAACCCATTTTCGGCAAAAATTTCTATTACATTTAGCACAATGGTTTCTACATGTGTTTCTTTTGCATGATTGTTGAACTTGACAATTCTTCCGTGCGTCAGTAGCATGAATTTCTCTCTTTGAAATGGAAGTGTTCTCGACTTCTACTCTATATTTACTTCTTAGCTCTTCAGCCAATTGGAAAATAAAATCTTTTCGTGAAATATTTACTTGAGTCGACCAATAAATTTCATGTTATGCGATTAACTGTTAAACCATTCTATGAGTCAAATTGGCTCACAACCGTGAAAATAGGTATACCACATTTTATAATCCGAAATGAAGGGGTCTGCGGGGAAGAGGAATGAAAGTTTACATATATTTTATTACTTAACTAAAAACCAACGTATGTTTTTGAAAAGTGATATTAAAGTTATATATATATATATATATATATATATATATATATATATATATATTGTCACGAAGATTAGAAAGAACACACCGTTAAACGTAACAGAAGAATTTATTGAAGCTAAGTAGCAACTCGCAACTTTACAAGATCGAGAAGATTTAGGAAATCTCCCAAGCAGAGCTATCCCAATTCGATGAAATAACTAATTTACATATGAAAGAGAAGAATATTCAAGAACATAAGGAAACAATAAATAACATTTTTTAAATTAAAAATCAGTACTTTGGATAAACAGCCATGGCGAGCATCGAACCCACAATCTTCGGGTCTGGATCGCGTGCTTTGACCATTCGGCGACTTAGCTCGTTGGGTTAAGCCTCTTTGTGCGGGATCAAATTTTTAATGAGTCACATAGGCTCGGTCCGTAAATTAAGTGTTAAAGGTTTGAGCTTCCTCAATACGAACAGTTCATACTAATGCTTTTCATTATCACCAATTTTACCTTCCTTTATCACGTTTCAGAAACCGTCATGTATGGATTTATTGATATTAATTTCAGGTGTTCTGCAGCAATCCTATATTTATCCTTAAAAGATCGAGCATTTCTTTTATTTCGTGATTATTGATTTCTATATGTTTCTTTTTCTTTCGTGGAGTAGGGAAACTGTGGTTGAAAATCTTTACTCAGTACAAATTCTACGCAATTTAATAGTAGTTTTTATAGTGACATGCACTTGTCATATCTGATAGTGCTTTTCAAAAGTCAGTGTTGAAGGGGAATTTATTTTTTTTAAACTGGTGAAATACTACAGTCTGATGAGCAAATGTATGTTATCTATATATTTTATTGTAGAGTTTCAAATAATTTTTATTGGATTCGCGTAGAATAGGATTTTATTAGTGTACTTAAAAGTAATCTTTTATAAAGTAGAAATATTTAATAATGTTAAAATACATATCTAATATACAAATTAAATTAATATTTTTCAATCTTGTTATATTTTAGCATTTGCAATTGTATAATTAATTCCCTTATATAATAATATCCTAAGTTATCTGTCCGTCTGTTCTCGAATTTATGAAGCGGTTGGACCTGGAATGGATAGGTGGAGCCATATTGGATTCTTGATCAGTTAGGGTTAGCAAAATTCAAAGCAGATCTTTAAAACGTTCGAAATCCCTCTTCTCCCCCTTTTCGAACTTAATGCCATTATTTCAAGCCCTATTTTCTCCGGTTAAGAGCGGGCTGTTAATTTTATCCCATAATAAATAGGTAAAAATAATATTTTTTCTAGCATTATGACGTCATTTCATTAATCCTCTTATTTAATCCTTTCTTATTTTAAATTATTTAAATATCGTCTGCATTATTTTCATACGTTTTATCACTGAACTGAGATATTGTGTAAATAATTTTCTTTTATGTTTGACATAAATAATAGATTAGGTACATATGGGATAATTTTAAATGTAATCATCGATTATTTTTATCATCGATATTAACAACAAATTATTTTCATAAAAGTCTGAGTCTATTTCACAGACTAATAAGAAGTTTGTTCGATTGTGTGTTTGTTTTATACATAACCACACGAAATGAAATCAAGGTGATTCTAAACTGTATTCACAGTATTGGGAGACATTAGAGGAGTATGAAGATAAACAAATTATTGAGTGTGTACCAGATAATTCTCATCCAAAAAACAAACCATTTTTTACCTGCCTTATAGAGTAATTTAGGATTCAGGAAAATTGAAAATTTTACTCATCCCGTCATATGACGGGTTATATGCTAGTTATACGTAATTATTAACGGTACTACCAGTGGTGGCTCGTTACATGAAATCGCTGGGATGCTGCAACTTTCGAAATCTACAAACACATTATGAATGTATGTTTGATTATGTTTGATAACAATTAAAAATATAGAAAATTATTTAATATCCATACATTTATGCTTGGGTACATCCACTTCCCGCAACTATCATTATCACTTATTCATCCTTTTCCATTTTTGTCCATCTGAGAAGCGATGGATCAAGTTTTCATTGTATCATTTTAACGAATTTCTTCATCGAATTCCCGCATCCATCGTTTTCCTGTAATCACCATTTTTCATTTCCATCTCCCTTGATAAATGATAAATCGAGATTCTGCGGTATCATTTTATCGAAATTGTACATTCACTTCCCTCATTCATTAATTTCCCGTATTCATCGTTTTTCATTTACGTCCACTGCAAAACGATGAATCGAGGCTTTATTGTATTATTTTATCAAATTTCTAGATCTCCTTCCTGCATTTATCGTTTGATCATATTAGTCCTTTTCTATTTCTGTATCCCTGATAAAGGATGGGTCGGGGTTCTACTATATTCATTTATTGAATTTCTACATCCAAATCCCGCAATCATCGTTTTCCCGTATTGATACTTTTTCCTTTCCTTCCCTCTGTAAAATAATCGGTTAAACTGTAGGTTCTCATTAGCCCTCGTGTGCAAAACAGTAGACCGTAGCGCTCCAAACCAAAACCAAACCCGTATTGATACTTTTTCCTTTCCTTCCCTCTGTAAAAGGATTAATCGAGGTTCCATTGTATCATTTTAACAAATTTCTACATCCACTTCCCGCATCCATCGTTTTTCCATATTGATCTTTTTAATTTCTGTTCCTCAGATTAACTATGAATTGAGGTATCATTTTATCAAATTTCTGTACTACTATATCATTTTATCAAATTTCTATATCCATTTCCTGCGCCCATCGTTTTTCCATGTTCACCCTCTTCTACTTCCTTTCCCAGTTAAAACGATGGATCAAGGTTCCATTCTATCATTTTACCTAATTTCTTCATCTACTTTCCGCATCCATCTCTTCCCAGTGTTGATCTTTCTCTATTTTCGTACCCCCGATATACGGTGGAACGAGGTATTATGATATCCTTTTACAATATTAATACATCCACATTCCGCACCGACCGTTTACCTGTATTTATCCTTTCCTATTTTCGTATCCTTGAAAAACGATGTTTCGAGATTCCATTCTATTATTTAACCTAATTTTTTCATCCACTTCTTGCATCCATTTTTTTCCCGTATTAAACCTTCTCTATTTTCGTACCCCCGATAAACAATGGAACAAATGGAACGAGGTTCCATCGTTTCGTACCCTTTCCTATTCTCGTACCCTTGAAAAGCGATGTTCGAGGTTCCATTCTATCATTTTATCTAATTTCTTCATCCACTTCCCGCATCCATCTTTTCCCCATATTGATCCTTCTCTATTTATTTCCGTACTCCCGCTAAACGATGGAACGAGGCTCCATCATATCCTTCCATTATATTTTTGTATCCCCTTTCTGCACCGATCGTTTACCTGTATTCATCCTTTCCTATTTTCGTACCCTCGAAAAACGATGTTTCGAGGTTCTTTTCTATCATTTTACCTAATTTCTTCATCCACTTCCGACATTCCTCATTTTCTCCTATTGATCCTTCTCTATTTCCGTACCCCAGATAAACGATGGAACAAGGATCCATGATATCCTTTTATCATATTTATACAACCACTTTCCTCAGCGGTCGTTTACCTGTATTCATCCTTTCCTATTTTCGTACCCTTGAAAAACGATGTTTCGAGATTCCATTCTATTATTTTACCTAATTTCTTCAACCACTTCCCGCATCCATCTTTTCCCCGTATTGATTCTTCTCTATTTCCGTTCCCCCGATATACGATGGAACGAGGTTCCATGATATCGTTTTATCATATTTATACATCAACTTTCCACACCGATCGTTTACCTGTATTCATCCTTTCCTATTTTCGTACCCTTGAGAAAGGATGTTTCAAGATTCCATTCTATCATTTTACCTAATTTCTTCATCCACTTCCCGCATCTGTTTTTTCCCAGTATTGATCCTTTTCTATTTCCATACCCCCGATAAACGATAAAACAAGGTTCCATGATATCCCATTATCATATTTATGAACCCACTTTCCGCACCAGTCATATACCTGTATTCATCCTTTCCTATTTTTGTACCTATGAAAAACGATGTTTCGAGATTTCATTCTATCATTTTACCTAATTTATTTAACTTCCCACATCCTTTTTCCCCTGTATTGATCCTTCTCTATTCCCTCACCCCCACGATGGAACGAGGTTCCATGATATTCTTTTATCATATTTATACCCGCACTTTCCGCACCGGTCGTTTACCTGTATTCATCCTTTTCTATTTCAGTACTGTTCAAAAACGATGTTTCAAGGTTCCACTATATTTCCATCCCTATTACAACACTACCTTATTTGTGAATACAAGTTCGGCACCCCTTATCTAGTTCTCTGGTGTATAGCTACAGCATGCATATCTTTAAAAGTGTTACAAACGCTTCGAAGTAAAACAGATCTTATCGGATTACACTCATTATATACAAACAGGAAATTGGGAAAACTCTGGACTTCTGGGATACTGGCAGATATGCCGTTTCTCTGTAACTGTCAATATTTAAGGTTTTCGACCCTCCACGCTATTTGCTGCTACAGTTGTCGATTCCGTAGCGATACTCTCCACTGGGAGAAAAATCCTTGGGAAGCACTCGTTATCTCCTTTCCCGCCCATAGGGGTTTGGGCTGTCAATATTTCTATCTCCGACTAAACGATTCTGCACTTTTGTTTATTGAAATCTGTACTTTCTAATCTTCTAATATCCCGATAAGCTCTGGACGCAAGTCGAAGTTTGGGAAGTACGTGGCTAGTAGCTTAAATGTCGATGAAATATTGCGATCCCGTCACATCTAACGAAAACTTGTCTTTAAAACTAATTAGCAAAGACCTTCTGTGTTATAACCAGTGGGAAATAAGATTTAAAAAGTTACAGGTTTGAGTCCCTCAAACGTCTAAAGCCTTAAATAAAAAAAAGAAAAATCAATATAAAAATCACTTAAATGATTTATACATCTCACATAGGATAATTTATATATTAAGGATCTGAAAAAGATATACTTTTGTTTAGATAATTATATAAGTATATCAATTAAACATTGTTATATTATAAAATGTATGCACTATATATATTTTATATTTCAATACACTATGTATTTTCAATAATTCACTATATATTTTCAATGTAAATTCTCTATTTCAATATAAATGCAGTATGTGAAATATGTATGCCTGTATTATTTGGAATTTCAGGTACTCTATTTTTATGTGATTTCAGCAGCAAATTTTCTCATCAATAGAATTTTAATTTTTTATGTTTTACCAATTATTTTGTTACAATATTTTCATATTTGACTTTAATTTCCATATTTAATTTAAAACTTTCCGTTTTTATTAACCTGAATGTTAAGTTTTAAAACTCTTTATTAAATAATAAGTTTTGTGACTCTTTAAACAGATTATTTAATATTTTAATAAATTAAAGGATAATATATATACAGTCGAACTCGTTTAGGACGAGCACAAAGGAACCGTAGCATTTACTCGTTAAATCCGAGTGTTCGTAATAAACGGGTCCTTAAGGCAGGCGTGCAACCAGAAGGGGAGGCTTGGGAGGTCAAATGATTGAGTTTACTTAATATTTAATTAATATTTACTTTAATTACACTAATTAATTTAATTAAATACCTTTCTTAATTTAATGCCAATTAAGCCCCCCCAACCAGCTAAAATTTTCTAGTTGCACTACAGTATTAAAGGAAAGAAACAATAAACGGAAAAAAAGAAAAGATTCTTACCAAAACATTTATTTTTTCATTAATCTACATATTTAAAATTGTAGTTTGTTAGCTTACTCTGAACTCGGTCCCTGTCTTTTTCCTGTGCTTTTGTTCTTCGAAGAAGACTCATTGCCCGGAAAACATTATCAGTGACATCCCTCGCTTCAAAAATGTCTGCATTTTTTCATCGAACTCCAACATCATAGAACAAGTTGGGGGTAGTCCACTTTCTTTATATTCATCAGTGTCCTCATCGCTGTCGTCATGTTTTTCCACTGAATTCGCTAGTACTTCAGCTACAATATCTTCGGTGGTCAGTACATCTGAGGTCATCAGTTCGTTGTCGATGGATACATGGTTTTGAAATTCTTCTTTGGTCATTTCCAAATTTGCAGTTTGTATGAAATTGGCAACCTCTTCTTCCTCAGTGGATGGACCATCTTGACAACTCTCCAGTCCAGCCTTATGGAATACTTGATGATGCATGTTGATGTGACATTTTCCCATGTTCATCAAACATATCGCTTCCAGTACTTTGACTTTGGTATTTGATACTATTCCACTTCTATATCTTAGGTTCAGAATCATCAAAATCAGTTGCTTACGGAAATGGCACTTGAAACTTCTTATGACTCCTTGGTCCATAAGTTGGATAACAGATGTAGAATTTTGTGGCAAAAATGCAATTGCACCGGATTTGTGAACCCTCCCTATTGGCATTGGAATGCTGGAGGAATTTTTCCTACAAAAGTATTAAACAGCGGCAAAGAAAAAAAGATAAGACAGAAAGACTAGAAAGATGAGAAAAAAGACTGCAAGACAGAAAATATTGCTCGCTAAAACCAGGTTTTTCCCGTGAAAAGAGACTTCTGTTCCATAGACTTAATACTGATCCAACCAAATATTTTCGCTTCCCTCGGTAAATCCGAGCTCGTTATAAACGAGTTCGACTGTATTCATGTATTAAAAGTCTTATAGATTTTAAACTTTCTTGAGACAGATGATGTAATTTTAAACAGGAGAACTAATTATTTAGTATATCTTAGTATTTTCACAAGTCTAATTCCGCTGGACTTCCTTTAACTAGTATATTGCCGTTGAGAGCAATTGGCATAGTGTGAACAAGTGTGCTAATAAATTTGTACAATACTTTATAACATATTTACATTATAACTGTATTCATGTATTAAAAAAGTCTTATAGGTTTTAAACTTTCTTGAGACAGATGATGTAATTTTAAACAGGAGAACTAATTATTTAGTATATCTTAGTATTTTCACAAGTCTAATTCCGCTGGACTTCCTTTAACTAGTATATTGCCGCTGAGAGGAATTGGCATTTGTGTGAACAAGTGTGCTAATAAATTTGTACAATACTTTATAACATATTTACATTATAACTGTATTCATGTATTAAAAAAGTCTTATAGGTTTTAAACTTTCTTGAGACAGATGATGTAATTTTAAACAGGAGAACTAATTATTTAGTATATCTTAGTATTTTCACAAGTCTAATTCCGCTGGACTTCCTTTAACTAGTATATTGCCGCTGAGAGGAATTGGCATTTGTGTGAACAAGTGTGCTAATAAATTTGTACAATACTTTATAACATATTTACATTATAACTGTATTCATGTATTAAAAGTCTTATAGATTTTAAACTTTCTTGAGACAGATGATGTAATTTAAAAGAGGAGAACTAATTATTTAGTATATCTTAGTATTTTCACAAGCCTAATTCCGCTGGACTTCCTTTAATTAGTATATTGCCGTTGAGAGCAATTGGCATTTGTGTGAATAAGTGTGCTAATATATTTGTACAATACTTTATAACACATATCTTTCGAATTCGACGGGTGCGTCACTTACAGGGGTATTTCTGTAAGTTAATATCTTTAAATCAAATCATCGTGCTCCAGTTATCCTGTGCACATACAGACACAGACACACACACATAATTCCATAAATGGTCCTTCCGTACTCAAGAAGATTCTAAACGTGAAGGTCAATCAAAATCTTAAAGTCAAATTTTTAGAGTTTTGTAAATACTTTCCCTATACTAAGTATAAGAGAAAGCAAAGGTGATTTTGAGTATATCTCGAGGGTTTAAAGTTTCCCAGTTTTATGTGGTTGTCAAAACAAACCAAACGAAAACAGTGGGAGTAGGGTATTGGAATTTCCTCCCTTTTGAAACATAATTTTAAAAAAGTCTTTTCGGGCTCAAAAAGGTCCAAAAGGTGTATATCAGTCAGAATCTAGATGTCGAATTTTTGGATATTTCCCCCATACTACATATAAGAGAAAGGTGTATCTCTTGAGGGTTTAAACTTTTCCAATTTTAGGTGGGTGTTAAAATAGAAGCAAATGAAAACAGCGGAAGAGGGAATTGAAATTTCCCCTCTTTTAAAAGTCCGAGAGGCTGGAGAAGGCCCCTCTGATCCCCTCCGAAGGAAACCGCAACGTTTTTAGAAGTGCCGTCGCGTTGGGTCAAACCGCAAATGTCAACAGTCATTTTATTTTTACAAGAGGCAAGGAGTGTGTAAAGTAATCGCCCCAACGCCCACGTGAGCCAATGTTCATATTATGATACCTACGCCCAAGAATGTTAGGTGTTAGAATAAGCTCTTTAAGACACCAGAAGGCTTACTCGATAGGTTATTAGAAAATATTTTTTATGGCGTTATATATATATATATATATATATATATATATATATATATATATATATATATGTATATATATATATATTTATATATATATATATATATATATATATATATATATATATATATTTATACATACATATATATATATATGTGTGTGTGTGTGTGTATGTATGTATGCGTGTGTGTATGTATATATATGTTTATATATAAATTTCTTCTGTCCTTGTTTTTGTAATAGTACTCCTCCTAAACGGCTGGATTGATTTTGATGAAATTTAATAAAGTTGTTTTAATTAAGTTGATTCGAAAATGTTTTAGATTCACAATTTGATCAGATAAAAAACGTTTTTTCATTAAAAATCCAGAATTGCGCGTTTATTAAGATTATTATAATGTCGCTTGTAACCCTGCTCTACCAACGTAACTGTGGCGCAACGGACAGTGCAACGGGCTTCAGCACGAGAAGTCGTAGGATCGAGTCCCCGTACAGGCGGTACAGGAACTTTAACTTAATCTAATTACGTTTGAGATGACTTTACAAGTGGTGTCGTGAAGTATTTTTAAAATAATTTAATTTCCTTACTTTTCCATCAAAACGGTCCCATTTATAATTTATTTAAAAACGTTTTACAATTTTTTTGGATTCACAGCGTTAAAACAGGACGACAACGTCTTTTGGGTCATCTAGTATATATATATATATATATATATATATATATATATATATATATATATATATATATATATATATATATATATATATATATATGTATATATATATATATATGTATATATATATATATATATATATATATATATATATATATATATATGTATATAATATATGTATATATATATATATATGTATATAGATATATCTATATCTATATATATATGTATATATATATATGTATATATATATATATATATATATATATATATATATATACACATATATGTGTATATATATACATATATATGTATATATGTACATATATATGTATATATATATATATATATATATATATATATGTATATATATACATATATATATATATATATGTATATATATATATATATATATATATATATATATATATATATATATATATATATATACCCTCTAGCTTATTTCTGCATACCGACTCAAAACGATTTTCGTCAACTGCAGACAACGACTACCGATATTCAAAACATAATGACACACTTTTCTATATTGCTGTTAATGATTCTATACGGCTGAGCAAATAAATGCAATTATTTTTAAAAGTATTTCAATATTATGTACTACCGCGCATTAACTGACCACACTCCTGTTATACATATATCACCCATTTTCTTGGAAAAGTTTGTCCTTTGAAAAACCGTATGCCCCATGTTGAGAGTCTTTGGCATAGGCTATTCCAGTCTTGATTTGAATTATTTTTAAAAACTTGTACAACGTAAGAAACAAAGAAATAGCAGATTTGTCGGACTAAGATCCCAAAGACTACTTTAAAGATTTTAAATGGTTTGCCCGTACGGTGTACGGGCTACTCTTAGTTGGCCTATCTCGTTTGCTCGTAAGGCGTAGGGGCATCGATATTTCTCCTTCTTGTTTTTATTTGCTCGTATTTTTATTTGATTAAAACAGAGTCTTATATATCCATAGAGGGCACTGCTTGTTCATGTCATTGAAAAGCTTTACAAGTATTTTTTTCTGTAATACCAGGAAGTCGAAAATATTTCGCATTCATTGTTCTTGATATTTTTGTTTTACAGTTTTCTAGTACTGCATTCAAAGCGTCTTAGTCATGTACACTGTCTACCAATAAGTATTTGGACACTTATGCAAATGACGATATCTGCAGTCCTGAGGTACGACAAGGCCTCCGCCGGTATACATCGGGCAGGAAATAACATCGACATTAGCCGCAAGATGCCGCGCAGTTCGGAGCTCTCTGATTTCATGAGAGGTATTATTGTCGAGTATCACAAATGGGTTTTTCTTTTCTATCACAGGTGTCCAAATACTTATTGGTAGACAGTATATATATATATATATATATATATATATATATATATATATATAGAAAGAGAGAGAGAGAGATTGATATATGTATATATATACACATATAAATATATATATATATATATATATATTAAAATACACACATATATATATATACATATATATATATTTATATATATATTTATATATTTATATATATATATATATATATATATATATATATATATATATATATATATGTATATATATATATGTATATACATATGTATGCATGTATGTGTTTGTTCAAAGTTTCATATATTTAAAAAAATATAAGAATAAAAAGCTCTTTCTAAATTTTCGTACCAATAAAAGTTAACAATAACAGAGCTATCTCAGGATGTTGTTCATATTGTTTATCAATAATAATACGTCATGAATAATAATAACGGCAGGAATAATAATAATGAATAATAATAATACGGCTCAATGATCTAAAGCAGAGAGTAGTGTGCACATTCCACAAACAGTGCTGTGGCTACATGAAGCAGCTAAGCCTGCCTTTGTTAAAAGTTGGGCCCCAATGTGAGACGCCATTGAAGATGATTGTCGAGTAGTGTGGTGTGAGATTTGAATAAATTTATGAAAATGATGTCAGCAACTGTAGTGTAAACATATATATATTTATATAAATATATATATATATATATATATATATATATATATATATATATATATATATATAATATATATATATATATATATATATATACATATATGTATGTACGTATTTGTTTGTTCAAAGTTTTATATTTTAAAAAATATAGGAATAAAAACATTTTTTACAATTTCGCACTAATAAAAAAAATGGTAACAATAACAGAGCTATCTCAGAAAGGTGTTGATATTCTTTGTCAATACTGAACATAAAATTAATCTGATTGTTTTTTTGTATTTTTTTATTTATTTTTATTTTTTATGGCACCCATTATTGATTATTTTTTCACGTACACAGATTGGAAAACGCTGTTTGAGACAGTTTCACGAAACTTATTGCTATTCCAGTCACAGATAAAATCCTAATCTCCACAACTGAAATGAGTTCGCTGCACCTGAGCTATCTCTCCCGTATTCACACTAAACCTTGTCGTAAAATATAATAGTCCAATAAAGATGTTCCTACTGCCCCTTTAGATAGTGACTTAGTATTCAAATGAAGAGAAATTTCCGAGTAAAGCGTCTTATGTATATATATTATAATATATATATATATATATATATATATATATATATATATATATATATATATATATATATATATATATATATATATATACATACAGTTACATAGATAGATATATGTTTATACATATTTATATGTATATATATATATAATATATATGTATAGATATACATATGTATAAATTTTATATATATATATATATATATATATATATATATATATATATATATATATATATATATTATATATATATATATATATATATATATATATATATATATATATATATATATAAATTTAAAAATTTAATCATCGATTATTTTTTATTGCGATAAAAATTTTATCGTCGGTATTAACAACAAATTCTATATACCTCCATGTATTGCATATAAATATGTAAATATATATAAATTGCATCAATTTTTATGTAAATTGCAATTCTGCAGCACTCGAATATAAAGAATTAAATTGATCTAAGAGCCCTTAAATTTTTACCACCCGAAGATGCGTCTGATATATGAGCGATATCGTCCTCTATGCAAGCGTCTGTGTATTGATTTGGAGAAAGCCCTTTTACTTCAAATTCGTATTTTATTATAAACATTTTTATCACCCACTTAAATTGCAAAGAAATTTAATTTATTGCTTACCCAATTTTATGCTATTTTTTCCGTAGAATTTTTTTACGATGTACTGGAACAGAAAGAATATTCAAAAGGTATTCATTGTATTGTATATAAATTGCAATGGTGCAGCAAGCGGATGTAAAGAATTAAATTGACCTAAGGGCCCTTAAATTTTTTCCACTCGAAGATACGTCTGATATATGAGCGATATCGTCCTCTATGCAAGCGTCTTTGTGTTGATTTGGAGAAGCCTTTTTACTTCAAATTCGTATTTTATAAATATTTTTATCCCCCATTTAAATTGTAGAGAAATTTAGTTTATTGCACACCCAATTTTATGCTCTTTTTTTCCGTAATTAGAATAGATTATTCTTTTACGATGTACTGGAACACAAAGAAATATTCAAAAGAGATTCATTATATTGCATATAAATATATAATTATATAAATTGCATCAATTTTTATGTAAATTGCAATTCTGCAGCACGCGGATATAAAGAATTAAATTGATCTAAGAGCCCTTAAATTTTTACCACCCGAAGATGCGTCTGATATATGAGCAATATCGTCCTCTATGCAGTCGTCTGTGTATTGATTTGGAGAAAACATTTTTACTTAAAATTCGTATTTTATTATAAACATTTTTATCACCCTCTTAAATTGCAAAGAAATTTAATTATTGCTTACCCAATTTTACGTTCTTTTTTTCCGTAATTAGAATAGAATATTCTTTTACGATGTACTGGAGCACAAAGAAATATTCAAAAGAGATTCATTGTATTCTGTATAAATATATAAATGTATATAAATTGCAATGCTGCAGCCAGAGGATATAAAGAATTAAATTGACTTAAGTGCCCTTAAATTTTTACCACCCGAAGATGCGTCTGATATATAAGCGATATCGTCCTCTATGCAGTCGTCTTTGTATTGATTTGGAGAAAGCCTTTTTACTTCAGATTTGTATTTTATAAACATTTCTTTATCACCCACTTAAATTGCAAAGAAATGTAGTTTATTGCACACCCAATTTTATGTTCTTTTTTCCTTAATTAGAATAGAGTATTCTTTTTATGATGTACTGGAGCACAAAGAAATATTCAAAAGAGATTCATTGTGTGGCATATAAATATATAAATGTATATAAATTGCATAATGATGTATATATAAATTGTAATTCTTCAGCACTCGGATATAAAGAATTAAATTGACCTAAGAGCCCTTAAATTTTTACCACCCGAATATGCGTCTGATATATGAGCGATATCGTCCTCTATGCAGTCGTCTGTGTATTGATTTGGAGAAAACCTTTTTACTTCAAATTCGCATTTTATTATAAACATTTTTATCACCCACTTAAATTGCAAAGAAATTTAATTTATTGCTTACCCAATTTTATGCTCTTTTTTCCTTAATTAGAACAGAGTATTCTTTTATAATGTACTGGAGCCCAAAGAAATATTCAAAAGAGATTCATTGTATTGCGTATAAATATAT
>CM063506.1:49052924-49060424 GCA_032207245.1 Pardosa pseudoannulata | reverse complement strand
ACCACCCGAAGATGCGTCTGAGATATGAGCGATATCGTCCTCTATACAAGCGTCTGTGTATTGATTTGGAGAAAGCCTTTTTGCTGTGTGTGCCTATGGAATGAACAGCGGCCTCCTCTAAATCCGGATAAGACCGGCTACGATCATTTGTGTGTCTAATCGTTTTCCTTTCGTTGGTTTCGCACGCCACAGGTGACACACACACAACAGATGAATCGCGCCGCATTCTCTCTTCTTTTTTTCTTTTCCCATTTTGTTTTCTTAGCGACGTCGCAGCTCTTTTGCTTTTTCTAGGTTTGTGCCTAGATACCATGCAAGAACAGCATTTCTCAACTTTTTCAGTACTCGTACCGTCACCAGCAGGCTCAGTTCCTTTCCGCATACCGTCTCCCATCTTCGTGCCCTCCAGACATCCCTAACTGTACTCTGCTTCATCCGTTACAAATTACGAAATTCACTCCCCTAAATGCGCATGTTGAAATAAATAATATAACATAATTACCCTATTATATATTGTTTTAATAAAGTTAATAGATTATATTTAAGTAACTCTATTGGTTTTGTATCCTTATTCAAATACTGCATGATATCAACGGTTTCACTACGACAAGAAGCACCATAAGATTTCTTTTATTAATTTCATATATATGCTTTCCATTATCTACAATGTCCCAATCTAACCAGAAAAACTTATTATTTTTTATTTTCAAAAGTTGTCACCCCAAAAGAAAAATTAAAATAAAGCTAAAGACAAATGATAATATTTTTAAAACAAATATTATGTATCCTCCACACTATGGCCAATTGTTTACCACTTCCTGATGATGGCTTTGAACGATAGTTCACGGGTTGCATCCACACGCTGGTCCACTAAATGAGCCAAGCGCGTGGATCATAGGATCTACTGAACACTTTAACTCCGCATCTGGCTGGCTGATTTTGATCTTTGGAGAAAAACCTTTTTCGAGGCCATTGTTCGACAAGACTATTTTATCGTCTGCCGCCATCGATCACGATAAGCCATACCCCCTCCAGACGGTGGTGATGGCTTGCAGTTGACCATAGTTTGGGAGGGGCCTTTAAAACCATTGATGTACGCAACGGTTGAATTCTTGGAATATTGTATCGACAAACGTCGTCTAAATGACATTAATGTTGTGTCTTCCTAAGTGGCAGAAAACTCTTCACAATGATTTTTCGCAACTATACTTCTTTATACATTACTAATCCACAAGCCGACGTATACTATACTATAGGGAAAACACGTGACCATTCCCTCCAAAAGAACCTCGAAACCAACAAAACTTAGTAAACTGTCAATCAAAGCTGAATATTTCCTTTCGTTTCCTTCATACCAAGTAAAATCGTAATAAAACAAGTCCTACTGTCAAATTCCGCTTCGTCCGAGTTTTCTCTGGATAATAATTAACTGCAATGTATACGAACCCTAGATAACTCGGGATAATCAAGCAAGCTGTTAAAATTTCGTAAATACAGACATGAATAATTTAATATTAATTTGAAGGGAAAGATTTCTTAAATCTACGATTTGGGATAACTCAGTCGGCAAAGGTAAGGAGTTTGGTGCTCGACCTGGCCAAATATCGTACGTGGACCCACTTTGTTTATTTGTGTTGTCTTACGGAGTATTGTCAGCTGCATATGTGGTACTCCGATAGCAAAGTAGTCAAGATATTCCGAAGCGCTGTACATCTATGCTTAACTGAAGAGTGTTCCGTGTTATTTTAAAACAATGTATCTACAATGTAAATTATGGTTTAAAAAAACTACCACATTTTATTCCATTGGCTACCCTACAAATTTGGCCGCCTTCGAGCATACACCCACTCCAAACCTACAAACCCTGACCTTGTATGTGTATATATGCATAAATATAATGTACATATATGTAAAGAAAAGTAAACTATATCGGGAAACTAATGTAGGCATTTTATATAAAACCCCTAAGACAGCCCGGAAAATTCTCAGGAGTTTTCAATTCTTAAGTCAAGGTTAATAATTCCAGCGTCCCTTTTCTTTCCCCTTTTTAACCCCTAACCTAAATTGACCAATGGGGCTACAGTTTACGCCCTGGGAAAAGGGATCTAACCAATTATAACTCTACATTGCCCTAGCGGACAATTTAGGAAATTTCCAAACAAAAAGAAGATGCACGCTATCTGAGGCAGATTTTTCCACAGATTTTAACTGAGTTGTTGACTTAGGTGTTAAGGGTCTTTCACTAATAACTTCATGCTAGCTGACACCTGCGTTTGTCCTGATCCTATAATCAACTGAGAACCCTCCAACGTTCTTTTAATAAAGATATTTAGCTTTTCTGTTAATAAATGTCTTATTACATATATATATATATTTATATATGTATTTATATATATAAATATATTATACATACATATATACATACACACACACACACATATATATATATATATATATATATATATATATATATATATATATATATATATATATATATATATATATATATATTGTGTGTGTGTGTTCATTAATTTATTACAATCGTTATTAGTGGGGTTTTTTAATTCAGTCTTCATAATTGTTTTTTATTTAAAGCCAACTGAAGTAAACAGCTAAAAGAATGTTATTTTATTAATTCCTTTTATAATATAAAGCAATGGATTTTTCCTTTTATTTCGACAGAATTACCTAAATTAAGCTCCAAAATACAGGGAACAATTTTAGCGTATACTGTTATTTCATTCTACTTATATATTTTCTTCTTTTTATGACCAATGATTAAAATCACTGTAGTGGCTAAAATGAGAATGGCACTATTAAGGAAGTTATTTATCACGCTGAATGCGAAATATTTGGATAGTTCCCGGCTTTTATTGCAGGTTGCGGAGCGTTTACCTAAGATACATGACCAACGAACTCAGATATCTTACTCGATTCTCCTTTTTAAAATAAAATACGTGAGGAAATAAATTGCTATGATACTTTGTATTAGAATATTAACGTTTTAATTCATTTTTTTTAAAAATATTGCTTTTTACATCCTTGGACAAAGTAAGGGAAGCATTGTGATTATGAAATTCAATTAAGTGTTTTTCGAGTTTAATCTAAGGGAAAAAATTATTTTTTTAAAAACCTGTGCTGCTTAAAAAACTATAAAATTGTGTTAAGACGCTGCGGGCAGTATTACTCAAAGAGTGATTCATTATTTTTTTTTCATTTTTTTAACAGTAAGTAATTATGTATAATTATACCCTTATTTAAATTCTAAATTTTATCAGAGATTTTATACTACGGGAATGAAATTAAAAGAAAAACTAAAATGGTATTAAAAATTGCATTTTAAGAGGGATAGTAGATTTCCAAAAATTAATTTATTTTTCTTGTGACCAACGCGCTTGAAAATGTATGAAAGAAAAAAAAAGAAAAAAAAAAGAAAAAGTAAACAAAAAATGTCCATTATTTTACCCTAAAAAACAAAACAATTAATAAACACTGCAAAATATTAATTGATAAACAAAAGAAGGCAAAAAAGAAAAAGAAATCAATGTTCATTATTCTATCCTAAAAAACAAAACAATTAAAAACACTGCAAAATATTAATTGATAAACAAAAGAAAGCAAAAATAAATAAATAAATGTCCATTATTTCATCTTAAAACACAAAATAATTTAAAAATACTTCAAAATATTAATTGATAAACAAAAGAAAACAACAAAAAAAATAAAATAAGTGTCCATTATATTATCTTAAAACACAAAACATTTAAAAAACACTGCGAAATATTAATTGATAAACAAAAGAAAGCAAAAATAAATAAATAAATGTCCATTATTTTATCTTAAAACACAAAACAATTTAAAAACACTTCAAAATATTAATTGATAAACAAAAGAAAACAACAAAAAAATAAAATAAGTGTCCATTATTTTATCTTAAAACACAAAACATTTAAAAAACACTGCAAAATATTAATTGATAAACAAAAGAAAGCAAAAATAAATAAATAAATGTCCATTATTTTATACTAAAAAAACATAACAAATAAAAAACACTGCAAAATATTAATTGATAAACAAAAAAAGCAAAAATAAATAAATAAATGTCCATTATTTTATCCTAAAAAGCAAAACAGTTAAAAAACACTGAAAATAAATGTCCATTATTTCATCTTAAAACACAAAACAATTAAAAAACACTTCAAAATATTAATTGATAAACAAAAGAAAACAACAAAAAAATAAGTGTCCATTATTTTGTCCTAAAAAACAAAACATTTAAAAAACACTTCAAAATATTAATTGATAAACAAAAGAAAGCAAAAATAAATAAATAAATGTCCATTATTTTATCCTAAAATCAGATCAATTAAAAAACAATGCAAAATACTATAAAATAAACAAAATTCAAAAAAAAAAGGAAAAGAAAGAAATGTCCATTATTTTATCCTAAAAAACAAAACAGTTAAAAAACACTGCAAAATAGTAATTGATAAATAAAAGAAAGCAAAAAAATAAATGTCCATTATGTTATTCTAAAATACAAAACAATTAAAAAACACAGCAAAATAGTAATTCATAAACAAAAGAATCCTCCGTTTGATTTATCCAGTGAAACCAAAATGTTCCGAAATGTTTACTCACAAGATCAAAATTTGAGTCGACTTGTTTATGCAGAAATCAATATAACTACAAAAACTTGAGAGATAAATAACAGAAAATATGTTTCTATTGATTTATCCATAAAAACTAAAGAACTACATAAACGTGTCTCGTAAGGCAAAATAAAATATACAGCCTTCAGTTTATCCGGAATAAAATACAAGTTATAAAATGTTAATTCGTGTATTAAATAAAATGTACGTCGATTGATTATTCAGGAAAAGATAAAGAGATTTTAATGTTTACCCATAAGGATAATACTAATGGTTTATCTGTGAAAACTACAAAATGCTTAATTGTAAACTATATAAATTTAATGGTCTAAAACAGAAAAGCTATAAAATTTACTAGACAAGTTCGTAAATATGAATATTATTAAAAAAATAATAATATATCAGTTTTCGTTTCCTTTGGTTAACGTCAGTGTCTGCGCTCGTCAATTTTATGACACAAAAATGTGTCGAATTTCGTTTTTATAATCACGAAATATCGATGCCATATTCTTCCACTGAAAAAGTAAAGAAAATATTTTAGTACACTTTTGAAGGGAAATGCAAATGCTTTTTATCAAATAAAAACTTTAAAAAGTAGTATGCTAAAATTTAACGCATAGGGTTGAAAATAAGAGTTGTGAAATACCATGGAAAGTATATGAGTTTTGTTTTCTTAATCAGATACTGCATGATATAGACGGTTTCATGGAAACACGACGAGAAGCACAGTAAGATTTCTCTTATTAATTTCATATATATATGCTTTCCGTTATTTTACAATAAGACGATTTCACGCAGTCGGGCAAATTCTCAAATTATGACAATTCTGGCTTTAGTTTCAAGCGGAAGGGCAGTTTATTGTTTGTCTATTGGCTGTTATTAACATGAAAATGAATGGGAAGGGCATCATAGTAGTTTATGACGTTGAGACAAATTGCTCTATACTCCCATCTAATCAGAAAAAACATATTATTTCTTTTCAAAAGTTGCCACACCACAAAAGAAAAATTAAAATAAAGCTTTTGACAAAAGATAATATTTTTAAAACAAATATTAAAATCCCTGATGAACTCAACAATAAGATTAAAGGGAGGATAATATCCAGGATGAATATTTACCGGATAAAAATGAGAATTATGATATGATAAGGTTTAAGTATTGAGTACTATTACCATCCGATTATACATCATTAAATTGCCAGATCTGAAAATAAAATCATAAGAGGACAAAACAGTTGATGTTGTTTGATTCTACTACCTTTGTATTGGATCTGTAAGGTAAACATAATCGAAAACTAGAGAGGACGTTTCTCAGATTTGTCATTTTTCAAAGTATTCTTAGAGCCATATTCACCACGATTTTAATACTCGGATCTAACCACGAATCAGCATTTTCGTATTCTTCAACGAGAATCCCCTGTTTCTGATCCCTCGAATTTGGAGGATTAATTGCCTAATCCACGGATACTACATTTTACGCATGCGCTCTGCGTTGAAAACAAACATGGCGGATATATTTTCAGATTTAGAAGATCTCGAAGTTTTACAAATGTTGGAAATAACAGAAAGCCGCAGGAGAAGATTCGTGCATCCAGATAGAAGAAATGATTTGGATTGTTTGGATGGTGTGGACTTTCGGACGCGTTATCGTTTTAATAAATATACAGCTGAATCATTAATTAGAATTCTAGATGACACGATTTCAGCTCCTTTCGAAAAGAATAATGCTCTATTTTCTGCTGAAAATTTTTTATTAGAATCAAGGTATTTTGCTACTGGATCTTTCCAAATTTTTCAGAAAATATTCTGTCTTAGTTTCATCAAAATTCTTCCTTTTATATTCTTCCATTCTTATTTCGTAAGCAAATATCAGTAAAACTACAGATCGTTGACTAAATTTATAATTTCCTCGAACGATATTTTATGTCTGGTTGAGTAAATGTGTAAATCACCTTAGCATGAGAACTATCCCCGGAGAATCTCGTTCATTGACCAATCAAAACATACCTTACATATTTCCGATAATTAATCTATAGATCAAGGAATCCACTCATGGTGCATATGACACCAGTTAAGTCACAGTTAACAGCGTGTGATCGCTGATCTACCGATTCCCTGATCCGTTCTTTGATCCTGGATACCCCGAATTTGATGAATATGACCCTAAATATATAATTTACTCAAACGATATTTATGTCTGGTTGAGTAAATATGTAAATCAACTTAGCACGAGAACTATCCCTAGAGAATCTCGTTTATTGATCAATCAAAACATCGCTTACACATTTGCAATAATTAAACTATAGATCAGGGAATTCCCTCATGGTGAATATGACACCAGTTTAAGTCACAGTTAACGGCGTATGATCGCTGATCTACGGATTCCCTGATCCGTTCTTTGATCCTGGATACCCCTATTTTGGTGAATATGACCCTGAAAGTAAACTATTTTATTTCATTATTCAGGTTAAATTATTAAGCCAATGTAGCCCAGAGTTAAGAACTGTGATGTGGAGTTTCTTTCAAAAGACACATTAAAAAACATTTTCATAAATTATTAACTTGAGTTCTGGAACAGTGATGATATAAATTAAAGTATATATGAATATCATGAATTTATTTTATATAAGGCAATTTTTTAAATTCAGTTTTTTGAAAGTTCTTATTAATCTTTAAAAACGGTCTAAGCATTTGTATTTTCAAATTCTCTCTAACTTCACTTTTTATTATTACTTATAAATGCACTTTGCATATAACTGGAAAGTATTTTGTAGATTAATTGAATAGTGAATATATTGAAAATATTTTTATGTTTTCAGCTGAATTTTCAGAACATGTGAGTCTTCTAC
>CM063506.1:48977924-49047924 GCA_032207245.1 Pardosa pseudoannulata | reverse complement strand
AGAGTGGACCCCTGTTTTTTCGCCGCGGGGCAGTCTGATTTTTTTACAGGACAAGGTAGTTACCAGAGGAGAGAATAGTGTGAACGGTGCTGGTATCCGCTGCTTGCGGGGTAGACATTTTTTGGAGCGACGTGAGAAAAAGGAAAAGAGACGCCATTTATTTTTAGGGCCGACGCCGACTCGAGAGCAGTCTTCGATATCTACAAATGATAAGTTGTATTCCAGTTGTATTCCTTAGGTGTTTAATTGTATAAAATTATTTAATCAAGACATATTTGTCCATGTGTTTTTTAATGAATTTTAATTTCTTCTTTCTCAAACACTAGGCCAAAGTAACATTATTTTTACACCTTATCCTTCGAAATGGCTGTCCTTAACGTCTGTTCTCGTTGACGTCTAAGCTCATTCTTTATAAATATTTCTGATAGAAGTGAAGTAAAATAATACAGCGGTGCAATCTACTTCATACCCAGATTTGAATTTATCCATTCCAAAGCAATAGCATATATTTCTATCTTAGTGATACATATTCTTTCTAATTGTTGCCATTTATGATGTGGAAACATGTTCCCGAATGGTCCCTTTGTAAACTGGTACACTCCAGTAAACCTCTAGGGAAAAGCGGCGTGGGTAGACTGACAAATAATTTTCTCGATTTCAAAAGTACGTCCTTAGCAGTGTTCCTCCTAAAAGGCATTTCCTTCGCTTGGAGGATTAATAGTTTGAGATTTGTATACTGTGCTTGAAACTGTGCGAGACCTTTCCTTTGTAAGAGAGGGTGATTTCTGATAATAAGGTGTATTAAGAATAGAAATATTTTTCTGTTTAAGAGGTGACTAGCGTTGAATCATCAAAAATGTCCGATTAATTCTCAATTTTTAGGTATAAAACTACCCTTATTGTCCGGTCCATCGCATAGTCCGCAAATGCAATTTTCTATTTAACAAATTTCATAAATCATCAGATAGTCAGCGGACTATACGTGCAAAAATGTGTATTTTAGTATGACAGTATTAAATCATTGTAAGAATAAAAATATAAACAGCAGAGTGTAGAAAAGTCTGGATTAGACTCAATTCCTCCTTTAAAATTTGAAATCATTTCTTCTGCCATAGACTCGGAGACGAATTTTAATGGAACTGAGCGGCCTACATTTATCTGCTCGAGAACCCAGCTATGTAAATCGTCCTCTAATGCAAGCCATTGTATTTTTCCACGACGATTGGATCGCTTTCCTCTCATATTTTTAAGGGTTTTTTTTTTGCTTGCACCTATTTCTTACTGCTTTCTCGTCGACCTTCTGAATTACTTTTAGCTTGAAATCAGCATTAACCCTCCAAGTGGAACACAGCGATTAAAAATAGTTTCCAAAAAATACGCTAAAGTTTTATTGTGTCAATGGCCAAAGCGTTCTATGATTTTTTACTTCACCCTTTGTCGACTTAAAATGGAATACGGGAAACCCACCCTCGATATTGTCCCTTTACTTCCGGTTATAAATATATATAAATAGACATTATAGATTGTTGATTTCAATACAAATAAAGCTCGTCAAGTCTCGAAGATCATCCCATAAGAAATAATGGATTGTAAAAGTACAAATAAAAATATTCTTTAAGAGAATTATTCATATCTTTTTTACGAAAGTTATCCAAGATATTTAAAAGGTGCAATGAGAGATATATCTGTTACCGCAAACGAAATACTTCGAAATAGAGATTTACAAAGCCATGAAAAGCTATCAGAGTCTTTGTGCCTGAAGGAGTAGGGGTGCATCCCTCAATAAATGTCAGTCAAAGAGGGATGCAGTTTCTAAAAAACCGACCTGACCCTCCTACCTCAAACACTGGCAGAAATGTACATTACATCCATTTTCGGAACGTCTGGATGTCGAAAATTGTAGTGACAACCGCTTTGAAAACATCATCGGTTTAGCGGAATTGTACGTGCGAACCGCTTAGAGGGTTAAAACTGCGACGTTGTTTTAAAGACATAATGAATGACCAATATTACCTTAAATCAAAATTTTGAAAACAAAACACTGTTACGAGTGATCGTGGTGACCTTTTACCCTCAACCTTCGATACTTTCCCGTACTCCAGGACACAATTTAAGATTGTGCTACTGGCTACTACTGATTCGTTCTGCTTTATGGATTGTATTTTTTTCATGGTTTATTACCGATACGATATGATGTTTTCTTGGCGTCTCGTGAGTTTTGCTTTAGTTTATATTTGTTCATCGGCCGTTCGCGCGACGTACTTTTTTCTCCCCTTCATCCGATTTTGATGATTTGAGCAATGAACAACCACAGATAGTCCGCTCCAGCAGATAGTTGTAATGAGACGATTTAGATCAGTTATATAATTTATTCATTCATACAAGAAGTAAAATGCTCGGGATCTAAATCTGACATCATCACATCTTTGTAAAAGAGAGAGGACCATAAATTTATAGTCAACGGATATTGTTGTCTTGTACGGTGGTCTCGGGCGGGGTTCTGATTACAGTCCCAGATTAGAATCCCGTCTCCGTTCTTGACATTAAATAAGAATGTACCTTTGTGGAGTATTTATGAGTCCCTAAGGGACAGTGCCCAATTAGAAGGGATAAGGTTTTCCACGTTGGCGGTCTCAAGGTGGAGTTTAAGCAGACCAATTAGATTCTTACAACTATCCCGATTGGATAAGAAGGAAGATGGGACAAGGATGAAATGAATAAAATAAGAAAAATCGAAAAGGTGAAGGTGTTCGATAGTCGAGACGAAGAGAGGACGCCGACAGAAGAGGTTCGGAAGTCGAGACGAGGAGAGAGTCCGACAGAAGGGGTTCGATAGTCCAGACGATGAGAGGAGTCCGACGGAACGAGTTCGAGAGTCCAGCCAAGTCCGACAGGAAGTGTTCCTGCATCAAATAGCACGGCCGAACCCCAAAACTAAGGAGGAAGCCCCTGACCAGACCGACGAAAGATCCATAGATACCCATCAACCAGCAGTGTTACGGGCACACCATTTTAATTCCCCAAAGGTACCCCCTTTTATATACATTTTGAAATTGAGATTGGGTCCTCTCTCTTATATTTACATGATTATTTAATTATAAAAAAATTATTGTCAGAACTAATTTAGAAGATGTTGACAAAGCATAGTTTATGAAAACTAGCATCAGTTTGTATTTACATAGGTGTATATATATTATAATAAATTTACTTTTTTTTATATGAAGCTAGTTTCTGATGCTGTTAATTTAGGTTTTTTTATTTTAGTTTATTTTCATATCTGATGTCTGTAGTTTCTCAGAACCTGTGGTTAAATTTAGTACTAAAATACTTTTACACAACGCAATCAAAATAAATTCCCACTATACATTTGATCACAGGTTAATACTCAAATAAAGACGAGGACTACACGACAATAGTCCGCGGTTGAAGAAATTTGATTTTTAAACACAGATAGTCAACGGTCTATGTGGGCGAAATTACTGTAATTGTCAGTTGTATAACCAAGAAAGCAAAAAATATGTACACACATCATTTGGTTCTTCTGTTTTCAAATATGAAATAATTTTGGAAATATTCTCTTTAATTATGAACCACCTTGTATTTATTATTTTTTATATTAGAAACCTCATTCTGCAAGAGGTTAATAGGATTAATCCCTTATTTCCACTCTCCACTTATGTTACTTTAAGAACATTTAAAAACAATTGTCAGACGAAGGGTGGTTAAAATTTTACTCGTAGTTTCAAAAATTCAAACCATTTTCTCAGTAGCGGTTCTTTATAATTGCAGAAAACGGTCGTGGAACAGCGACTTCACGCTTGGGAAAGTTCAAAAACAGAAAAGAAAAGAAAAAACTGTTCTCCTCCTTTTTCCTCATTATGGCAGTTCATTAAACACGTTTCCGTCACGGGCCACAATTTCACAGAAATAAAAAAGATAAGAATGGCAACAGCTCTAGAGTTACCGAAGAAGAGACTGAGGTTAGTTTAAATTCAATATCGGTAACCAATAACAAGCATTGTTGCGCACCTTTGTCTGACAGGGAGGTCAAATACGTTGCATAACTTGTTTCAATTCGGAGGTAATGATGTGAAAAGATTTGCACGTCATTCTGAACGTGCAGTGATGGACTTATAAACATATTTTTATATATATCCTCTTTCTTTCAGTAATATTTTGTTTTGGGTGAATATCTTTTAAGTGTGATTTCAATGTCGGTAACCAATAGCAAAGTGATGCGAAAATTTGACTTACAGAGAGGTCAAGTACATTTTTTAATGACTTGTTTCATCTTGGAAATAATGATTCAATATCGGTAACCTGTAACAAAGGGATGCGAAAATTTGACTACAAAGAGGTCAAATACATTATATGACTTTTTTCATCGTGTAAATAATGATTTTCAAACGGTTTGCACTTTTTATGTGCAGTGATTCAAAATAAATACATTTTTACATGAATCTTGTATCTATTTTTTTCGGTAAATTCTGTTTAATTGTGGGAGGGGGGTTAATTTTAATTCAATATCGATAATCAGTAACAAACTGTTGCTGCCTTTGACAGGAAGCTTAACTCGTTTTTATAACTTGCTTCAGCGTTGAGAGAATTATTTCCATGCAATGTTGCACTCCTTTTTTAACAGACAGTGATTAACATTTAACATGCATTCTTTATCTATTTATTTCAATATAATTTATTAGTTTTTACGTTTTTAGGAATTTCTTAGTTTGAATTCAATATCAGTAAGCAGTAAAAAAATTATTGCGGACCTCTATCTGAAAAGGAGGTCATATAAATTATCATAACTTCTTTCAATGTGGAGGTAAGTATTTCCAAACGGTTTTCTCAAACATTATTAATGATGATTATATACTTTTTACTGAATTCTTTTCTATATCTGCCGAAGGGTGGCCGAATGGGTAGATGCTGCATTTCGGTCTGCAATTCGTGGTTCGTATACTTTTTACTAAGTTCTTTTCTATATCTGCCGAAGGATGGCTGAATGGGTAGACGCTGCAATTCTGTCCGGGAATTCGAGGTTCGTATACATTCTACTTGAGTTCTTTTCTATATCTGAAGAATGATGACCGAATGGGTAGACGCTGATCTTCGGTCGAGAAATCATGTGTTCGTATACTTTGGGCCCAATTCAATTCAAACGCGTATCTATCGTATCTTCCGTCCTCAAATTTGTGGAGATAAGCAAGTTTTGGGTTTGGTTTGTCTTGGTTAACGGTCTACTTTTGCAACACGGGGGCTAATGAGACCAGATCCGACTGCTTAAATCCGATTCCGAATGCCTGCGAACATCCATGAATCAGTGGAATTCGAATCCGCGAACTCCGGTAGGTTCGAATCCTCCGAGGAGTGTTTGTCGTCGTTCAGTAAAGTATTAGTTATGGTCTCATTAACTTTCGTATAGGAAAACAGTAGACCGTAGAGTACCAAATCGAACCTTTTGTAATTTCGTAAATTCAGTTTTTCATTAGGAAATTTAATATTACATTTTCATTTATTTATTTATTAACTTTGAAGATCTTACAAAATAATTACAGGTTTAATGGATTCAATGTACTGTTTTGTGATTGTTCATCCTGCCAGCTGGATTAAAAAATTATTACAAGACAAAAGTACATATCTGAGAACACAAGAGATTATTGAAGTTTAATTTCTTTAATGGGTCTCAAATGTTAAGAAAATGTTGGATTTTACATTAATATTGTTTTAAAATATTACTTTAGGTTTTTAGCTCTGAAATTTAAAACTTTATAATAACCAAAGCTAGTATAATTTATAAAAGTGATACAAAATAATATCACATGAGATCATATTTGAAATTAAATTAAAATTGGATTTCACTGCAATATAATTTGTCTTCATTCAATGAATCAAACATTTTTATTATATTAACCAAAACTTCCATGATTTTATTAGTGTTATTACGTTTTCGGTATTTTCAGTACGTAATACGCATCTTAATTAGGATTATAGTAACTAATATAATTCACAAAGTAATAAAAGTTTGTGAGGTGGATCAAACGGAAGTGTTCTTGATAGAAGTACAAAAATTATTAGTATAAGGGATCAAGGGTAGAACCAGTAGTTTTGGAAGAAACTGTAAAATGACGTCCACTTTCCCTACTATAATATTATCTATTAAAAGAGATAAGTTGTTGGTTGATACGAAACAACAAAATCCAATGTTTCTTGCAAGGAACTACGCTGCATAATAATTAATACATTTAAAGTAAAATCAAAAAGAAAACTTTAAAAAATAAACAAAAAAATCTGAAAAGGTTTTTTTTCGATTTTTCAATCTGCAAACTTCCGGGTTTAAAATTTTAAAAAGAAATTTGTTTAACTAATTTGTGCTCGTAATTTAGTGTATCTAAAGCCTTTAACCTAACTTAAAATTTGAGGAACTTATTAGAAAATTTCTACTAATTTTAATTTTGAAAAACCTTTCTCCACACTTGTCACACTTATTGCCTAGGTATTACACTTTTCTTACAGAAAATACTAGCTGAACTATGGCCAGATGTGTAGAGCACTGCTCTTCCGTACCGAAGTTCGAATCCCCCTTGTGGTATGGATATTCATAGCCGTTTGGAATCGGTTTTAAGCAGTAGGTCCCGGTCTTATTGGTTAGATATTACACTTTTCTTGCGGAAAAACTCGCTCTCGCTGAGCGATGGCCAGATGGGTAGAGCGCTGCTCTTATGTCCGGAAGTTCGAATCCCCCTTGTGGTATGGATATTCATAGCCGTTTGGAATCAGTTTTAAGCACTAGGTACCAGTCTTATTAGCTCTGGTGTAAAAAAAATAGACTGCAGCGCTCCAACTGAGCCCAAACCAAACTTAAAAATACATATTTCAAATATTACTTACTTTGGTTGGCATTTTAATTAAAAGTAATATAAAATAATTATGATCTCAAGTAATAAAGATATACAATTTGTAAACTATTTTCATACAGTTTTTTCTAATGAATAATGTATTTAACATTCGAAACTAAAGGCTGCCCTAAAAAATTGACGTCTTAGACAGGGGTCCAGTTTGTCTGGCATTACGTCCGCTTCTAAAGGAACAATCTAAAATCGCACAATTTGTTTCTGATATTCTTGAATCTCATGCTTAGCATTTACGTCCTAGTCAGAAACTTGCGTCATTAAACTCAAACCAACCCCAAAAGTAAAAATTTTGTGCTGTGTGTTACAGTCCATTATGCAATGCTAGACGATTAAATGTTTTGAAAAACTGCGTTGTTTATTCTTTTAACAGCATCTTCAGCAGTAATACGTGCTGTCCTCTCGTTTATGACTTAAATTTTGGTTGGGAGCCAATATCTTTTTTCGTCTTTAATTGTTTAAGTGACTCATTTCTGGGGTCTGGAATCCCCAGTGTCATCTTCGGAATGAATCTTGCGGATTTTGTGGATTAGTGTCGGACGCTTGAATTTGTGTTTGAAACAATTTTTGAAATTGTTCTTTCAGTAGATTTGCCTAATTTCTTGACTAATAACAAGTAAAGTGCAAAGCCGTAAGGTGTTTAATTAATTTGTTTTCCAATGCGAGGCACTTTTTGTAGCCCTTTTTATTATGGGAGTACCATATAGGTAGAGCAATATTACTATCTATGAGGGGACAACAAAAATACGTACAAGACTTACTCTGGAATAGACTTAAAACCCATCGGACTGTAGCACAATAAGCTAACCACTTTACAGTCTGGTCGTCACCCATATATCATGCATACTTGCAGCAGGTTTGATTTCTTCTGGATAATATCTTGTCATAACAAATTTGAAGCTACAAGCTTGCAGCAAAATTCCTGCAAGTTAGAGGGAACATAGAGCGACCACACCTTTGCAACGCTCTTTTGCTGCAAAACTGTGGCAATCTTGTCATGACAACCTTGAAGCAAGCGAAAATTCTTAGACTTGCTGCAGTCTTGTTTCAAACTTGCAGACCTGTCATACTGAACTTGCTGCAAGTTTGCAGGTTTGCAAAGCAAGACTGCTACAAGTTTGCTGCAAAATAAATGTGCTATCTGGGCAGTGTCTAATTAAATGAAAGTAGATTTTCTATCCTTCAATAAGCCTCAGGGATCTCAGAAATTTTATACGTTAAAAAATTTGAAAAAACTTTATAACGAAATATATTTTTACTGTTAATTTTCAACTAATTAAGATTACTTTTCAAAATATAAGCATATTTATTTTTTATATTTCCTTGCTTTGAAATATATTTTTTAAAAGTTGTCTAATACATGTAACAAATTTTGACAATATTGGAATAACCTTCTTGAGTCAACCAGAAAACGATTCCGAAATGTAAGGATATCGTTCTAGGGTTAATAAAAAAAAGTCTCAGATATATAAGGTTCTAGGGGTAATCCCAAAACGTCTCCGAGACATTAAGATAGCACTGTTTAATTACAAAATGTTTCCTTTGTCTAAAGATAGTACTTTAGGGTTAATGACAAAACGTCTCCTAGACGTAAGGATAAAGAGTAATAATTTATACATACTTAGTCACGCATTTTATCGAATTTCTACGTTTAATTGCCGCTCATTAATCTCTTAATTGCTACGTCATTCACTATTCGTATTCACGCATTTTATCGAATCTCTACATATATTTTCCGTGTTTATCGTTTTCTATTTCTTCCCCTATGTAAAATGAAGTATTCAGGTTCCTCTATATGTAAGGCAATCAAGCCAGCATCAATCCGGGACCATATGGCCGTGAGGGCATCCAGGCTTGATCCACCGGTGGTGGACAGATCATAAGTACTGGGACACCCCACCCGGCAAGCCTCTTTCAAAGTGACCGATGCACGCCTGTCGCGCCGCAGCAGAGTAGCGGTCGTTGGGGGAATTTGGTAGACTACTGGATGCTCTAGCGGGCATTTTTGAAGCCGGAGTTAGTGAGGGTTATAAAACTGCTGGACATTATAGCCCCTATTATTTTAACTTGCCCGGGCTACTGGGCAAAGAGAAGACTAATCAGCTAGTAGTAATAAATATGCAGTTTGGCCACATTGAAGAAAACAGCACAAGTCTAATTAAAACTTTATTTTAGAGCTTATAAAACGGACATCTTAACTAGTCGACGACAACCAAAAAGAAAGACACAAAAATCACTCTGCTCGAACAGAGGTGCACTCAAGAGCGAAGACAGAAAGAATTTTCCCAAGTTACAAAAAACTTACTCAACGAATTAAACTGTTAAGATCAGGAGAATAGCCGAGCCATTTGCCTGCGACAGCTGGAAAACGTGTTAATAGACAGAAAGTTTACATGTATATGACAGATAGCTTTGGTAAATGTATCGAAAGAATTTAAAGTCGAAAACGCTCGTTTGATTAAGACATTTAGAGGCTGGGAAAAAGATTTTAAGGAATTAGAATGGGAGAGAGGAGGTTTTTAAGGAAATATTAAAGTTATATAATTTTGATATATTATACACACACACACATATATATATATATATATATATATATACATACATACATACATATATATATATATATATATATATATATATATATATATATATATATATTTACAGAGAGAATGTATGTAGAAATACTGAGAGATCAAGAGATTTATAGATGTCAAAATGTCAAAAGAGCTTCTGAATTTTAATAAATTTTCATCAAGGAAATATTTTTTTAAAGTAATATTGAATTTACAGTTTTCTTAACTACAAATTAATATAGTCATATATCATTTTAGGTTACCATTACAGAAAGATACGTATACTATAGTGTCTAATGGTAAGATCTTTATAATATGACATAAATTAATTCCATGTAAACTGTATATTGCTATGGAATTATGAAAGAAAATTAGCATTTCAATTCTATTTATTGTAATTCAAGGTTAATTTAAATGTTCACACAAGCTTCCTTCTATCAGTAAAACTATTTGTTCCTTATCAAGAAAGGACGTTATCGTAATTTTTTTTCTTTCTTTATTTCGTTAAATCTAAATGAAGTAACTATCAGATTGTTGGGTCTCCAGAACTTGCAAAAAATTTGCGTAACTACAATGTTTTGGGGTTTAAAGTGTCGTTGAAAGATGACTGATCAAAATAGGATTGCTGTAACCAGAACTTGATTATTTGATTGCGGGGTATCGCCTATATTTTGCTATATCATGTTTGCAAACCACTTTAAACGCTAAATTATGCACAAGATTTCGCATCAACTGTAAGGTTGATTTTTACAGAAGGTTTCAATTAACACGTTGATTGCCAGACGCATTTTCGATTGTTTGCCCAAGACACCGACGGGAAAGTTTCATTATGCGATGCATATGCTAACATATTATTATTTGCAGCAGATAAAATGAGTTATAAAATCATGTTTGATTGCGGATTATCACATATTTTTCTGTATCATGTTTGCAAATCACGTTAAACGCTAAATTATCTACCAGATTTCGCATCAACTGTAAGGTTGATTTTTACAGAAGGTTTCAATGAACACGTTGATTGCCAGACGCATTTTTGATGATTTGTCCAAGGCACCGACGTGAAATTTTCATTATGCGATGCATATGCTGAAATATTATTATTTGCAGCAGTTAAAATGAGTTATAATATCATGCTTGATTGTTTGATTGCGGATTATCGCATATATTTTGCTATACTATGTTTTCAAACCACGTTAAACGCTAAATTATCCACTAAATTTCGTATCAACTGTGAGGTTGATTTTTACAGAAGGTTTCAATTAACACGTTGATTGCCAGCAGCATTTGTGATGGTTTGCCCAAGGCGCCGACGTGAAATTTTTATTATGCTATGCATATGCTGAAATATTATTTGCAGCAGATAAAATGATGTATAAAAGCATGCTTGAAGCAGTTTTAGTGGATGAAGTCACAGGTGACTCTCAAGGCGCGGTAGTCGATTTTTACGATTGTCCTTTTTTTAAACCATCGAGCTTCAATTCCTGAATAATTATTCTCATACATTAGCATTCAAAGCAGCTAGGAAGAAATAGAGCAAAGAATTTGACTATAAAAGTGGTGACATATTTCCGATTGCGCTGATGCACCTTTTCTTTGCCTTGAATGTTTCAATCTGACTCATCGCAATAGAGCAATTTCATGCAATGTCACGAACTATTTTAATGCCCTTCCCATTCATTTGCATGTTTTGGACAGCCAATAGGCAAACAATAGGCTGCCCTTACGTTTGAAACAAGAATCAGAATTGTTATAAATTGAGATGTACCCTGCTGCGTGAAATCGCCTTATATGCACTGATAAAATGTATAGTTTTCTTGTACTAATAAAATTATTTTTGTATGTTCTGTATTGCAGTAATATCTTCAAACTATTATAATAACAATGGTAATATTGAAAAATTTATCAGTGTCCACCAGTATTTACTATAATTAGGGCCAGTCTCGCCAAAGTCGTTTAACGGGTAACCACGATTAATCTCTGTTTAAGCGGAAAATTGCGTTCCACTATTGGTTGGCGCCAGGATTTAATCATGGTTAGCCTTTAAACGACTTTGGTGAAACTGGCACTTACTTTTATTATTTACTAGCAAGTGTTGCTACGATTTACTAGCAAGAAACTACGATTTGCTGCTATTTCTACCCGAACAGCTGCATATTAAAAATATGTATGATATTTATATAAAATAACAGTTTAAAATAAAAGAAAATAATTATCTACAATTCAAGTGTTTTTATATGCATAATATTGGTTGCATTCCAAGTTAGAAAGCATAGAACAACGTACGGATTTAGAGATCACATTGGAGACTAGCATATAGCCTGCCATATGACGGGATCTGTAAAATATTTAATTTTCTAGAATTTTAAAGTACCCTATAAGGCAGATAAAAAAATATGGTTTGTTTTTTGGCTGATAATTATCTTGAAACAAAAAATAATCGATGATTAAATTTAAAATTATTACATATGTACCTAATCTATTATTTAATCCAAATACATAAGAAAATTATTTACGTTCAGTGACAAAACGTATGAAAATAATGCAGACAAAATTTAAAATAAGAAATGATCAAATTATATGGTTAAAGGAATGACTTCATAATGCTAGAAAAATTGTTATTTTTACCTATTTAGTATGTAATAAATTGATAAATTTGATTGCCTGCTCTTAACTGGGAAAATATGCTTTGCATTATAATAGCATTAGACGCTCGAAAAGGTGGGGAAGAGGGGGAGTTCGAACATTTTAAAGACGACAGTATTTTTTGCTGTGTTTTAGAATAGGATCGATAGTTTAAGAGAAGATAATCTTTATTTGCTTTGAATATTACTAATACTATCAAGAATCCAATATTGTGCCTCTATTCATTTCAGGTCCAACTGCTTCATGAATTAGACGACAGATAATTTAGGCTATTATTATATAGAAGATAATATTGATTTTAATCTCCGTTCAGTTTCTTTTTCTTTCGACACAAGTTCTAATCTTGCTTATTTCGTATCGAAAGATGGCGGATAGATAGCACCATTGTGAATAGTTGTGAAACTATTACAAAATCAACTGTTCCTGATGTTTGTTTGGGTTATTGTAGATATTCGTAAATATTTCAACCTGAAAATGTCGACTAAAAACTATATAGTTGATTCAGAGTGCCATACTGTTAGAGATAAATGGACCTGGATTTTTTTAATTTTATAATGAAATATGTTGATCTACTAAATTATTTCTATTGGTTTTTGGCTCGTGCAAAAAATCACTTATGTATCGCAGGCCTAAACAATCTGATACCTTCTTCAAACCTGATGAATTTTAGCTTGATGATTTTTTTTTAAAAAGTAGACCTTATTAGAGATAAAACTTATATTATCATTGAAAGATACCTGTTCATC
This sequence comes from Pardosa pseudoannulata, assembly GCA_032207245.1. Classification (NCBI taxonomy): domain Eukaryota; kingdom Metazoa; phylum Arthropoda; class Arachnida; order Araneae; family Lycosidae; genus Pardosa; species Pardosa pseudoannulata. The sequence continues at coordinate 49,035,054 of CM063506.1, read as the reverse complement.
ACCCTAATCTGTGTGAAACTATTACAAAATCAACTGTTCCAGGTGTTTGTTTGGTTATTGTAGATATTCGTAAATATTTTAACCTGTAAATGTCGACTAAAAACTGTACAGTTGATTCAGAGTACCGTACTGTTAGAGATAAATGGACTTGAATTTTTTAAATTTTAAAATAAAATATGTTGATCTACTAAATTTTTTCTATTGGTTTTTGGCCCGTGCAAAAAATAATTTATGTATCGCAGGCCTACACAATCTGATACCTGCTTCAAACCTGATGAATTTTAGCTTGATGATTTTTTAAAAAGTAGACCTTATTAGAGATAAAACTTATATTATCATTGAAAGATACCTGTTCATCACCCTAATCTGTGTGAAACTATTGCAAAATCAACTGTTCCTGATGTTTGTTTGGTTATTGTAGATATTCGTAAATATTTCAACCTGTAAATGTCGACTAAAAACTATATAGTTGATTCAGAGTACCGTATTGTTAGAGATAAATGAACCTGGATTTTTTAAATTTTTGAATAACTTATGTTGATTTACTAAATTTTTTCTATTGGTTTTTGGCCCGTGCCAAAAATAATTTATGTATCGCAGGCCTACACAATCTGATACCTGCATCAAACCTGATGAATTTTAGCTTGATGATTTTTTTTACAGTAGACCTTATTAGAGATAAAAATTATATTATCATTGGAAGATAAATGTTCACCACTCTAATCTATGTGAAACTATTACAAAATCAACTGTTCCTGATGTTTGTTTGGGTTATTGTAGATATTCGTAAATATTTCGACCTGAAAATGTTGACTAAAAACTATATAGTTGATTCAGAGTACCGTACTGTTAGACATAAGTGAACCTGGAATTTTTAAATTTAGAATAACTTATGTTGATTTAATAAATTTTTTCTATTGGTTTTTGGCCCGTGCCAAGAATAATTTATGTACTTCAGGCCTACACAATCTGATACCTTCTTCAAACCTGATGAATTTTAGCTTGATGATGTTTTTACAGTAGACCTTATTAGAGATAAATCTTATATTAGCATTGGAAGATATCTGTTCACCACCCTAATATTATTAGTTATGTATAAATTAAAAAAATTAACCTATAACCAGTTGAATCAATCAGGAAAAAACAATTGATCTTAAGGGGATTGGGGAATGATTAAAACAACTGAAATAAAAAAAATATTTGTCTTCTAAAATTCGACTACAGTTGACTCCGCTTACTGTGTTGCGTAATGTTATCAATCTGATCTTATTTAGATGAAATTACTTGGTTTTTTACTCCATTATTGTATGTTAAAATTACGCTTTATGTGATCGTTACATTGGTTAATGTTATCAGTTTTGAACCTCGTAAATAGTTCTTCTCAAAATCAACTGCTTCTCTACTCGGATTTTGGAAAAAAATGACCAGAAATCTCAAAAAATGATAGAAAATCCTTCGGATATGACCCCTGAAGAGTTCGAGTCATGGGTAGAAGTAGATCAAAACATTCCAGTAGATTCCACATTAACAGAATCTGATAGCCAGACTGTCATAGGAAAACAGACGAATGTTGGAACTGATGGAACTATTGAGTCAGATGAAGAATCTCTTGGTATTGAGCTACGTCCTACAAGTGCTGAAATGAGAAATACATTGAAAATGTTGAAACGTAGAGTACAACACCACTCTAATCACTTTAAAAAACATTATAATTACTAGTAATTTATCAATAATCTTCTTGCCGAACGCTGGCCAATTGGTTAGGGCGTTGATCGTCGGTACCAGAGTTCGTGGGTTCGAATCCCACTATGGCATGGATGTTCGTAGCTGTGCGGAATCGGCTTTAAGCTGTAGGTCCCGCTCTCATTAGCCCTCGTGTGCAAAACAGTAGACCGTAGCTCTCCAAACCAATAATCTTCTTAGAAAAAATTGTAGACAGTCAACAACTGATGAATTTTTTAAATTATGTATACAATTCTTATGTTTTAAAGGATAATATGCAGTACATAAATATAAAGTCAGTTTTTTCATTTTATTTTGAAATTTAGTAAGTGTGAATTCAAGGGGGAGGGGTAGATGTTTCTAATTTTGCATATCGTTTATTGTTATCAATCGGTTATTGTTATCTCTGTCCCAAACTGATCACATGAAGCGGAGTCCACTGTATAACTAAAGAATACAAAGAATTTTTAAATAAAATGAAAGCGTTCAAAATTTTGCCTGTATATTATAAAGACTGTACAATAACAGAAATATACCTGTATATTACAAAAGTTAACCGGCAGCTTGTACTATTTTAAATCTTTTAACTTTTCTAAAACTTTAGCATAAATGAAAATGAGAGTTCTGTTACAAAATATACAAAATGATGAAATTGCTTTTAAAATGTAATATTTATTTAAATAAAGGTACGGAGTGCTAACTGATAATGGTGTGAAAATATTATATATGACGTAAATATTTATGAAGATATTATTTTTATTATCATACTTGCGTATAAATATCATTGCACAATTTTAAATTCAATACAAAATACGAAAACTAAAGTTGTAAAAGAGCACAGAATTCTTTTTAAGTTTTAATCTCTTTTGATAAGCTATTTAAGTTTCTCAAAATGCTTATTTGTTATAAACTAATTATAGAAAACGAATGTGAAAGCGCATATTACCTCTAATCCTAGCATTTTGATTTTACACTAAAAGATTTAAAGTATTTTATTAAATGTCCAGTAGTCCTTAATTATAAATGTATTGGAAAGGTTTATTAATAGAGTCATAATCTCAAAATACAGATATAAACAAGTCTGTTGTGTCTTTATAAGAAGACCATAAATTGTATTTGTGTGCATAAGCTTCGGAGAAATGTATACGGCTTTGCTTACAATAAATTATATCGATGAATTATATGGTCGATATACTTCCATCTGCTGCGAGTCATAATCTCAAAATATAGATATAAACAAGTTTGTTGTGACTTTATAAGAAGGCTATAAACTGTATTTGTGTACATTGAGCTTCGGACAAATGTGTACGGCTTTGCTTACATTAAATTATATCGTCGACGAATTATATGCTCGATATACTTCCATCTACCGTGAGTCATAATCTCAAAATATAAATATAAACAAGTCTGTTGTGTCTTTATAAGAAGGCTATAAATTGTATTTATGTGCACTGAGCTTCGGACAAATGTGTACGGCTTTGCTTACAATAAATTCAAATGGTCGATATACTTCCATCTGCTGGGAGTCATAATCTCAAAATATAGATATAAACAAGTATATTGTGATTTCATAAGAAGGCTATAAATTTAATTTGTGTGCATTGAGCTTCGGACAAATGTGTACGGCTTAGCTTACAATAAATTCAAATGGTCGATATACTTCCATCTGCTGGGAGTCATAATCTCAAAATATAGATATAAACAAGTCTATTGTGGCTTTATAAGAAGACTATAAATTTAATTTGTGTGCATTGAGCTTCGGAAAAATGTGTACGGCTTTGCTTACAATAAATTCAAATGGTCGATATAATTCCATCTGCTGGGATGTGATAATCTGACATTCTGTGCTTAATATTATAAGTTGCACTGTTAATGGCACCTTAGCAAGTGCAGCATTCAACAGTGCTTCTATTTGCTGTTGCTTATGTTTAGACTACTGGATGACTTCTCTCATAGTAAATATATTTATTAATACATTTTAAAAGCCTATTAATTGAAAATTAAAACCTAGTTTAATATAGATGCATACGATCTCAGCAGTTTTCCAATTCTATATTTTTTTAAAAAATTAACGAAATGACCAAATTCTTAAACCTTAAAAACACTCAATGTTTTACTGTAACGAAGCATTTAAGTATGCAACAAAAAATACAGAGCCTGGAGATTTTTACTTATTTTTCCCTTTCTTTATTTTACCTTAAAACGTGTAAGCTGAGACTGTATAATCAGGGAAAAGTCGTTCACACTAGGTTTTCCGCACTCTTGAAGTTGTAGTGGTTGCCCAGCAGTGCGTATCATGGAGTAATATAATTCCCTAGCTCAGGATCAAATAAACGACGCATTTTAAGTGAAAATTAATTAAAGAAAATTGTTTTTATCTTGCTTTTCTCGACGTATCTAATTTGGGTTTATTAACAGGTGTTATACATTTACCGATAAAGCAGGCGTTATGAATAAAAGTTCTATTTACTAAAATTACAGTTTGGCTTCCGTCTAAAAGTATTTATATTTGCAAATAGTGATAAAGATGATGCACTCTTGTCAACTTTAAATTCTCAGTATGAGATTTCTGAATAGATATCCCGTGTTTTATTAAGGTGAATCTGATGGTTAGAAAATTAAAATTACTAGATAACTCTTTTGCTAGATAGCTAACTTGAGTAAGACCTATTGCTTATAGCCGATTTCAAATGGTTTCAACATTACAATAACAAAATCTAATTAGGTTTCAAACGGTGACATTAGCTCAACATCAAACACTTTAAGAGCTAGGCCAGATCTCACCAAAGTCGGTTCACTGCTAACTACGATTAATCTATGTTTAAACAGAGATTAATCGTGGTTAGCAGTTAAAAGACATTGGTGAGACCGGCCCTTAGTCTTACCAAAGTCGTTTAACCGCTAACCGTGATTAATCTCTGGCAGGTTTCTTAGTTAGAATGATAGAACTTGCCTGGATCAAGTCTACTAATTAAAAATTTAAAATATTTTAGTTGTTGGTATATTAGTTTATATATATATATATATATATATATGTCTCTGTGTCTAAGGATAACTTAACTAGATCGGGAAGCTAATGTAGGTATTTTTTATAAAACTCCAAAGACTGGCTGATAAAATTATCAGGTGTTTTCCTATCTTAAGTCAAGGGCAAAAAATGCCGCGTCAATCTGCTTTCATGCATATATATGCATACATTTATACATACATCCATATACAAGTATATATATATATATATATATATATATATATATATATATATATATATATATATATATGTGTGTGTGTGTGTGTGTGTGTGTGTGTAAGGAAAAGTAAACTAGATGGAGAAACTAATGTAGGCATTTTGTATAAAACCCCTAAGACCGCCCGAGAAAATTCTCAGGGGTTTTCAAATCTTAAGTCAAGGGCAAAAAATTCCCGCTTCCTTTTGCTTTCCCCTTTTAAGCTCCTAACCTAAATTGACCACTGGGGCTACAGTTCACACCCTCAGAAAAGGGGTCTAACCAATTATAACTCTACATTGCCTTAGCGGACAATTTAGGAAATTTCCAAACAAAAAGGAGATGCATGCTATTGGAGGCAGATTTACCTAGAGATTTTGACTGAGATGTTAACCCAGGTGTTAAGGGCCTGTGACTTGTAACTTCATGCTATCTGACCCCTCAGTTTGTGCTGTCCCTATAATGAAATGGGTACCCGTCCTACAACGTTCTGTTAATAAGGGCCTTTAACTAAAACGGTGTCATTTTTATGCGCTATGACTGCAACCACCCATCGGGAAATCCGTCTTACTACACATATATGTGTGTGTATGTGTTTGTGTTTACGTACAAATGGTTCTCAACCTAAGAGGAAGTATTAGGTTGGTGTACCTATTTATTTAGTAATTAAAACGACCTTCCGACGAGCTATTTTCAAACTGTGCCATCTCTACCTATCTAATGAAAATAAATGCGAACAGTTGTGTTTTCAGAATTCCGAAAGAGATGTACCATTGTTTAGTTCCCGACGTCATTTTGCTAATGAGAATTATTCCGCGACCGTGCAGGGGGTCGACAGAACATCCGATTGAGAAGATTATGGACACGCCCTGGCTTACTCTAGGTCTCTTAGAAATAGTGCTTTTGTAGGCGGGGTCTCGTTAAAGATAAAATGAAATCATTCATCAGAGACTTGTGCTCTTTCATGCGACACGTAAACGTGTCTGCGAAGAGAACAAATGTGTATTAAAAATTCACCTGAGGTTTTTCCCCCAAATATTCAGATTTTTTTATGTGAAACCTTATGTGTTCAGTGAAGTTTCCTTGTAGTGTAACTGATGTGATTGGTGAAATTTTAAAATAATTTTTGCAAAAATAAAAGTTTTGTTACGGTTGTATGCAAACTAAAATTACAAACTTTTGAAGAAGTGGCGAGATGATATTAAATATATATATATATATATATATATATGTTTAGTATCTTTCATTACGAGCAGCAAGTAGTTGTGTACTTTTTACAACTAACTTGTATCTCTTACTCCTTGTATTTCCTAGACCTTGTACTCCTTGTTTGTAGTATGTTTGTAATCCATCGCTTGAAAATTCTCTTGATTTTGATCATTCTCTGAAATTTAGATTTTTTTTTCGTATTCCTTATCTATCCCAGGACGATGTCCAAATGGTAGGAACGCTGCTTTTAGTATCCTCAGATTCGAATACCGCTGCTGACATGAATGTTTGTAGCCTTTAGAAATTGTATAAAGTGTAATTTGTTCTTTTCTCGCAAAAATGTAGACCGTAGGGATCCAAACCAAACGATATACAGTCCTCTACCCAACCTAACGATTTCTCAGTCCGACGGAATTCCATTCCATAGATTTATCCCCCCAAAAATTACCTAAAGGGTAAGATTTTTTTCAGGTGCCTTCTCAGGCTTCATACGTCTTGTAAGTTTAAGTTAGAAAAAGTGTAGACCGTAGCGATCCAAACCAAGCGATATACAGTCCTCTACCCAACCTAACGATTTCTCAGTCCGAGGGAATTTCATTCCGTAGATTAATCCCCCTCCCCCCAAAAAAAAATTACATAAAGGGTAAGATTTTTTTTTCAGGTGCCTTCTCAGGCTTCACACATGTAGTGAGAATCCATGCTATGCGGTTATCAAGTCTTGATAACCTCATAGCACCCAGTGTAAGAAATAAGCATTCAAAGGACTTTCTTATTCTTTTCACAAATGTTCCTAATTCGAAATCGGAATGTGAGAGAATTCTAGATTTTTACCCTGACATTGAAATTGTTTTGATTTTAAAGTTGTAACTACAAAGTTTGATGAAAAATTTCAAATTTGATTTGATAAACTTAAAATAGGACTTCCGTAGATTCATTTAAAAGGCCTAATTTTCTTCATATTGGTCAGTGGAGAGATCATAAAAAGATTTTTGTTGAAAAAAATGACTTTTTTTTAACAAATTGAACTCCTCTGACGGAAGTGTATCTTTGAAAAATACGGTCATTAACAAAGGAGTCGACCATACAGCTTTTGGAAGATAATGTTTTGGTTCAGATCCTACAGTGGTAAACATTTTTTACTAAACGAGGGCTCATTGACCAGGCACTTGACTACTTCAAATGACGTCATAAGATATAAGTTGGAGCTCTATAACACTACAAGGCAGAATATGACAATAGTCGTTCCTAGTTTGAACCTAATTATAAAATAAAAAATTAAATCGGGAAATTTCTAGCTTCCATTTTTTTTTCTTATACAAGGTCATGCTTAACAAGAAAATGCTTACGATGGTTATTTAACACTATGCTTCGAATTTATGCTTAAAAGCATTGCAAAATTAAATTCACAGCATTAGTTGTTATTTTTACAGGTCACTCTGAAAAGTTGTCAAAATAATCGACAACCGGCCTTTGAAATGGTTTTTGTGCAGTCTATGTATAGAACAATTCGATAAGTTTCTCTTTCAAATGACTTATTAAATGAAAAAATTTGGAATACATTGTCAGTTTGTTGTAAAATCCATTTAACTTCGATTTTTTCGATTTTTTTTCTTATACAGGGTCATGCATAACAAGAAAATGCTTACGGTGGTTATTTAACACCATGCTTTTAAGTTATGCTTAAAAGCATTGCAAAATTAAATTCACGGCATTAGACGTTATTTTTAAAGGTCACTCTGAAAAATCAAAATAATCGACAAACTGGATTTGAAATGGTTTTTGTGTAGTCTATGTATAGCACAATTCGATAAGTTTCTCTTTCGAATGACCTATTGGGTGAAAAATTTGGAATACATTGTCAGTTTGGTGTAAAATCCACGTAACTTCGATTTTTTTTTCTTATACAGGGTCATGCGTAACAAGAAAATGTTTACGGTGGTTATTTAACACCATGCTTTTAAGTTATGCTTAAAAGCATTGCAAAATTAAATTCACGGCATTAGACGTTATTTTTAAAGGTCACTCTGAAAAGTCAAAATAATCGACAAACTGCCTTTGAAATGGTTTTTGTGTAGTCTATGTATAGTACAATTCGATAAATTTCTCTTTCGAATGACGCATTAGGTGAAAAATTTGGAATACATTGTCAGTTTGGTGTAAAATCCACGTAACTAATTTCATTCATCTAACAAATTGTTTACGGTGGTTATTTAACACCATGAAGTTATGCTTAAAAGCATTGCAAAATTAAATTCACGGCATTAGACGTTATTTTTAAAGGTCACTCTGAAAAGTCAAAATAATCGACAAACTGCCTTTGAAATGGTTTTTTGTGCAGTCTGTGTATAGTACAATTCGATAAGTTTCTCTTCCGAATGACCTATTGGGTGAAAAATTTGGAATATATTGTCAGTTTGGTGTAAAATCCACGTAACTAATTTCATTCATCTAACAAATTTTGATTTTGAGTGATCGACTAAAAACTTTTTATTTGGCTTAAGAAATGTGTAAAACGAGGATATTCAACCAAATTCAGATGAGAAATTCGTAAGTGATTTTAATGTTTTGTTTAATTCCTAACTGCAGAAATGTAACTCTTTATGAGAACTTCTGCATTCAGGTCAGTAGATGCCAAAGCGTACTCTACAAGTTAAAAACTACTCACGCAAGCAATGATAATTATTTATTAACATAATGCCATTGCCGTTCTGTTAGGTCCGGCGAACTCCAGAAAGGGTCACGAACTCCCAATCTGAGTAATACTTGGTTACGCTACTGATTTCGACTTCATGAAACAACCCCCAATGAAAAGGCCCTCTATTATGAGAGCAGCCAACCATGCGTACTCCACGGCAGAGGTGGGTCCCCCACGCGCAAAAAGCAGTGCCTTGCATTGCAAACTCTTTCGGGAGGAACTGCAGCCCATGCACACGACGGTCTCCCGTTTTCTTCCAGTCTGTTCGCAGCCAGCAACCCGTCTAGGCGCGCGTACTCGAACTCTGGACCGTGAACTTCGACCCCAGTGTTTGTAATCGGACTTACACGCGGTTGTCAGATGCCAGCTGTTTTTCGTTTGTGTGGAAAGAGGAAAAAAAAGAGCCCCAGATAGGTATCTCTCTCTTTCTCTCCCTTGACGTCTGAGGAGCCCGGGATCGACATTGCAGAACAGTAGGACTGCAGTCTGTCTGCATTGTGTAATAACCATCATATCCACGTTACTCGGCGATACTGAAGTATGGCTTGAAGATGCTTCTATATGTTCTTTACATTTATGGATTACTGAAGTTAACGAATGCAAGAGCTAGGATTTGAAAAATTGTGCTGCGATTGGATGCAGGTACTTAAAATTGCCAAGAGGTGAGAATTTATGATGTACTTTTTACGTAGTAAACTAATTTTGGGTTTGCTTTACGTGATTATAGGGCCATTACGTAGTGTGAGGTTCTTAACACTAGATTGCCCAAGGCAGTCATTTTGACTGTTTTTTAATTTCAATTAGAAAAACAATTATGAAATATAATGATACAATTTCTTAGAATTTGGTGACTTTTTCTGTAACATATAAATGTTTATGAATAATTGTAGTTACTTCCGCCCTACTTTATTATATAATATTAAAAATTAATTTTAAACAAATTTCTGTACACATTTGTTATTTTTTCACAATGCAGTCATTTTGACTGTTTTGGGGCAATATAGGTATACAAGAAATCTCGGGCAATCTAGTGTTAAAGTTGTTTAAAATCAACAGAACCAGCGATTTGCATCAGCGTGTTTTTGACCAAGAAAACCATTTGTATTAATGCACTATTCCTTAAATTTTTGCATGAATTATATTTGTATTTGTATGGAGCTTTTAGTACTGTCTACATGTTTTATTGAGCTTAGTGAATGCAAGCTCCAGGGTTTAAAAACTAAATGTAGGTGCTTATTGTAAATTGTTAAGAGATGAATGTGTATGAAATATTTTGTTGTAGTAAAATTATTTATGATTTGTTTTATATAGAATTATATAGGGACATCATTATATACACTAAGTAATGATGTAGTGTTTAGGCATTAAGGTTTTCAAAAAAAAAAAAAAAATATGCGTATCAACTTATTTATGACCGTATGAAATAATTTTATAACAATGAATGCGATTGGATGAAAGCTCCAGGGCTTAAAAACTAAATGTAGGTACTTGTTGTTGTAAATTGTTAAGAGATGAATGTTTATGAAATATTTTGTCGTAGTTAAGTTATTCGGGATTTGTTTAATACGACTATAGGTCCAGTATGTAGTGTGGAGGCATTAAAGTTTTCAAAATTGAAAAAAAAATTTGTATCAACGTATTTCTGACCGCATGAAATAATTTTATAATAATGCATTTTCAACTTTTGAATATGAAGCACATGCATTTTTTATGGTTTTTTTACTTTTTATATTATTGGTATTTGTGAATACATATCATAAGACCTTAACAGTTAAACTATAAATAAATTCAAACAGTGGCGTGGCCAGAAATTAATTTCAAGGGGTGCATATCGCCAATGCTATAAAAGAAGCAATATCTTTGGTTTAGAATTACCATATGTAAAATATAAAGATTCCACTTCGTCAATCTTATTTATACTATTTGAAACTCTTCATGAATTGATGTAATTTGTATCAAATTATAAAGGTTAAAAAAAAGATCATTTTTAAAAAATTCAAAAAATACCATGAAAACAAATATTTCGACTTATAAAAATTGGATAAATTTGATTCTTTCAAAAATTGATTAAAATCATTTAATAATTGAAAAAAAATGTCACAAATTTTAAAAAATGTATAGAAATGTGCTAATATAATGAAATTAAAATTTATATAAGTATTATTTATACAAAGTAATATTTATTTTTGCTTGTAAACCATATTTAAGTCTTCTTCTCTTACAGAGCTATTTTTATATGTATTACTAGCTGCTTCGCACCCAGCCTTCGGTCTGGGTAGTAATTGTTTCCAAGTTGTTTTAGAACCCTTATTTTAGATATTCACATTCATAAAAATCTTAAACCTTATACGCTGCAAGACTGTTGACAAATATGATAGTGTATTAATAATGGATAATCACAGTTATAACTATGTATATGCTCTGTGTTGCCTGTAAACCGCTCTGTTATGATGCCAAATTCCTCAGCTTTCTCTATTAACTGACACAATAGTGTTTTAAATTTTGGCACCGATGGATTCAGATATGTAGATATGCATAACTGTAATTATTAAAAATTTGCTTTATTTTGCACCATATTGAAATTTTAAACTGTTTATTAAGCAGGTTTTCAAGAGTTTCGTTAATAGAATATAAACTTCCATTTTTCTCTTTATGGTAAAAGAAATGTAAGGTCGAGGGAAATTTTTTTAAAGTTTAGCTTTAATAGTATAATAAACTAATTAACCTTAAATATTTTAATTTTGGGAATTGATATTAAAAAATCTTGGGGAGTGTATATCTCTCTTTGTATTTCTCATGGGTATGCCACTGGATCCAAGTTAATAAATTGATCGGAGTTTCAATGTGGGACAGTGCCGTAACTAGCTAGTCCTTTACCACCAGTGGCAAAAAACTGATCTGCGCCCCTACCACCTAATATAGTGAAAATATACAAAAGTTTTTCCCTATATCATATATTTAGAATGAACTCAAAATATTTTGTTAATTCATAAAATGGTCCTAGTATATCAATTTTTAATTTTTCCTTCTATATTTATTTTATTAATACTTAAAAATATTTCCGAACACTCTAGAAGTATTATTTTGCTGTTTAAATAGATAATATTTTTTTTATTTGTACGTTGAATTTTCATAAAAAAAATTGTGCTTTTCAAAATTTAAATGTAGTTTTAATAACTTTTATATATATATACATACATGTATATACATATACACACACACACGCACATATATATATATATGTAAGGAAAATTCTCAGGGGTTTTCAAAACTTAAATCAAGGGTAAAAATTCCCGCGTCATTTTCCATTCCCCTTTTTAACCCTTGACCTAAATTGACCGCTGGGGCTACAGGTTACGCCCTCAGAGAAGGGGCCTGTGCAATTATAAACCTACATGGCCCTAGCGGACAATTTAGGAAATTTCCAAATAAAAAGGAGATACACGGTAACGGAGACAGATTTTTCTAGAGATATTTTCCCACAGATGTTGACCCAGGTGTTACGTGTCTTGTACATAGAACTTCATGCTAGCTGACCCTTCAGTTTGTCATGTCCCTATGATGAAGTGGGAACCCGTCCTTCAACGTTATCTTAATAAAGGTCTTTAGGTGAAACGGTATCATTTTTATGGCCATGACTGCAACCACCCATCGAGAAGTCCGTCTCATTACACACACACACACACACATACACACACACATATATATTTATATATATATATATATATATATATATATGTGTGTGTGCATATATATATATGTATATGTGTGTAATGAGACGTGTGTGTGTGTATATATATATATATATATATATATATATATATATATATATATATATATATATATATACAGAGTGAGAGAGAGAGAGAGGTATATAATCAACAGATTTCCAAGTGTGTGGATCAATTTTGAGAGAAATAACTATATATATAATTTAAAAAAAAATAGTAATGACATAATAATTTTTTAATGTGCATGTGTCTATGTGTGTGTGTGTACGTAAAAGAAAAAAAAATTCTCACACACTTTCTCTGTAGTTTTTTCTTTCAATATGTTTCTTTCATTAGCTATATGTAGATAACATTTAAAGGATATGTACACGGGAATAGTTTATCAATAGAAGCTGTGCTCAGAGACGTTGGTTATCGGAAGAAAAGATTTTATCATAGTTGGCGAAATCGAGCTGAAAATTTCTCAGGGTTGTATCTTGTAATATTATAGCTTTTTATGTCATCGCAGTCTACTTGACGAAATTATGAGACATATTTTCATAATCGTAATTTAACCGTTCTTTCATTTCACCGTATTTTAGGGTCAATAAAAATGATTTCTTTTTATTTTGTCTTGCATTTAAATAAATCATGAATTCAACTCATCTGCGTTTAGCTATAAAATTTTTTCGAATTTTTAATAGGACTGGATACTTTAACCTCCATTATTTAACACTAGATTTACGGATGTTGATCATATACCTATTTTTACTGAAGTGAGCCAATTTGACTCATACAAGAAAAGTAAAGTTTTTTGCAAAGAAAATAGTTCCAAATTAATTTAAATAAAATGTTTATTATCAAAAAATTTATGGGAAAGATATTTTAGGTATAAAATTTGTTTTTGAAACACATTTTCGCAAACATTTCTGTTACATTTAGCACAATGGTTTCTACATCTGTTTCTTTTGCATGATTGTTGAACTTGACAATTCTTCCGTGCGTCAGTAGCACGAATTTCTGTCATTGGAATGGAAGTGTTCTCGACTTCTTCTCTATATTTACTTTATACTATACTTTATATACTTTATATTTACTTTCTACTATATTTATTACTATATTCATATAGCTGTTAATTTTAACGACTAACGAATTCAAGGTTATTTCTCATCATAAAATGTGTTTTAAGAATAAGTGTGAAATGTTTAGTAATATTCTGACAATATATACATCAAAGGAAAATACTCTTAGAGAATGAGCTTTGCTATTTGGAGGTTACTTTACGGAGAAATTCACAAATGTTTTTGGTTTCAAGGAAAATTTTTGCAAAATAGAGCAGTTCTTAAAATACAAGATCTTTAAATAGAAGATCGACTCTGTTTTGATAAAACAATTACAGTGGACTCCGCTTAATGTGGTGAGTTTGGGACACAGTGATTTTGATAGCAATAACCAATTGATAACAATAAACGATATGCAAAATTAGAAAAATGTACCTCCGTCCCTTTAATTCATACGTACTAAATTTCAAAACAAAAGGAAAAATATCACACCTTATATTTATGTATTGTATATTATCGTTTAAAACATATTTGTATACATAGTTAAAAAATTGATCAATTGTTGACTGTCTACAATTGTTTCTAAGAAGAGCATTGATAAATTGTTCCTAATCATAATCAACCTGTTATAACGATTTAAATTTCGATCTTTTGTTTTAATGTTAAATCATTTCGCTTTCTGGCTTCCATATCGACAAGCTGCATGTAAGCGATCAGGGCATAAAATATAAAAACGTTCCTTATCAGTTCCGATAATAATGTGTTGCCTTCTGCTTATCTGACACCCAATGACACCAAAATTAGGTAAATTTACCTCCCCCTTTAATTAACACGTACTAAATTTCAAAATAAAATGAGAAAACTCATATATTTATGTACTTATATTATCCTTTAAAACATAAGAATTGTATACATAATTTAAAAAATCAATTGTTGACTGTCTACAATTTTTTCTATGAAGCTCATTGATAAATTGTTCGTAATCATGTTTTTTAAAGTCATCGGAGCGGTGTTGTACTCCCCGTTTCGACACTTTCAATGCAATTCAGAGGCTGAGAAATGTTTAACTGCGCTGCAGCATTGCGTTGACTCATTTTTGGTAACCTGTCATAACGATTTAAAATTTCGATCTTTTGTTTTAATGTTAAATCATTTCGTTTTCTGGCTTCCATATCGACAAGCTGCATGTAAGCGAACAAGGCATAAAATGTGAATACGCTCCTTCTCAGTTCCGATAATAATGTGTTGCCTTCTGCTTATCTGACAACCATTGACTACCAGCAGGGTGTGCGTATTTCTGAAAAATTCCAGGAACGTGTAAAACTCCACTCCTTTGTTCATTCTCCATTTCCCTAGGTGGAAGAGGGAGAATTCTCGGAAATTCAAACAACAGCGAAGGGAAAGAAAAGAATGGGTTTCTTCTGAATACATTGTGAATATTCCTTTGCCAGTTAAAATGAGGTTCGAAATCTGATCCCATTAACCGATGTAACGATATAAAGCGATAATTTTAACATACAAATGTATAGTGAAAATCGGGACCGAATAATTTCGATAACAATAAGCTATTGATAACATTAACCGCGATCACATGAAGCGGAGTTCACTGTATTAGAAATATAGATGAAATATAAAAAAATAATAATGTACATAAAACATATTGAATTCAGCAACAAAAAATAATAAAATTAAAAATAATGATTTATTCCATTTATATAAGGGAGTACAACAAATAAAAATGTTTTATTGAAATACTAGACGACCCAACAGGCGTTGACCTGTTTTGACGGTGTAAATCCATAAATAGTAAAATGTTTTTAAATAAATTATAAATTGAAACGCTTGGAAGGAAAAAATATGAAAAAATTATATTAAAAATACTTGAAGCCACCACGCGTACAGTCATCACAAACTTTTAAATTCCACATAGCTTGGACGGGGATTCGATCCTGGTATTTCTCGTACTGAAGCAATTTGCGTTGACCACTGTGCCATAGTTATGCTGGCAGAAAAGGGTTTTCAAGCGGCATTATAATAATCTCAAAAGGCGTGCAATTCTGGATTTTTAATTAAAAAAACATTTCCTATCGGATCAAATTGTGAATCCAAACCATTCTCGAATCAACTTAATTACATACACAAAATTTCATCAAAATCAGTCCAGCCGTTTAGAAGTTATTACAAACACACCGACAGAAGAATTTATATATAAAGAAAATATTTAATTTCTGTATTAAATTTCAATAAAATAATAAATAATTTCAATAAATCAAATGAAATAATATATAATATTTCTTTAATTATTGATATCGTACGACTAGCTTATGTTTAGTTTGGAGCACTACTGCCTACTTTTTTGCTCAGTGCTAATAGCTAAACTTAAAACCGATTCCGAACGGTTACGAACAACCATGTCAGCAACGGTTTTTAACCCCGCGAAATCCGGTACCGAAAAAATCAAAGCTTTACCATTCGGATATCGTTCGACGTATGGCAGATTATTGTATGGGAGATAAAATAAATTCGTGGTTCGATTGCTAGTATTTAGAAGGTTTTTAGTTCTCCTTTCGGGACGTTGGGCGTTACAAAGAGTTTTTACAAATTATTCTATTATGAAAATTTGTATTTTTTTAAACTTAATATATAATTAAAAGCATTGCATTAAAATTTGCTTGATTACAAATCTTCTTTAATCTATAGCAGGGATGGACAAACTTTTTTGGCCAAGGGCCGAAAATTGAAAGAAAATAAGTTTGGTAGGCCAAGATAAATTTTTCTAAAATTTAAAAAGCAATATACAAGTACCTAATGGTTTAAGTACGTTAATGAGATGAATGAAATTGTGATTTCATTTTTAAAAGTTCCTTATACTGAGGTTCGAAGTGAGATGTACTGATTTTAAGGAACGATGCTAAATGCTCATCTGTCAGTCTACTTCCGAAATTATTCTTTCTAAGGTTCAAAGTTGAAAACACTTGTTCACACATAAGAAGCAAATATACTGCTTATCTTCTGGGAGTGAGATAATAAATTTGGGATATAATATTTAAGCAAAGTAGAAAAGGAGGTGGATATAAATATATATTTCTTTTAACTTGCCTCGGACCGGCAATTTAAAATTCTATCCGCGGGCCGGATAAAACCTTCCGGCTAGCCGGAGTTGGCCTATGGGCCGTAGTTTACCGATCCCTGCTCTATAGCAAAAAGTAATAATATAGTAAAAGTTCAAGATATTTCTCTACAAAAAACAGACTTAAAAAAAAACCCATAAAATATTTCAGAAAATCAAAAATGCATCATTTTAATTGCTTGAAAAGTATTATATCAATTGTATGTGAATATATCGATATCATTAACTTCAGTACTGTCATCTGGTAGCTACCAGCACAGTTGATTTCCGTTACACTAAGTTGTAGTTATACACAGTGCGCAAATTATTATTGTAAAACCTCTGTAGGAATCTATTGAAAGTCTTAAAGAACATTTGGAAAACACAAAAAGGACTAAAATACATATTTTGAGATAAATCCACTCTAAAGTTTTTTTTACACTTTTCTTTGATAACATTGGATTTTCAATTAAGCGGGATTACCTGGAAATGCCACCTACATGATTATTCCAAATAACTGCATTTATGGAAATTTTGGATGAAATGTTTTGAAAAAGAATAAGGACATGTAAAATTGATATACCATAGGATATTAATAATTTAATTAATACAAAGAAAAAAGCGAACATACGTGTTCTTTAGATTTGCAATTAGTACAGTATAAAAAATGTAGTTCATCCACTCTTCGAATTTTGCTAATTTCTCAACATTTTTTAGTTTGAGTGGTATCACATTCTTGCTCCCAGTAATTAAATAACACCTCAATGTGTTAGCATTCGTCACCGTGATTTAAAATTACTAGATTTTTTTTCTTTACTTTCATAGCATTGATTAAAATTCATTTTTTTTCCCTGAATCACTCGACACAACATCATTATCATTTAAAATTTTGTAACATAACAGTTTCAAGTCTTAGTTAATCCATTGATGCACTGCTTCTTCGTCCACCTTTTCTGCACAATCTAATCATTTCAATTTCTTTTAAGATTTTTCTCTGCAAATAGGAACTTTTGTAAACATCTGCAGAAATGTTTGCTTTTCGGTACTATCATAATCGTCTGCAGGAATGATTGCTTTTCAGTACCTTTTAGTCTTTAGCAGGTATCTTTGCTTTTTAGTAGTCTTCTGTAATAATATTTGCTTTTCGGTACTATTCATATATTTGGTTGTGTAGGAATGTTTGCTTTTTAATACTATCTTAGTTTTTCGTAGGAATGTTTTCTTTTTTATACAATAGTAATCGTCTGTAAGAAGTATTGCTTTTCAGCAGTATCTTAGTCTTCCGTAGAAATGTTTTCTTTTCAATACTTAGTCTTCCGTAGGAATATTTTCTAATTAATACTACCGTAGCCGTCTGTGAGAAGGGTTTCTTTCCAGTACATCGTAGTCGTCGGTAGGAGTGTTTGCTTTTCAGTACTATCTTAGTCTTCCGTAGAAATGTTTTCTTTTTTTTTACTGTCATAGTCGTCTTAAAAAGTGTTGCTTTTCAGTACTATCGTTGTCTTCTGAAGAAATGTTTGCTTTTCATTATTTTATTACTCTTCCGCAGGAATGTTTTCATTTTATTACTATCGTAGTCGTCAGTGAGAAGGGTTGCTATTCAGTACATCGTAGTCGTCTGTAGGAATGCTTGAGTACTATCTTAGTCTTCCGTAGAAATGTTTTCTTTTTTATACTATCGTAGTCGTATGTAAGAAGTGTGGCTTTTCAGTACTATCGTAGTCTTCTGTAGAAATGTTTACTTTTCAATACTTAGTCTTCCGTAGGAATGTTTTCTTTTTTGTACTATCGTAGCCGTCTCTAAGAAAGATTGCTTTTCAGTACATCGTAGTCTTCTGTAAGAACACTTGCTTTTCAGTATTCTTTTAGTCTTTTGTTATAATGTTTGATTTTAAGTATTATCTCAATCTTCTGTAGGAATTTTTGCTTGGAAATTTTGCTTCAGTACTACCGTAGTCTTCTATAGAAATTCTTGCTTTTCAATACTATCGTAGGAATTTCTTTTTTACACTATCGTAGTCGTCTGTAAGAAGGGTTGCTTTTCAATAGTCTTCTGTAGGAATGTTTGCTTTTCACTACTATTGTGGTCTTCTGTAGGAATACTTTTCAGTACAGTCTTAGACTACTGCGGAAATGTTTGCTTTTCATTACTATCGTAGTTTTCTGAAGAAATGCTTCCTTTTCAGTACTATAGTAGCTTTCTGTAGGAATAATTTTTTTCAAGAAAGGATAGCGTCCTGGTTAATTTACTGATAGAATAATCTGATCCCAATTAAATGAGAGTATTTTTTCTTCTCGATTTATATATAACACAGACCTAAAATGTGACAGCTTTCTTATGAAGCGCGGTCTACTTATAACGCACTTTTTGTACAAGAACATTCTAACAAATTAAAATGGGCCGAACGATGGCCGAATGGTTAGGGTGCTGACCTTCGGAACCGGAGTTCGTGGGTTCGAATCCCACATTGGCATGGATGTTCGTAGCCGTTTGGAATCGGCTTTAAGCAGTAGGTCCCGGTCTCATTAGCCCTCGTGTTGCAAAAAGTAGACCGTAGCTCTCCAAAAAACCAAACCAACAACTTAAATGCCACGTTCGAAATCCACCCCTTCCCCCGTTTTCTAGCATTTCTAGCATGCCATTATTTCAAGCCCAATTTTACCTGGTTAAGAGCAGGTGATTAAATTTATCAATGTATCACATAATAAATAGGTAAAAAAAAACATTTTTTTTCCTAGCAATATGACGTCATTCCTTTAATCATCTCATTTAATCATTTTTTATTTTAAATTATTTAAATATCGTCTGCATTATTTTCATACGTTTTGTCACTGAACTTAGATATGACGTAAATAATTTTCTTTTATATTTCTCTTAAATAATGAATTAGGTACATATATGATAATTTTAAATTTAATCATCGAATATTTTTTGTTTCAATGAAAATTTTATCCCATGTATTAACAAAAAATTCTATCTCCCTCCAGGGTGTAGTGGAAACAATTTCATTCCTTTACTTTCATTAATTACGAAGAACTCAACGATAATTTAGACGTAGGTAAGAAAACTTTGAATTATGTTACTAAATGAATTCAACGTGATTCTAAATTGTATTCACAGTATCGGGAAACTTTAGAGGAGTATGAAGATAAACAAATTATTGAGCGCGTACCAGATAATTCTCAGCCAAGAAGCAAACCATTTTTTTTATCTGCTTTATAAGATACTTTACAATTCTGGAAAATTAAATATTTTACTGATCCCGTCATATAACGGGCTGTATGCTAGTCTTTGTTATATTTGTTAAGCAGCATTTAATCATCCGAATAATCTATTACAGTTTTCCAAATTTCGCCAAATCTACTCCTTTTCCTCTTTTATGAAATTTTTATCAGATGGTCAATTCTCATGTGTTCTTCCATAAACTCGAAAAAGGAAATAGCAAAAATTGAATGTAACCAACAGTCAGTAAGTCCTGTGACCCGGGTTCTAATCAGGAAACACCAGTTCGAAGTCGAACGTTCCACCCTCATCATCGCATCATCGTCTTTAGCACCCGAAATTGTCTCATCAGCGAAAAAAAGAAGCGCCAGCCAAAGAACCAAAAGAAAAGAGCATCGCTCCAAGTTAATAAATGTCTGGTTGCCAGTAGCAACGGTCGCGGTGCGCCGAATTGGATGCGCAATCACGAGGTCAACAAATCAGAGACCTTGACGTCACAAGGCCGTGTTTGGCGCCTAGAGGGGAAAAAGGGGGAATGAGAAGTTGTAAAGAACACGTGTTTATATTTCTATGTTTGGATGCCGTTTAGAAGCATATGATTGTCATTTTAGAGTTTATTAACCCTAACGGAGTAATCTAATTGTCTTGATTTTCAAGTGCTTTTGCGCCAATATGCAAAAGCAAAACTGCCAAAGAACATCATAACTTAGTAACATAATGTCTTTTTGCAGTTTTTTTTTTCAGACATAACGTTCACTTACAATGCAATTGTCCCTAGTTTATAGGAATTTACAGGTCAATTAATGTGTTTGATGCTACGAAATGTTCTCACGCTCTCATATAAAAATGCTGGTATATCTTGCAGAGCTTTGAAATCAGTATAAATTGTTAAAAATATGCACAGATGTATCTATAGAAGTTTTAGCTGTCATTCTTCTATAATAAATACATCTACGTAAAATTATGCGTATGGTAAATTGAATATACATTTAATTTATTTACACAGTACAATGTTCCATGTAGAGCATTCATTATACAATTCTTTATATTCACTCCTATTTCCTTTATCTCTGCGAGGAGTTGGTTAACAATGTAACTTAGAGGCAGCAGTCCTGATGAGAAAAGCACTCACTTCGTGTCAAATCGTCTGTTAAAATTGATGTTCTACCCACATATTATCTTTTTTATTTTATTTTTTCTCTGTAAGTTGCGAGTGGCAACGAACGATTTTTTTTAGTGAAAACATGGTTGTTCTTTCGTATGCGAGAAAAAATGGCTCTGGAGTTGCTTTTGTACTTTAATATATTAATATTATTTACGCCATAAATTCTTCTATGTGACATTTTCTGTGCTTTTAAAGATCTCGCATACGTAAATATAATAAAAAGTGTTTCATATTAAAAGTGCGTCTGTTTTGAGCAATTAATTAACGCCATTGAGAACATTCTTCAGTATCATACTTCTGATTTCGAAACCCAAACGGGACACTTCGAGCATTAAGACCAGAAGAAGGCTTAAAAAGAATCCTTTATTTTTATCCTAAATTTGGAGAACACGTCTTACTTGATCAAAAGTTACCGGGCATCTGTGAAGTACCATTTTGGTGTCTATGATGCAGTGCCTTCAGTAGTGTACTTCAGGAAATATACATCTTTTAATTATATACATTTAATCTTACATTATTTACAAGAACTAATACAATGCGTAAGCACAGCGAACAGCATAGCTCTCTTTTTGATTACAATCTGGAGTTATCTTTTATGTTGCCAGATACAACAGATACATTTTACATATCAATAAATAAGAGGCCAGGCGCTAGAGCAGTCACACTGTCTTTGAGAAGAATAACGTTGCTCATGTTGTCATGGTAGAAAGATTAAAAAAGTGGCCCTGCTGTGGCCTGTAAAAAAAATCTTGGTGAAAAAAGTGAATACAACAGCAAAAAAAAAATAAGAAGGTTATACGACTCTTCTCTGCTTACTGATTTCTAAAACTTAAAATTAATCTTAACACGTTGACGGACACTTGCGTCTACAGCCGTCAAATCGAAGTTCACTATGTGGCATGGCTGCAATAACCGTCCAAAACGAAACGGTCGTTTTTAGCCACTACGGCGATAGCGGCACAAATGTGCATTTACCGGCGTACAAGTAGAAGCCTAGTGTCATATTTTGGAAACAATGTTTTAGATTGAGTTTCATTTTTCACCTGTTACACGACTTGCAGATTCAGTATGCATGTGGTTGTGAAGGGAGTAGTACGATCGTGTTTTCTCTTGAATTTATTAGTTGTTATTAATTTCATTTAAAACTCCCAAAAACACTTTGTTGCTCACAAAAAATTGCTTATTAGAGTCATGAAACATGTCATTTACGTTTTTAAATTTTTGCTGTTATAGGCGCCATCGTCCCATAACTTAGTGTCTAGAGTCCGCTGTAGTCATGACGGTTATAGCCGCAACCTAATTAAAGGTGCTGAGTTAATCAAAATTAAGTTTATTTAAGCAGAAAAAGTAAAACTTTATTTCTAATATTCTAAAAATTACAAAAATATATAGGGTTATATTTCAAAGTTCACTTGTTCCTACTGTCCCTTAATATGTTAATTACCACTCTATTTATGTATAGAATATAAAAATAGGAATAAAACAAATGAACTTCAGTCATACAGTATCGAACTCAGGTCTTTTGCGTGATGTTCTAATCATCTAAAATAATGTACCACATAACGGAAAGGAAGAATATTCTATAGGGGGTTTTCCCCAAGAAGGAAGATGTCCGTGTAGAGAAATGACAGAAAGTGAGGACCGAGCAATCGTCTGAGCAGCACTCACAGCCCCAGATACATCATTATCATCGATTGTACGTGCAACTAGAGCTTCAGTGACCGAAAGGACCATTCATAAGCGGCTCGCAGAAAGGGAGCTGAGATCACTGCGCCCCTTGAGCTGACTATCATTGAGCTCTGTACAACAACAAGTCCGTTTTCAGTGGTGTCGGGTTCATTCGAACTTACATGTCACTGACTGGAGTAAAACAGTTTTCAGTGATGAGTTCCGTTTTGAACTGAGTCCCGATGACCAGGGAAGACGTATCTAAAGACGTCCAGGACAGCTGGGGGATACCAATCTGACTGTCTTCCGGCATATAGGCCGAAAATCAGGAGTAATGGTCTGGCAGCTATTTCATTTCATAGTAGGGACCCCTTTAGTTGTCATCCGTGGCACCCTTAAATCACAGCGGTACATCGACGAAGTTCTATTCCCCCGTTGTGTTGCCCATCATGTCACGCCATCATGGGCTTACATTTTAGCAAGGTAATGCCCGGCCCACACTGCACATGTTTCTACTGCTTGTCTTCGTGATTGCCGAATGCTACCTTGGCCAGCAAGGTCGCTGGATCTCTCAACTTACGTTTGGAGCATTATGTGCAGGGCCCTCCAAACAGTTCGGGATTTTGACGATCTAACAAGCCAGTTGGACAGAATTTGGCAAGATATCCCTCAAGAGAACATTACCGCCACCTCTATCAATCAATACCAAGCCGAATAATTGCTTGCATAAGAGCCAGAGGTGGACAATATTGAGATTTTCAGTAGAGCTCTATCACTTGAATAAATTATTTAATTTTTCTCAAATTCTAATAATTTGTTTCTCTGTACATGTACATCACATCTACCAATTATCATCCCATTCGGATAACTCATTCCTGGTGCGTCGTTTATTTCTTTTGTCTAATAGTGTATTTAGGACTGTATTTAATACTCAAAAAATATTTTGTAATTGATACCTACTTTATATAAGCTGATTGCCAGACTACAAAGAAAACGTTTTTTGTCTCAACTTCTGAAAGTATACCAAAACTGTCAGTAGGCGCGTGTATAAATGAACTAAATTTTGATTAGTGTGCGTCGGTAAACACTGTGCTGATTAAAGTTCATATCAACCTTCCTCTTCTCTCTCGTGATCCTGCTTATGGTCTGTGGTCTGTGAACAGGTCCTCCACTATATCGACTAAATTGTTATATTACTAACCATCAGCTAGTCTAGGAAGCCTTTGATGAATCCGAAATGTTTTTATCATTCAGACCACTTTGAGACATTCTATTGAACACATACACACATACCCAAAACTTTTTTCTCCCATGTTCCTAAATTCTACAGAAATAGACGGCGAATTGACGGATCCAAAATTTTTCGGTTATAGATGCTGGAAAATGAAAAATCCAATACAAACGCAAGGAAAATAACATTAGTCCTATGAGATAAATTTTCGAACAAAAGGAATTAAACGATCAATACCAGGTTTGATTTGGTGTGATTTCACTACACTAGGGAGGATGAGACCGGAACTTGCTGCTTATAACTGTTGCTACAAACTTCCATCCCCGAACGTGATTCGAACTTTGGTAGAATTATTGCGAGGAAGCGATTATTAAGAAAATTATAGGTAGTGGTCATACTATATTTGGTACTGGTATAATTTAGACAAAAGTATGACTTGAGCAACCTCCCCCTTATTGATAGCTTAATCTTTTTAACACAAAGATATAACTAAAGGAAAACAATTTGTACATTGTGTTCTAGTCAGTTCCAGCTACTCGATGATTAAATACAATAGAACGGAATGATAGTACAGTGGACTCCGCTTAATGTGATCAGTTTGGGACACTGGAATTTTGATAACAATAATTGATATTGAAAATTAGATAAATTTACCTCCCCCATCAACCTCCTTTAATTCACACGTACTGAATTTCAAAACAAATTGAAAAAACACACCTTATATTTATGCACTTTATATTATCCTTTGAAAAGTAAGAATTGTATACATAATTTAAAAAAAATTGATCAATTATTGACTGTCTACAATTTTTTCTAAAAAGCTCATTGATAAATTGTTCGTAATCATAATGTTTTTTAAAGTCATCGGAGCGGTGTTATACTCCACGTTTCAACACTTTCAATGCATTTCTCATTTCAGTATTTGTAGGAGGTGGCTCGATATCAAGAGATTCTCCATCTGACTCATTAGATCCATCAACCTGTCATAACGATTTAAAATTTCGATCTTTTGTTTTAATGTTAAATCATTTCGCTTTCTGGCTTCCATATCGACAAGCTGCATGTAAGCGAGCAAAGCATAAAATGTGAATACGCTCTTACGATAATAATGTGTTGCCTTCTTCTTATCTGACAACCATTGACCACTAGCAGGGTGTGAGTATTTCTGAAAAATTCCAGAAACGTGTAATATCCCACTCTAATAATTCCCCATTTCTCGAGGTGGAAGAAGGAGAATTCTCGGAAATTCAAACAACAGCAAAAGGAAAGAAAAAAAATGGGTTCTTTCTGAATATATTGTGAATATTCCTTTGCCAGTTAAAATGAGGTTCGGAAACTGATAACATTAACCGATGTAATGATCACATAAAGCGATAATTTTAACATGCAAATGAATAGAGAAAATCGGGATGAAGTGATTTCGATAACAATAAGAGATTGATAACATTATCCACATTAAGAGGAGTCTAGTGTACTACCAAAAGTGAGGTAAGCCTTAATTTTTGTTAGGTTAAATTTTAACTTATTTGCAGAATGCACACCGTCATGTTATGGTTGGGGTGTGGAGATACGTAAAAAATTCCAAAACGCAGTTCATTTCACTGGTTAAACATTTATTCCTTCAGCTCGAACGATAAAAATATAAACAAGATATTAAAATAAACTAAAGCATTTTACTAAATATTAAGTCATAATCCCTTATGACTGACTTACCAAGATAACATTTTTAGCAGCACCAAACAATGAGATTAACAGGAGGAAATGCGGTTACGATCGAAATGAAAATTTGTATCGATATATTTTATCGATAATCCTTTCCAACAATTTTTCCATAATTCTTTTTCAAAAATTCTATTTAACCCTTTAACGGACAGTGGTTTCGTAGCAAAACCACCTATTAAACATCTTTTTTTTTAACTTTACTTTTTGGACTACTTTACTTTAACTTTTTATAATTATTTACGGCTCCAATCTCATACATCTGTGATATATGGAAGCCAATGATGTAGAATCAAGAGCTTTTGCAATTAAAAAAAACTTTTTGGAGACATGGATGAGTTTTTGATTATATATATATATATCAGGATTTAAAATATAGAGTAATTTAAGAGATTTTAATTAGGGATTATTTTAATGGGAGTAACGCGCCTCGCGTTACTAGTCACATAAATACGGCACACGCGCTGTGATATTAGCAGAGAGCGATAAGCAATTACGCAGACCTGTGGCTCCTCGAATAGTGAATAAGGTCTTTGTTTGCAGTTGGGCGCCAAAGATGAGACGCCATGTTGATTAGCATGCTAAGTGGATTAATAAAGAGAAGAAAATATTGACTTGAGTGTGGACTGATTTATATATTGACCAGTGTGATACTCGGTCCGTGTCATATATATATATATATATATATATATATATATATATATATATATATATATATATATATATATATATATATATATATATATATATATATATATACAAATATTTATATATACATATTATACATTTTATACATATTATATTTTTGATATTTTAAATATATAACAGATGACAGTTCTACGTTTAACTTATTTATTTCTTTTTCTATTGAAATATATGTATTTAAATTTTCTGTACTTGAAAAGTCAGATTCAATTTATCTTACTTATGACCTCAAATAAAAGTATCTATACAAACAACACTTTTAAGTTGTTAAGCTGTTTATTTATTATACCAGTGTAAGGATTATCATTTATTGTTCTTCCAGTATAGTTAAACTTTTAAAAAGGCATAATGTTCAAGCTGTACAAGGGAAGGAGTTAGTCAGTTAAACCACTTCTCAAACCCTGATTTGGTATCCTCTAAGGCAAACCCTTTTAAGGAATGTAAAAAAAATTATATATTCTACATATACAAGGCTTATAGATAACATTTATAAACAAATTACATTAAATTCCCATGAATTTATTTTGGTGACCTTTAAAGGGTTAAGGGGACTCATCACCTTTAAGCAACTTTAATTCGAAGACATTTTCTCATTTTTCGACTTATATATTTCTGAATTATAATCCTAAATACGTGGGATTTTCAGAATTTGTTCTCTATTTTTATTTAATTAGTTTTGCTAAATTTGTTTCTAAAAAATAAAAACTTTTTTTATAAAGGGTAAAGTGCGAGCTTGTTTAAAAATTTTTTTATTTTCCTGACACACCTATAACAACACAATGTGAGTATAATTAGTAATATTTGCTGTTTTGAAAACAACAATTATTAGGTATAATTTTCCAGTTATTTAAATTTTTTATAAAGTATCATAAATATTGCATATAAGTATCATAAATTATTGATCGTGTACCAGATAATTCTCAGTCAAAAAAAATATATATATATATTTTTACCAGCCTCATAGTGTACTTTACAATTCTGGAAATTTAAATTTTAACTGGCTATATGGTAGTATGTAATGTTTATAAGACACTACATATTTCCAATTGGTAATGTAAAAAAAATTATTCCTTCATACTTACAGAATTGATCGAATTTAAACACAATCACTGGATTTCATTTCAAACATCTAGAAAAATAATGGATCAAGAATCCACTGTCTATATTTTGTGTATAAGAGTAAGCAATTACTATTTACGTTTTTAAGTGATTAAGACAGAGATAGGCAAATATTTTTTTTGGAACCAGCCAAAAATCAGAAAAAAAATTAACAGGCCAATATAATTAATTACGAAACTTTAGCACCTGTTAAAAATATTTCAACGACTATTCATCTTAAAGAGATCAACACTCCTAAATACGTGAGATTTTCAGAATATGTTCTCTATTTTTATTTAATTAGTTTTACTAAATTTGTTTTTTAAAAATAAAAACTTTTTTTATAAAGGGTAAAGCGCGAGCTTGCTTAAAAATGTTTTTATTTTCCTGACACACTTATAACAACACAATGTGAGTATCGTTAGTATTATTTGCTGTTTTGAAAACAATAATTATTAGGTATAATTTTCCAGCTATTTAAATTTTTTATAAAGTATCATAAATATTGCATATAAGTATCATAAATTATTGAGTGTGTACCAAATAATTCTCAGTCAAAAAAAAAAAAAAAAAATCTTTTTTTACCAGCCTCATAGGATACTTTACAATTCTGGAAATTTAAGTTTTAACTGGCTATATGGTAGTATGTAATGTTGATAAGACACTACATATTTCCAATTGGTAATGTAAAAAAAAAAATTATTCCTTCATACTTACAGAATTGATCGAATTTAAACACAGTCACTCGATTTCATTTCAAACATCTAGAAAAATAATGGATCAAGAATCCACTGTCTATATTTTGTGTATAAAAGTAAGCAATTACTATTTACGTTTTTAAGTGATTAAGACAGAGATAGGCAAATATTTTTTTGGTACGAGCGAAAAATCAGAAAAAAAAATTAACAGGCCAATATAATTAATTACGAAACTTTAGCACCTATTAAAAATATTTCAACGACTATACATCGTAAAGAGATCAACACTCTGAATCAATTTTACGTTACTTAACCCTTAATTTGGCTAAGTCCGCTACACCGGACATGTATATAACTACTATATTGCCGCATAAAGAAGCTTAGCCAGCGAGCTAAGTGGCCGAATGGTCAAAGCACGCGATCCAGACCCGAAGATTGTGGTTTCGATCCTTGCCATGGCTGTTTATCCAAAGTACGGATTTTTAATTTTAAAATATTTGTTGTTCCCTTATGTTCTTGAACATTCTAGATCTTTCTTTAATATGTAAATTATTTATTTCTCGAATATTCTGTTCGGGTATAAAAGCTGATACCCACTAGTTGTAGGCAACTTCTCGATCTTGTAAAGTTGCGAGTTGCTACTTAGCTTCAATAAATTCTTCTGTTACGTTAAACTGTGTGTTCATTCGAATCTTCGTGACAATATAACATAATACGTCACAGCGGACATTAATTATCTCAAAAATGGAAAATGATATTTTTTTTTGTTAATTTTACAGAGATCCTAATGTCTATACAGACATGGGAAAGTAACAGAAATTAAAATTAAAAAATAATTGAAAAAACATTATATTGAAATATTTGGAGAATATCAAAAATAATCGAAATAAGTAACACTTTAATTTTAAATAATTTCCCCACCATTCAAAATGGCGATATCGGTATACAAACGTTCCATATAAAATAAGTAATTTTTTAAATAGATATAGAGAAAGGCATTCAATGAAGCTTAAATTTATTAACATTCTATGAAACGCGACAATCTGTATTGTATTCTTCTAGTTAAAGGAAAGTTCACATCTAACCAATTTCAATGACCATTATGTATATTATTAAACTAGAGATAAAAAAGATTAGGACCACATTTGAATTTTGGATAACCATTTCTTTTTTGCAATATATTATATAAATAACTTTTTTTAAAAAATTGTGGTGAGTGGAATAAATCTTTCAGACTAGTTTGATTATTTTTGGTTTAAAAGGTAAATATTCATCCAAATCTCGAGTTTGAGTCGTTTGGCAATCACTATATTTTGAGTATAAGAGAAAGTGAAACTCTGCTGCTACTAAAACGCAAGGGGTTAAAGAGGAAGAAGCGCTATTTTTCTCCGAAGGATTTTTACATTATTCACATTTCCCAAACCGCAGCAGCTTCTTTTTAAGCCGGGTCGGGCGATGTTACCAAACATTGCACACCCCTCCTCAATGTCATGATGCAATAATTCGGATGCTTCCCATTCTTCTCGGATCCCTCACCAGCAGAACTCTCGGGACTCTCTCTTTTGGTGTATTTATAGCCGACGTCCTCCGATAGACGATGTGTTTGTGTCTTGGCGCCCAAACGTGACGTCACGAGGCAGACGATTCCTTCTCGTTCGAGCACGTGCATCCGCGTATCAGACAGTTGGTGGGACGAAAAATAAGCAAAAAGAAGTTTTATTTAAAGGATCTCCGAGGCTCGGGCGTTCCATCATTTAAAATATGACCCTGATTGGGTCAAGCAGTTTGGAAACGGTTCCCTTTTACGGAAACCCGCCAGTCGGTCAACGAATTCTTCTTTTCGAAAGTAAATAAACAAACGCATTGTTTTCATTTCACGGTATCGCGTGCCATAAACTGGAAAAGAGACGAACGATAAGGCTAATTATCGTTTGCGATGCGAGGCGTTTGGATTTGAACATTTTACTTCCAACAGTGTAATCTTGCTAAGGGGATGTTGTATCTTTAAGTGATTTATGCTGTATTGTCAACGTTTGAAGAGTGGAATTGATTAAAAAAAATGAGAAGTTTCCAATTCGTAAGGACAGAAATCGAGGACGAAGTTGGAAATATTAGGTATGATCGAGGACTGGACTTCCATAACTGTCCAATTTTTGTTAAATTCTGCGAATAGGACAGAGGAACTAGTATGAAATAATATAGTTGGTTGTTTCGTTGGTTTATGTGTCCAATTAGAAGTGAGATGATTTGTCATGAAAAAATGGCTGAAATTGGCTCAGGAGGTTGAACTTCTAAGAATGGGTCCTCGGTATTTAAAAGCAGGAACCAAGCAGAAGACCTCTAGTCTCTGCCTGCTACCTGCGTAGTTTTCATTTAGGGACTTGGTGGACATTGCAACTACGAACCTATTTCACGTGCCCCAGACGCCGTTAGGTGACACGCCGGTTCTTGAGCCTTTGCCAACTAAACTAGTGCAATTTGCATTAGATAATGTACATAGTGTAGGTTCGATGTCTAGGGTTGTCGTTAGACAAATTCGATGACAGACTAAATTAATGATAACAAACATTTAATAACGTAACAACACAGAAACATAAGACAAATAATTCAACATAAAGACAAATAATTAAACAACGGTGAAGATGCGGCATAGACAAGACTCCCTACTCGAAGTTTAACATAGGCAAGACACCTACTCGGTGTTTAACATAGAAAATACATCCTACTCGGTGTTTAACATAGAAAATACACCCTACTTGTTGTTTAATAAATTAAGGGAGCTCAAGTGCTACCGGTCCATCACTCGACCAGGTCACGCCTTCTCTCGACCACGACACCGACTGTCTCTCTTTCCTTACTTACCCAACTCTGTAAGGGGGGCGTGACCATGCGAGGATGCGCCGCACTAAATTCCTACAATAGTTTAGTTAAATCAAAGATTTAGTCATTTTGGTTGCTTATAAGAGTATGAAATTCTTTGTTTTAAAATATATTTCTCGGTAGGGGATATTTATATAGATCAAATGAAAGAATAAGCATGAGAAAGTAAAAAATAAAAATAGATAATAGCTTTATTTAAGTTTAAGAAAAATAATTAAAGCTATTATAATATCTTTTATTTCACAATTACGTAAAAGAGAGAGAGTTTGAAGTGCTATGGTCTGCTTACTGCTCTACTATTTTTTAAAGACGATTCCGAATAGCTACGAATATCCGTGTTAGCAGTGTAAGATTTCTACGTTTTACAGCTAATCATTTTTGAGTTATCCCCCTAGCGGGTAATATAGGTTATATTGTTATTTCATTAGGTAGAGCGCGGATTGGAACGAAAAGGGAAGATGCCCAACTAGACGTTACAACAGTCCAAAGTACAAAAAAACATCGCTGTATTGTTTTATATAACTAAACAATTTTTATGAAGTTAGATCCTTATTAATTACTTAATAAAATTTTATTCTAATCAGAGGAAACATTTTATGTTGAATCGTATATAGGCTATTTTAACCCCTTAATGTGCACGCTCTAGTTAACTCGAGCGCGCTAAACTGGCCAAACTGAGCGCACTTGAGATAATTCGAGCGGCATTGCACTTTATGTTGCTATAATTTTTCACTCTCGAATGCAATCGAGAATTGAAAATAACAATGTAAAACAAAGAAAAAAACAATTGTTTTATTGATATTTATCATTTATATGGGATTGTAAGCTATAGCATTTACTTATTCAAATATAAAATATATTTTTTTTCTAAATTCAACGTTCTAAATTGTGTTTTTTACATTAAAGAACTGATTTTTTTGACGGCCTTTTAAAAAAAACTGTGCATTAAAGGGTTAATAAAGAGTTTTCAGCTCGAAAGGTATTAGTCCCCTTAAGTATAACAGTTTTTCTTTCTTTCACATATAGTTGAGATGATTATGTCACTCTTATTCACAATTAATCATTCTTAATTTCTTTTGTGTTTGGAGTCATACGACATAATTTAAGCAAATAGACATTTTGTTTTAAAAATGACATCATTGTGTGACACAATAACAGTGGAAGACAAACGGTTTTCTCCTTGCCGCTCATAGAACATTTCGCTTAGTAACGGAACGCTATTAATTAAACAAGCTGCCGTTACGACGGCGAAGAAACTCACCAATTTGATTTCAAAATTTATCTTAACACATTGTGTGCGGGTACATTTCGCAGTGAAATTGTATCCTGAGTGGGCGTTTTGTGAATAAATTTAGTTATTCAGTTAAATCTCAATAGATCGAAAATTATTTAATTTTTAAATCACGGAGACAAATTGAGGTGTTATTTAATTACTGGGAGCAAGAAGATAATTCCACACGTCCTCAAAAATTTGAGAAATTAGTAAAATTCGAAGAGTGGATGAACTACATTTTTTATACTGTACTAATTGCAAATCTAAAGAACACGTATGTTCGCTTTTTTCTTTGTATTAATTAAATTATTAATATCCTATGGTATATCAATTTACATGTTCTATCCTTTTTCAAAACATTTCATCCAAAATTTCCATAAATGCAGTTATTTGGAATAATCATGTAGGAGGCATTTCCAGGTAATCCCGCTTAATTGAAAATCTAATGTTATCAAAGAAAAGTGTAAAAAAAAATCTTAAGCGTGGTATTATCTCAAAATATGTATTTTAGTCCTTTTTGTGTTTTTCAAATGTTCATTAAGACTTAATTGTTCACAGATTCCTACAGAGTTTTTACCAAACAACTCCAAGTGTACATAACACATCGTGTGCTGGTACATTTCGCAGCGGAATTGTACCAGAAGCGGGCGTTTTGCGCAGAAATTTAGTTATTCAGTTAAATCTCAATAGATCGAAAATTATTCAATTTTTTAACCAACTTTTCATATTTTATACTGAAATATATAAACAAATATATAAATAGACATATAAAAAATATATATATAAATACAAATATATATAATATAAAAATATACATATATACATATATATATATATATATATATATATATATATATATATATATATATATATATATATATATATATATATATACATATATATATATATATATAATATCATTTTCGCAAAAATAAATAAAAAGTTAATTTTAAATCTAAATTGATATTTTTAATCAACCTTCCCGTTCTGTGGCTCTGCATCGACTGATGTAAAAACTAGTTTCTATTTGTCTAAATTTTTCCATAATATATGTAGTAGACAAGAACATTCGGCTTCTTTTTGCTGTATATACCGTTATTTTTGTACCCACAAACAAACCATGTTGTTACACTAACCCATACTTGTACGTGACCCACGCTCAAGTATCAGTCGTCAGAAAACGTACTAGTACGTGTCCCGTGCTCAAGTATCAATCGTCAGAAAATGTACGTGTCCCGCATACCATGTGTTGAGCTAGTGTTACAAAAATCATCGCGTGGAAGAGGTAATATATCGCTAAAATCCAAATACGAGGTTCCGCGCGTATTGCTCCTAAGTATTATAAGCGCATTTTGTTTACCAGTACACCTTTTACACCTTAAAATAATACTTAGTTGCTATAGAAAGCATTCCTTGCAAATATAGTTAAAAAAAATAACGATATTTAAAATATAGATTTTTCCGTACAAAATATGTATAATAATTCTTTCAATTTTAACATGTTGACGGACACTGGCGTCTACAGCCGTCAAAGCGAAATTCACTTTGTGGCATGACAGCAATAGCCGTCCAAAACGAAACGGTCGTTTTTAGACACTACGGCTATAGCGGCACAAATATAAATTTACCGGCGTACAAGCAGAAGCCTAGTGTCATGTTTTGGAAACAATTTTTTAGGTTGAATTTCGTTTTCCATCTGTTACACGACTTGCAGCTTCAGTATGCACGTGGTTGTGAAGAGAGTAGTACGATCGTGTTTTCTCTTGAATTTATAGTTTTTATCGATTTTTTGGAAAACTCAAAAATACTTTATGGCACTCAAAAAATTGCTTATTTGAATCATTAATCATGTCATTTACGTTTTTAAATTTTTGCTTTTATATCCTCCACCGTCCCATTACTTAGTGTCTAGAGTCCGCTGGCGAATCATTTACAATTTCTTATCATTTATTACTTTTTAAATTTTAAAATGTGAAATAGCTCTATATTTACAGAATAAAACAGATATTTTACTTGAGCATATTATAAAAATTCATTTTCTAATATTATATATGCTTCACTTGTTATCTCGAGGGTATGTGAATTTCATTTTTCAGGTGCTGTGTATTTTTATGCTATTCTAAAAAATAAAACTATTTAAAATTACAAAATTAAATTTAAAAAAAAGAGTGTTATTAAAGAACTCGTATTTATGTGTCAAACAATTTTTAATCAAAATAATAAACTCTTTAAAGTTGAAAATCTCATTAATGTGCAATTATTTTTTAACTAAAGTGACACTTCTATTTTTAAATGTTTAAACGCTATAAAATAAATGTTTTTAATTATTTTCCAGATGTAAGAATAATTAACGTTCCACATTAAATTAATTTCATTCTTAGGAATTTAGAGTAACCGATTATCAAATAAGCATTGAGGTATTTATGTATACACTATTTTTTAGTTTTTAATTTTTTACTGCTAATGATAATCGTACATTTTAAATAATTGCAAACAGTATTGAGTAGTACGTTTTAGCTGCTTCTATAATATTTTAAAAATAAAATACTAATTCTTGAATTCCATTATTTTTATTGCTAGTTTTTAGTACGAAATTGTAAAATAATTTAGTCACAAATGCATTATATTTTTTTTTCAGAAAATAAAAAGCAACATATTTTACATAAATATGTTGCTTATGTAAAATATGCTACTATATTTTGCATAAGATAAAGTAAAAGTACTGAAATTTATACATTGACCTACTTCCATATAATTTTTGTTGTGCAGAACAACTCATTATCTCCAACCATCCCCTATATAATAATGGCCTAAGTTATCAGTCAGTTTGTCCTCGAATTTATGAAGCAGTATGGATGCATAGAGGCAACCATATTGGATTCTTTATGAGTTAGGGTTAGAAAAATTCAAGCGAGTAAACTTTATCTTCTCCTAGACCAGTTGTCGGCAAGCTTTTTAGCCAAATATGAACATTACAATTTAAAAATGGGAGCCAAATTTTTAAAATTGGGAGCCAAACCTGCTTGTTTAGTAAACTTCTATCCTTGCATCTCCTTGGAAAGTTTGATTAAGTCAGGTTTGTATGGTGTTGTTTTTAATTTTAGGCATGAACCAAGTTCTCATCAACAATACGAGTTCTCAATTTACTCTTGATAATAAATTTAACTTTAGAAAAAGTATGCACGCATGCTTGTGATACCTTTGTATCACATCTGAGTACACAGAAAACATGCCAACAATTTCAGCCGGTAGCTTTTACATGGTTTGTGTTTACGTTTACGAAAACTAATAAAATTAAACTCAATGTTCTTTACATATTATTACAACAATATAAAATTTTAATTACCTATCTATCTTTTAACTTAAAAAATTATACATGCTCTCGATTTATAGAAGAATTTTAATTTATCAAAGTAAGATGTAATTTTTTTCTTACCTAAGTTTTTTTAAAATGAAAATATTATTGCGCCGGATAATTGTGCAGGAACCGCACTTAAGGAACCAAAGAGCCACATGCGGCTCTGGAGCCGCACTTTGCCGACCACTGTCCTAAACTATCGATCCGATTCTAAAATAAATTGGTATAAATATGCTTCATATCCCAGCGAAAAATATTGTCATCTTTAAACCGTTCGAAATCCACCCCTTGCCCCCTTTTAGAACGTCTAATGTCATTACTTCAAGCCCTATTTTCCCCGGTTAAGAGCAGGCGATTAAATTTATCAATTTATCCCATTATAAGTAGGTAATAAATAACATTTTTTTTCTAGCATTATGACGTCATTCCTTTAACCATCTCATTTAATCAATTCTTATTTTAAATTATTTAAATATCGTCTGCATTATTTTCGTAAGTTTTATCACTGAACTTAGATATTACGTCAACAATTTGCTTTTATATTTGGTTTAAATAATAGATTAGATAATATAATAATTTTAAATTTATTCATCGAATAAAACTTTTATCACCAGTATAAACAACAAATTGTTTTCATAGAAGTCTAGGAGTCTATTTCAGGGACTAGTAAATATTTAGTTTTTAAGTTATATCATTCATATATACCGCCAAATAATCACTGTCAATATTAAAACCTCTGCTCTCCATCCTATCACGTAATATGACAAGATAAATTAAAGTTGGCAACTAACATGCGGTCAGTAAAGATAAACAAATTATTGAGTGTGTACCAGATAATTCTCAGCCAAAAAAAAACATTTTTTTTACCTTCCACATAGGGTACTTTACAATTCTGGAAAAGTAAAAATTTTAATGATCCCGTCATATGAGGGGCTGTATGCTAGTAAATTGGTAAAATTAAAATACATGTTCTTAATCATATTTTACTGTTTTAAAAGCTTACTATTTACTTTTAAATGCATTGTGATACCTGCAAGTGAATTATATTATTTGTATCCCCTGATTTATTTCATTAGTTTTAGCGAGAATTTACGAAATAATTTTAGTCACAAATGCAATAGTACGCTAGAAGCAATCTTTCGGCGTATGGAATCATAACAGTAGGTAGTAAACATTATTTGATAACCTTAATTTCTGTGCTGGATGCAATTTACAGCTCCAAGAAACAGCCTTGTTAGGTTTTAATAAACTTTAAGTTAATTTGAGAAATGAATTTTAGCGGTAATACGTTTTAAAGAGACTGGAACATGTAATCATCCACTATGAAATATTTAATTTCAAAACTCAATAAAACTGTTGCAACTTTAATATAAAGTTTAATTGTTTTCAATAGAAATCAAGTAACTATATGCAAATGTATATGGTTTTAATTATGGAATACATTATATTAGTTAATTATTAAAAACTAGCATATAGCCCGTCATATGACGGGATCAGTAAATTTTCAACTTTTAACTTTCCAGAATTGTAAAGTACCCTATGAGGCAGGTAAAAAAATGTTCATTTTTTGGCTGAGAATTTTATTACAAAAAAACTAATCGATGAATAATTTAAAATTATCACATACGTAACTAATCTATTATTTAAGCCAAATATAAAAGAAAATTATTTACGTAATATCTAAGTTCAGGGATAAAACGTATGAAAATAATGCAGACGATATTTAAATAATTTAAAATAAGAAATGATTAAATGAGATGGTTAAAGGAATGACGTCATAATGCTAGAAAAAATGTTATTTTTATCTATTTATTATGTGATAAATTGATAAATTTAATCGCCTGCTCTTAACCGGGAAAAATAGGGCTTGAAATAATGGCATAAAGCGCTCGAAAAGGGGGAAAGGGTTGAATTTCGAACGTTTTAAAGACGACAGTATTTTTTGCTGTGATATGAAGCATATTTATACCAATTTATTTTAGAATCGGATCGATAGTTTAGGAGAAGATAAACTTTACTCGCTTTGAGTTTTGCTAACCCTAACTCATCAAGAATCCAATATGAATGCCTCTACCCATTCTAGGTCCAACCACTTCATAAAGACAGATAAATTAAGCTATTATTATATAGGGGATGGTTGGAGATATTGAGTTTTTTGTACAACAAAAATTATATGAAAGTATGTCAATGCATAAATTTCCGTACTTTTACTTTCACTTATGCAAAATATAGAGTATATTTATGTAATATATGTTGCTTTTTATTTTCTGAAAACGAAACTAAATGTTTTTGTATACTACACAGATTCTTGAAAAATTTAGACAAATAAAAACTAGTTTTTACATCAGTCGATGCGGAACTACAGAACTTATGAAATATATATGGAAAAAGTTAAAACTAAGTTAAGTTTATATTTATGGAAAAAGTTAAAACTATATACTACTATTTCTATTTTATTTTTCATATTTACGATACTGTTATAAATTTATCCACTAGAAATATATTTTTTGTTTACAAATATGGTTGTTATTTATATATTTCTATTTATATATTTGTTTACATATTTCAATATAAAATAAGAAAATTTGGTTAAAAAATGAAATAATTTTCGATCTATGGAGATTTAACTGAATAACTAAATTTACTGCAAAATGTCTGTTCCTAGTACAATTCAGCGAAATGTATATATTTATGTATATATATATATATATATATATATATATATATATATATATATATATATATATATATATATATATATATATATATTATATATGTATATATATATATATATATGTGTATGTATATATATATATATATATTTATATATGTACATATATATGTATTATATAGGTATATATATATATGTATATATGTATATATGTATATATGTATATATATATGTATATATATATAGTATATATGTATATATGTATATATATATATATATATATATATATATGTATATATATATGTATGTATATATATATGTATATATATATATATATATATATATGTATATATATATATATATATATATATATATATGTATATATATATATATATATATATATATATATATATATATATATATATATATATATATATATATATATATATATATATATATATATATATATATATATATATATATATATATATATATATATATATATATATATATATATATATATATATATATATATATATATATATATATAGTTTAATGTTGAGTAGCCCTTAACAAGTATGAGGCCATAGGCAACTGCTTACTCCTTCTAATAGATAATCCGGCACTGTGTATGATGAAGATTGCACAAGTGGAAGTTCATTGACAAGAGCCATACAATTCTTTGAGTTTATCTAATGTTATTAATTTAAATCTATCTTCTTCATTTTATGAATCATTAAACATCAAAATGTGTCAGACATTTTATAAACACTCTGGTCCTTTTTAAAAATACATTGAACTTTTTGAAATATACGTTACTTGTACTACAACTTTTATTTTTCTCTTACTGATAAAAATCTTACTGACACTCATATCTAAATCTCTCTATTATTGCCGAAACTAAAAATAGTAGTAAAATATTGAGGCACCAATTTACTGTTATTTAAATATTTCACGGGATGAATTGTATATCCTATTTCAACTACACTGAATTTTTAGTTTAGTTTCACAACTTTCTTTAGCTTACTTCAAACTAAAACTTTTAATTTAAAGCAAATTCACAAACAGTTACAATCTTTTGTACTACTTTTTTGCTTTAGTAACACAGTTCTAGGCAGCCGGAAATTCTAATTCATTGCTTTTTCGTAACACGTTTGTTGTAAGATTTTATTCGAAACTATACACAAAAGGATATTAAGATTTACTGTTACATAAAAGCTTCTGGAAAAGCGGCTTAAAATTATTTGTTTAAAAGTCGTTCCGCCTAAGACTTATTACTATCATATTTTGCCAAGGTACGTGAAGTAGCCTAGTAATCTTTCCTGCCACCATGTTTCTTCCCCCAATAAATATCCATTTACTCTCTACTTTCTTAATCTCGACATCCGGTCAACCCAGCGGTTATTTCTCACTTCCCTTTACGTTCTCGGTAGATAAAATAATGCCAAAGGTGGTGATTTCTTGAAGAAAAATAAACTTTCTAAATTTTATGAACAGGTTTCACCTAAAATCTTTTTATCTGTTCTTTTTTTTTCTACTCTGTACAGAATAAAGGAGGAACTGTAATCGCTATTGGTTGTCTGGTTATTGTTTGTAAATTTACATTACCAATAGTCATATAAATCAGATAATAAAGGTATGAAATTATCGGTGCTTTTATTCTTCTCTGTACAGAATAAAGGAAGAACTGTAATAGTTATGAGATTGTCTGGTTACTGTTTGTAAAGTTTACGTTATTAATAGTCATATAAATTAGATGATAAAGGTACAGAATTATCTGTTCTTTTTTCTTCTCTGTACAGAATACAGGAAGAACTGTAATCGCTATTGGTTATCTGGTTACTACTTATCTGGTTTGTAAAGTTTACATTACCAATAGTCATATAAATTAGGTAATAAAGGTATGGAATTATCTGTGCTCTTACTCTTCTCTGTACGAAATAAAGGAAGAACTGTAATCGCTATTGGTTGTCTGGTTACTGTTTCTAAATTTACATTACTAATAGTCATATAAATTAGATAATAAAGGTATAGAAATATCTGTGCTTTTTTTCTTCTCTATACAGAATAATGGAAGAACTCTAATCGCTATTGGTTGTCTGGTAACTGTTTGTAAAGTTTACTTTACCAATATTCATATAAATTAAGTAATAAAGGTATGGAATTATCTGTGATTTTTTTCTTCTCTGTACAGAATAAAGGAAAAACTGTAATCACTATTGGTTTCTCTGGTTACTTTTTATAAAGTTTACATTACCAATAGTCATATATATTAAATGATAAAGGTACAGAATTATCTGTGCTGTTTTCTCCTCTGTAC
Organism: Pardosa pseudoannulata; assembly: GCA_032207245.1. Taxonomy (NCBI): domain Eukaryota; kingdom Metazoa; phylum Arthropoda; class Arachnida; order Araneae; family Lycosidae; genus Pardosa; species Pardosa pseudoannulata. Next base: position 48,994,315 of record CM063506.1, on the reverse strand, counting down.
AGAATAAAGGAAGAACTGTAATCACTATTGGTTGGTTGATTACTGTTTGTAAATTTACATTACCAATAGTCATATAAATTAGATAATAAAGGTATAGAATTATGTGTGCTATTTTTCTTCTCTGTACATAATAAAGGAAAAACTGTAATAGCTATTGGTTTGTCTGGTTTCTGTTTGTAAAGTTTACATTACCAATAGTTATATAAATTAGGTAATATAGGTATAGAATTATCTGTTCTATTTTTCTTCTCTGTACAGAATAAAGGAAAAACTGTAATCGATATTGGTTGTCTGGTTACTGTTTGTAAAGTTTACATTACCAATAGTTATATAAAGTAGATAATAAAGGTACAGAATTATCTGTGGTTTTATTATTCTATGTATAGAATAAAGGAAGAACTGTAATCGCTATTGGTTTGTCTGGTTACTGTTTGTAAAGTTTACATTACCAATAATCATATAAATTAGATGATAAAGGTACAGAATTATCTGTGCTATTTCTCTTCTCTGTACAGAATAAAGGAAAAACTGTAATCGATATTGGTTTGTCTGGTTACTGTTTGTAAAGTTTACATTACCAGTAGTCATATAAATTAGATAATAAAGGTACAGAATTATCTGTGCTTTTTTCTACTGTGTACAGAATAAAGGAACAACTGTAATAGCTATTGGTTTGTCTGGTTACTGTTTGTAAAGTCTACATTACCAACAGTCATATAAATTATATAATATAGGTATAGAATTATGTGTGCTATTTTTCTTCTCTGTACAGAATAAAGGAAAAACTGTAATCGATATTGGTTGTCTAGATACTGTTTGTAAAGTTTACATTACCAATAGTCATATAAATTACATAATAAAGGTATAGCAATATTTCTCCTATTTATATAATTTATTATTTATTTATAATTGCAGTGGGTTGCTGATTATCCGGAGTGATCCGGAGTATATATATATATATATATATATATATATATATATATATATATATATATATATATATATATATATATATATATATATATATATATATATATATATACGTGCATACATACATATAAAGGCGAACATATATCAGTACATTGTTATTATTCATAAATTAATAATAGAATAGTTAAACATTTATAAATATACTTAAACAATGATAGAAATAAATAAAACGATATTATATTAGTGTACTTATAAGGAATGCGATATTCATATTAATTTTGAGTTTCATGATTTCCTTGAATTTTTAATTCTTTATCGGGTTGGTATTTTTTAATATATTAAAACAATTATCACACAGAAACATAAAATTTAGAATTCTTCCTACAGTTTTTTGTTAGATCACAGGATCACAGGATGCAGTTGGTACAGAACATCCTGGGCCAAGCCCTCTAGTTCTGCAATACATGGGATTTTGGCAAAACAACACTAATGAATATATTTGGCATTGCAATAAGAAGTAGAAAAGTGGGGAAGAGTGCTTGAGTTTGGGCAGGGAGCAAAACAAACAAAACAAAGTAGATAAAATGTAAAACAAGAAAATTCCAATAATGGAATGTAATCGATGGTGTTATTCTCAAGATTGTTCATCTTGAGCTTGACTCTCTTTCACCTTTTTAATTTTTATTAAAAAAATATCAATATATTTTTACTATTTGAAATACATTATCTACTAGTGTACTACTACTTGTATCATAGTTTTCTTGTTAGCTATGTTCCTGCGCATTTTTATAGTATGTTATCAATCTATAAAAACTGAATTTGTGCCTTAAACGTTTAATTTTCCCGGCATTTTTCTGCACACCAGAAAAATCATCTTTTGAACAGCAATGGAAGACAAGTCCGTAACACATTTTCAATCGCATTCATACAATATTTTCTTTCTTTCCATTCATTTTGTTTGCTTCTATCAATTCTTCGTGACTGAAAGAGAGTTTGAATGAAGCCGATGTTTTCGTTCGATCAGAGGAGTATTATAAAATGTAATTATAACATTGTTTTCCGGTACGATTCGAGTTATTGTCCCTACTTCCGGAAACACGAAACCCTCAATGTGCCAAAGAGAGACATCCAAAACATTAAAATAGAGCTACCGCAGGAAAACGGAAGCATAATGCACACACACTGTGGAAGTGATAATCCGCCTGATTTAACCTCGCCAAGAGCGCCAAAAACGGTTTCAGAAAGGAATGTAAATGACTTCTTGTCAATCGCAATGGATAAAAAAATGCTTGATGATGCTATTTAAAGACAACTGATGGTATAAATTTGGATTTGTAAAAACCTTTCTTTTTTTCTCCTTACAGGGTACGCAGCTGGACTAACAGATAAAGATGGGCTGTGTGTCCTCCAAGCATGAACATGTTAACCATCCGAGGATATTTCACGTAATATTATTCATTTCTTATTTAACTTACATTTTAACTCTGTTTAAATCCCAAGTGAATTGAATAGTATTTTCTGTATGTTGTTTCTGTATTGTTTATAAAAAACCTTATCCGAGGTGAAATTCTCTCTACATTGCTACTGAGCTTTTCATTAGAGCTATAAATGTAAGAAGAGTTTTAATAAGTATTAGAATTTTATCATTGTACATGGTAACATCTACTTTTAAGTCAATACTATTACATAATAATAAAGATGGGTTGGGTTTCCTCTGAGTTTGAACATATTAACAATCTAAGGATATTTCACATATTATTATTCGATTTTATTTAAGCTATCATTTTAGTAGGGTTTAGATATAACGTAAGTTAAAAAGTTTATTTTCTGTATGTTGTTGCTCATTAAAAAACTTTCATCTGCCCTATTGAAGCAGCTTCCATATATAAATAAGAGAAATAGTCTGTAAATGTATTGTTTATTATTCTTTGTTATTACAAAATCTTATCTGAGGTGAAATTCTCTTTACATTACTACTCAGCTATTCATTAGAGCTATAAATATACGAAGAGTTTTAATAAGTATTGGAGTTTTATCATTGTAAATGGTAACATCTACTTTTAAGTCAATACTATTACATAATAAAAATGGGTTGTGTTTCCTCTGAACATATTAACCATCTAAGGATATTTCACATAATATTATTCATTTCTTATTTAAGCTTACATTTTAACTCTGTTTAAATCCCAAGTGAATTGAATAGTATTTTGTTGTTGAATAGTATGCTGTATGTTGTTGCTCATTAAAAAAACTTTCATCTGGCCTATTGAAGCAGCTTCCATATATGAATAAGAGAAATAGTCTGTAAATGTATTGTTTATTATTCTTTGTTTATACAAAACCTTATCCGAGGTGAAATTCTCTTTACATTACTACTGAGCTATTCATTAGAGCTATAAATAAAAGAACAGATTTAATAAATTTTGGAGTTTTATCGTTGTAAATGGTAACATCTATTTTTAAGTCAATACTATTACATAATAAAGATAAGCTGGGTTTCCTCTGAGAAATATATTGACCATCTAAGGATATTTCTCGTAATGCTATTTAATTTTATTTAAGCTATTATTTTAGTAGGGTTTAATATCACGTAAGTTAAATAGTTTATTTTCTGTATGTTGTTGATCATTTAAAAACTTCCAGCTGACTTATTGAAGCAGCTTCCATATACGAATAAGAGAAATAGTCTGTAAATGTATTGTTTATTATTCAAACTTGTTTATACAAAACCTTATCCGAGGTGAAATTCTCTTTACATTACTACTGAGCTATTCATTAGATCTATAAATATACGAGCAGTTTTAATAAGTTTGAGTTTTATCATTGTAAATGGTAACATTTATTTTTAAGTCAATACTCTTACATAATAAAGATGGGTTGGTTTTCTTCTGAGTTTGAACATATTAACCATCTAAGGATATTTCACATAATGTTATTAGATTTTATTTAAAGTATCATTTTAGTAGGGTTTAATATCACGTAAATTAAATAGTTTATTTTCTGTGTGTTGTTGCTGATTAAAAAACTTTCATCTGGCTTATTGAAGCAGTTTCTATATATGAATAAGAGAAATAGTCTGTAAACGTATTGTTTATTATGCCTAATTTGTTTATACAAAACCTTATCAAAGGTGAAATTCTCTTTCCATTACTGCTGAGCTATTCATTAGAGCTATAAATATACGAAGAGTTTTAATACGTTTGTGTTTTATCATTCTAAACGGTAAAATCTATTTTTAATTCAATACTATTACATTATGTATGATGGGTTGGGTTTCCTCTGAGTTTGAACATATTAACAGTCTAAGGATATTTCTCGTAATGCTATTTAATTTTATTTAAGCTATTATTTTAGTAGTGTTTACATATCACGTAAGTTAAAAAGTTTATTTTCTGTATGTTGTTGCTCATTAAAAAAACTTTCATCTGGCCTATTGAAGCAGCTTCCATATATGAATAAGAGAAATAGTCTGTAAATGTATTGTTCATTATTCAAACTTGTTTATACAAAACCTTATCCGAGGGGAAATTCTCTTTACATTACTGCTGAGCTATTCATTAGAGCTATAAATATACGAAGAGTTTTAATACGTTTGTGTTTTATCATTCTAAACGGTAAAATCTATTTTTAATTCAATACTATTACATTATGTATGATGGGTTGGGTTTCATCTGAGTATGAACATATAAACAATCTAAGGATATTTCCCATAATGTTATTAGATTTTACTTAAGCTATCATTTTAGTAGAGTTTAATATCACGTAAGTTAAATAGTTTATTTTCTGTATATTGTTGATCATTTAAAAATTTCCAGCTGGCTTATTGAAGCAGCTTCCATATACGAATAAGAGAAATAGTCTGTAAATGCATTGTTTATTATTCAAAATTTGTTTATACACAACATTAACCGAGGGGAAATTCTCTTTACATTACTACTGAGCTATAAATATACGAAGATTTTTAATAAGTATTAGAGTTTTATTATAATAAATGGTAGCATCTACTTTTAAGTCAATACTATTACATAATAATAAATATGGGTTGGGTTTCCTCTGAGTTTGAACATATTAACCATCTAAGGATATTTCACATAATGTTATTCGATTTTATTTAAGCTATCATTTTAGTAGGATTTAGATATCACGTAAATTAAATAATCTATTTTCTGTGTGTTGTTGCTCATTAAAAAACTTTCATCTGGCTTATTGAAGCAGCTTCTATATATGAATAAGAGAAATAGTCTGTAAACGTATTGTTTATTATTCAAACTTTATTTATACAAAACCTTATCCGAGGTGAAATTCTCTTTACATTACTACTGAGCTATTCATTAGAGCTATAAATATACGAAGAGTTTTAATAAGTATTGGAGTTTTGTCATTGTAAATGGTAACATCTACTTTTAAGTCAATACTTTTATATAATAATAAAGATGGGTTGGGTTTCCTCTGTGAAACTTATAAACCATCTAATGATATTTCACATAATGTTAATCGATTTTATTTAAGCTATCATTTTAGTAGGGTTTAGATATTATGTAAGTTAAATAATTTATTTTTTATATGTTGTTGTTCATTTAAAAACTTTCAGCTGATTTATTGAATCAGCTTCTATTTATAGATTATATGAATAAGAGAAGTAGTCTGTAAATGTGTACTGACATTGTTTGATATTTACATTTTATTAATAGAAAACCTTACCCGAGATAAAATTCTCTCTATTTTATTCTAAGATATTATAATAGCTATAGATATTATAATAGCTAAATATACAAATAGTTTTAATTCATTTTGCAAGCTTTATCCTTTTAAAACGTAACGTCTATTTTTTAAGTTAGTACAGTTATACATCTTTAAAAGGTGAATCCTGTAAAAGTAATAATTTCATGTGCTTCAACGAAAAATTTTTACGAAATAGTATGAAATATTTGATAGATTTTAAACTGTTTTTCATACTGGTCACAGAAAGGAAACACATGAGATGCCATTATTGCTATTCCTAAACTATAAAAATATGAAATTCTTTGATTTTAAATTAGTAATTATTTTAAAATTTAGTGACATCGAAACTTTTGATTATGGAAAATATTTGCATATATACACTATTTTTGCTGCACATTTCTCTCATTTTGAAGGTAAAGAAATCCTTCTACGCAATTATTTTTAAGTTAGTTATTTTCAAATGTAAGCATTTGTAATGAGAGATTGCAAGCATGTGATTACTGTTTACAATTAGCTCATGGTTATGTGCAATTAATTTTCATTGACTCCTATAAATGTAACATATAGACAGCCTTCTTAAATCTGAAATGATTTTACATATCCTTCAGAATACATTAGGCCAGATTTAATATTTCTATTCTTTATCACATTACAACTATTACAGAAAAATTAAAAATGTTTCCATTTACATTCTTATTTATTTTATGTATTGGGAATACGATTATTAATTATTAAATAAGCGTATAATTATGTTTAGATCTAAAATAAGGTATGAAATTTTGGGCTTGCTTACATGAAATATTCTTTAAATATCTTGTTTCTGTATAATTCTTACTTCATTTTATACGTTTTGCTCTTGACATTCACTAATATATATATAGCAAAGTATAAAACCAGGATAATACTAAGGAAAATTATTTCTTATATTTATTTTTCGGGTCTCTTCTTTGCTTTAATTTTCCGACTTAATTAAATATTATAATTTTATCACAATAGGTCTGGAACGTGGACGGGGATGGTCGACATCTGAAGCCAGGACGAATTGAAGTAACAGATTCGCAGCTCATCCTCTACCAGAAGGGAAACATCGTTGTGAAATGGCCCCTGAAAAGCTTGCGACGTTACGGGTTCGATTCGGAAGTGTTCTCTTTCGAATGTGGTAGACGGTGTTCGACTGGCCCTGGTGTGTACGCTTTCAAATGTAAGCGAGCTCAAGCACTCTTCACAATTCTCCAGGAGTGCATCAACAATTCTGGAGGAGGAGGTGGTGGAGGTGCAGGAACCAATACCTCAATTCCTTCCTTCGAGGACCAGATGAGTCTGGCAGCGGGAGGTGAGAGGGTGCCATCCATGCACTCCTCTCCTCCCGTGCCCAACGGAACTCTGCAGAACGTTGCTGGGGGATCATGCCCAACTGTCGATTCCTCCGGCTATCTGGAACCCATCAGCGCAAACTCTCATCTTCACTATCCGACCGGATCCCGGACGGCTGCTACAGCTGGATCCCCCGGTGGATATGTTTGTATTCATTCATCTGGCAGCAATCTGGACTGGCCTGGTGTTGCTTCAAGTTTGCCAAACTGTTGTAGCCTAGGCTCTTGCGGTGGCAGGTCCATCGGTGCTTCTCCATCCGCTCACCATTACACTAATGCCGAGGTTATTGAACAAGCAGCTGGTTGTTCGAACAGAGTGTGCGTGGTGCATCATTACGTAAACTCATCAGTGGTATCCTCTGAAGTGACCCACAGGTGTTGTATGCCGCCCAAGTGTTGTTCTGAACAGAACGAAAATACTTACATCAACAGTCCTATGGTGACACTTAGCCCTGGTCATCTGCCGTGTTCAGGTAGCTGCTGCGCAGTCAATTGCACAAATTGTGTCGATGTGAACACGAACTACGCCAAACTGGATGATCTTTTAAAGCAAGAACAATCCGCAAAGAAGCATAAAGAACAGCCTTTTTATGTAAATGTGAAACCGGATGCGGCAACTGCACAATCGAGTTCTACTAGCAGTAAATGTGTATCTGGCCATTCCACGCCTACCGAGGTATTGTCTAGGAGTGGAACTCTAACGTCTCCAACAAGCCCACAATCTACGAAAGTGTTGAGTTCGCACTGTTATGCCAATCTTAGTTCACCCACTTCTGTAGAAGACGCCCTGGACAAAGAGGAGGACCAGGTGAACTATGCCGTTCTGGACTTGGACCAGAACGATGTGGTAATGTCACCAGTTTCTGTCCCTAGCAATTTTTCTCGTGAACATTCTCTGGTCAATTCTCCTGTGAGATCACCTGAAGGTTATGCCCAAATAGATTTCGATAAAACTGTCGCTCTATCTAATTCTGCCAATCCTTGCCCTTTCAATGATGACAGTATACGGAAAACTAGGCATAATGCGGTAATACCATGCTCTAGTATGTCTGCTTGAAAAGCTCAAATTGAAGTGAATGGCTTCTGGTTTGAAATTGCGAAAAGTAAAATATACGAGAGGATGGTATAACCGCATATGCAATTGAAAATAATAAAGAAAACCATATTTTTACGGATAGTTTCAGAACCAACAAGAAACATAATAGGTACATATTTTAATCATATTAAGAATCACTATATTAGTAAGGCTAGATGTACTATTATCAGTTACGTTATCTGTTTGATCTCCGTTTATATTAAAAGTTCACAAATGTTCATATTAATTAAGAAATTGCCTACTTTTATGTAACCCCCTGGGTTAATTTTTTGAAGCCGAATAGCTGAGTTAATTTTTTTTTTAATGTTTATCATAGCAATACATATTTACTAATGTACGTTTTAGTAACTTGGATGTATAAACTCTAGAACAGTCGTAAAGCTCAATATAAAAGTGTCTTATTCTACATTTAGAATACTTACTGTGGCATTTCTCTATAAAAAATTACATCTCCCTTCTTTCAACTGTTGAAATCAAAATCTCCAATTATTAGGACAAGGATTATTTTCAACTTTATTTCCCGTTCAAAATGGAATGTGCTAAGGGATTTTTTTCATGTCTTTAATTTTAATGTTTCTCAAATCAAAATAAATATTTTTCATCTGTGTTATTTACTACGAAGTCTTAAAAGATGAGACAGTGAACACGTGTAGCTCTGATTACTATTTACATATATGTATAAATGTGTTAATTTTTTACATTTTGTAATGTACATATTCATTTGTGGTCGAACATTAAACTCATGTCACTGTTCTAGAATTTTATAAATCTGATGTGAATCGATATTTTTAGTATACTTTCTTGCAATTTACAGGAGAAAAAAAATATATTGTTTAATAATTAAAATTAACGGTCATTTGTTGGAAAAGAATAATTATATCATGTTTTTCACTTATGTGTTAGCTCTTCATAATTCACTCATTAAATAATGATTCTTATAGCGCAAATGATTATTGATGTATTATAGAAAAGAAACTGTTCAGTATAATGAGACATAAATCAATTTCTTTCCCACTCTTTTTTTAATAAAATTGAATATTAAAGACGGTGCTATCTAGTGGAAATTTTTATAATTATTTGTTAAACACAGTTATATCATGTATATTAATGCCGTTAAAACAAGTTTTGTTATAACCAAAACTTGTGTGACTTCTATTTTTTGCAAAGGTGCTAATAAAATTAAAAATAAACCTCAGATTTAAGTGTTATTATATGAGAACCGATTTGCAATATTATAAAACGCCAGCTGATCTAGAGTATACATATAGTTACATATATTCTGCAATAATAAAAACATTTCTTGTGGAAAACTGAATAGAACTTGCTAATAATTAACTTATTAATGAACTTGCAAGTTCATTAATAAAATATCATATTTGAAAGTTACAATATCTCCTATAAATTGCAAGTCTGTAAAAGTTTTTTTTATACATATTTATAGTCAATTTTGGTTTGAAAACTGATTATTTTTAATATGAAAAGAGTTTTACCAATAAAATTACCAATAAAAGCGTAAAAGTAAGACAATCTCAAGAGTTTGCTATAAAGCAGTCATTTATGAAGGTAATTTACTCATTCTTTGGATTTATTTTGTTTTAATCCAAGTTGCAGTGAGAATTTGTGATTATATAATACCAGAATGTGAGTTTTATATACAGAATTCTAATAATATATTTAGTAGTCATATTAGTGTTGATAATGATACTTGCTAAATTGCTTGAAAGTTCTATAACTTTGATTGCTTCTGATACCTATTTTGTTTATTACTAGATTTACGGATGTTGATCATATACCTATTTTTACTGAAGTGAGCCAATTTGCCTCATACAAAAACATTGGAGTTTTTTGCAAAGAAAATAGTTCCAAATAATTTTAAATTAAATGTTTATTTTAAAAAATCATGGAAAACATTTTTTACATATAAAATCTGTTTTTGAAACACATTTTCCGCAAACATTTCTATTACATTTAGCACAATGGTTTCTACATCTGTTTCTTGTGCATGATTGTTGAACTTGACAATTCTTCCGTGCGTCAGTCGCATGAATTTCTGTCATTAGAATGGAAGGGTTCTTGACTTCTTCTCTATATTTACTTTATACTATATTTATTACTATATCTATTTATTTTCATATATTTCTATATGAAATGTATGAATGTATTTTCATATACATTCTATGAGTCAAATTGGCTCACAACCATGAAAATAGGTATACCACATTTGATAATGCGAAATCAAGAGGTCTGCGGGGAAGAGGAATGAAAGTTTACATATATTCTATTACTTAACTAAAAACCAACGTATGTTTTTGAAAAGTGATATTAAAGTTTATATATATATATATATATATATATATATATATATATATATATATATATATATATATATATATATATATATATATATATATATATATATATGTATGTATGTATGTATATAGTGATCAAATTTTTAATGAGTCAAATTGGCTCGGTCTGTAAATCTAGTGTTATACAGTAAAGCGTCGTTGCAACAATACTTTGGGGTTCTAATAAAAATATTGTTATAAGAAATATGTAGTTATAGAGATGGACGGTATAATTTGAATTTACAATATTTCAATTATGGATGTTTTGATGTGTTTATGATACAAGAATAAATGTTTTTAATTTCAAATTGTTAAATATTGTAAAAGTATAGAAAAAACGAAAAAAAATAGACTACAGACAAGAATTAAAATTTACTCAACGGATATATTTATTATTTTAAAAATATTCCGCTATTTTTGTTTGCTTATTAATTTTCTCACTCTTAAATCAATTATTAAATTACGAATAGAGTCTAAATGACTAAAACAATCCTCACTTGTGGTCAGAGCCTGGTAATCTTTCGCTCCGCCCTACCCTCCTTTCAAGGCAAAAAAATTAGTTTATAAAAGAGGATACAAACGAATATTTTTGGAGGAAAGTTTATACTAACTTTTTTATGTTTACATACCTTTGTAGCACAGTCGAATGCCAAAAATCTGTATATCCTCAAGGGCGTAAACTGTAACACTTGCAATTAAGTTTTTATATAAAACATAAAATAAAATAGCATAGGTAAGATTAATAAATAATAGCTATTCGTAAATTTTAAGGCAAAATAAGAGAAAAAATAATAAAATAATAAAATTCTTAAGCAAATAACAAGAAGACATTGTATTATAAACTACACAGAAACATGCGCACAGCGTGTATCAATCACTAACCGCAAATAATAAACAATTACTGAACAGTTATGAATACAGTTACTCGATTTAGTATAACCTGAAAAGTAAAAGATTTTTCTAACCAGAACCATGGAGTAAGTAATAAGTAAAAAAAGTGACTGGTGTGATGTAAATAAGTAAAATGGAGTGTGTTTTAGATAAAATTGTCAACATTTTAACTGTTTTTATTTAATTTCTGAATAAGGTTTCATTAAATATTAGTTGAAGAACTAACAAAAAACTATTTCGAATTTTGTTAATTAAATTATTTAAAATTCAGTAATTAAATACCAAATTCTAGGGGGGCCCAAAGCCTAGGCCCTAAAATTAGGGTAATCAAGGCCCAGTCGACTCGTGCTTTAATCAGGCCCTGCTCGAGGCCGAAAGCCTTGAAAAAAATATCCGATGACACTTAGTAAATTGAAATGATTCAGGGGTTCACAATAAAGAATGTGAAGGATTTTTATTTTAGTTACCAATTTCTTCCTCATTCTTTTATTTTTAAACAACATTTCGGACAAAATACCTTCGAATCTAAATTATGTAAGAATCAAAATTTTGTCATCCGCTGTTAAATTTTCGCTATGCTTTCTTTTTCCGACATTTGAAGCCTGAAATATCGTTACAGAGACATAAAAAATGAAATCGATCATGCTTGAGAAAACTATCGTTTTACAGACGTTTATTGCTCTAAGGGATATCGTTAAATCGAGCAGATATTAAAATTATATTGCATACAAATTCACCAGGATAGCAAGATATTATCTCTATAGAAGGGTTTATCGATGTATCGGATATTACTGTAGCGAAGTTTTACTGTATAAATGCAATCCACTCCATTGAAATGAAGTCAAATTGTGTATATTTTATCTTCAATAAGTATTTCTCCAGTGTTTAGTTCAAAGAATTCTGTTTTGAAAACAGCTTGTAACTGAATACGTTTTATCCATAGAAAATCAATTACTGTTTTATTTTGTATACTGAGAAGTGAATCCTGTTTATCCTTTATACTTTAATTATTTTCAAGCAGGAAATTTAATATATTAATTTCTTAAACATTTTAATTTGAAGCATGACAGGTCAGAACTTAGAACAGTATTGCAATATTGAGTGTTCTGTTTAGTATATCGCTGTAAAAATATTTCATTTCAAATATTTCTCATTTTTAGAGATAATTTGAAATTTTGATTGTGGGAACTGAAAAAGAAATATTGATAGTTTTGTTTGTAACTCAAAACATTTAGTAATATTTCCTTAGTATGTAAAACACTAGCTTTTTAAATAATTCAGATTTTTTAAAAGCCACAAAAGTATAATTTTTGAAAACATCATTCTTTATTATCAGCAGAAGCATTTGAAGGTAGTAAAATACAGTGGACTGCGCTTAATGTGATCGCGGTTAATGTTATCAATCACTTGGTCCCGATTTTCTCTATTCATTTGTATGTTAAAATTATCGCTTTATGTGATCGTTACATCGGTTAATGTTATCAGTTTTCGAACCTTATTTTAACTGGCAAAGGAATATTCACAATGTATTCAGAAAGAACCCATTCTTTTTTTCCTTTGGTTGTTTGTTTTCAATTTTAATTTCCGAGAATTCTCCCTCTTCCACCTAAGGAAAAAGAGAAAAAACAAACGAGTGGGTAATACACGTTCCTGGAATTTTTCAGAAATACACACACCCTGCTGGTAGTCAATAGTTGTCAGATAAACAAAAGGCAACACTTTCTTATCGGAACTGAAAACGAGCGTATTTACATTTTATGTCTTGCTCGCTTACCAGCAGCTTATCGATGTAAAAGCTAGAAAACGAAATGATTTAACATTAAAACAAAATGGTAATTTTAAATCGTTATGACAGATTACCAAAAAAGAGTCAACGTAATGTTGCAGCACAGTTAAACATTTCTCAGCTTCCGATTTCCATTGAAAGTGTTGAAACGTGGAGTACAATACCGTTCCGATGACTGTCAAAACATTATGATTACGATTAATCTATCAATGACCCAGTAAAACATTTCTTAGCCTCTGATGTGCAAAATTTGGAAAAAATCGTGAGGAATTTTCTAGAAGAGATAAATAAAATGAAAATACGGAGTTCAAACGTAACAGAGCTTTGAAAGTTGAGCAAATTTAAAAAGCTCTAAGACTTTGGTTTGGTAGGAATTAAACGAGGGGTAATTTTATCTAATTTTGCATATCGTTTATTGTTATCAATCGATTATTTTAATCAAAATCACGGTGTCCCAAACTGATCACATTAAGTCCACTGTATTACGTTAACAACTTTTTTAATTCGTAATAAAAACAATCTGCTTTGATCGTAGGTAGCCTAACAGAATAACAATAGGTGACTTTATCAATTTCTCTTTAATAAAATTTTCGAACACTGATCTTAATTTCGTTATCACAAAGCATTACGTAACGACATTATCTAATTAAGAATACATACACGCGATTGAGATCGCAAATTGAAACAGCTGCTGAGATGAAATGCACTGTGGTGTTCGTAATAATAGCTTATTTTCTGAATGGCAGGAGAATGTTAAGTTTCATTTTTAAAAATTTGTTTGTACAGTGAAATTCATTGAAATCAGTAGGTGTATATTAATAATACAGTTAATAACTTTTTTCTGTTTTCATGGAGGGCTTAATAGTTTATAACGTTCATAAATGTACAAAAATCAGATTTATAAAAGCTGAGATTTTTAATTAGTATTCTTTTGTATTTCAAAGAAGGCTAAGTAGTTTATTTATTTCCTGGGTACACAAGATATGCAGTATTTTCATTAAAATTAGGTAATGATAAAAATTATTCTATGATTATAAAATTTCGTCTTATTTTCCAATTATAACATACATAATTTCTGGTAATGTCTTTTTAATACATATAAACATAACAATTTTTTTTCTACTTTATAATGGACACATTTCATATGCATGTGTATGATTGATTTGGTGAAAGCAGACAAATTCCTAAAGATGTACACTTCGCTAATCCTCAATAAATTGTCCTTAGTAATATTATACGTGATTCAAAATTAGATTTTTTTCCCATTGCGGAATTTATTGGATATTACCGAATGAGTTAAAAATATTTTCCAGTTGAATCCAAATATTTATAATGCATTTTAAATGCATATAAACAGTCGTAAGACCAACTCATTTGTTTGGATTACATTATTTATTTATTTTTTGTGATTATTAAAAAAACATGTTTTCTACTTTTTCGAATTTCTATAAACCTCGTTTTGAAATTCAAACCTATTGTAGTACCATTTGAGAAAAAGTATGATACACTTTTTTCATCTCAGCAGCAAAAATGGCAATACAAGTTATATGTTATTTTCTAAAGTGTAACTGCAATACTGTTAATTAAGTAAACAGAACTGAGAATTAAAGTAAAATATGTTTTATTAAAAGCCGTAATTATTTTCATTTTTCTAAATCTTTGTTTATCTCAATTCTTTTTCGGATAACAAAGTTGATTGTTTATTTTACACTGACCAAATATTATACCATTTGAGAAAAAGTATGCTACACTCTTTTAAATTTTTATCTCAACAGCAAAAAATGGCAATTCAAGTTATATGTTATTTTCTAAAGTGTAACTGCAATACTATTAATTAAGTAAACAGAACTGAGAATTAAAGCAAAATATGTTTTGTTAAAAGCCGTAATTATTTTCATTTTTCTAAATCTTTGTTTATCTCAATTTTTTTTCTGATAAAAAATTGATTTTTAAGTTTACACTGACCAAATATTATACCATTTGTAAAACCATTTGAGAAAGATATCCTAAACTTTTTTAAATTTTTTTCTCAGCAGTAAAAATGGCAATACAAATTATATGTTATTTTCTAAAGTGTAACTGCAATACTATTAATTTTAACTGAACTGAACTGAGAATTAAAGTAAAATATGTTTTATTAAAAGCCGTAATTATTTTCATTTTTCTAAATCTTTGTTTATCCCAATTCTTTTTATCATAAGAAAGTTGATTTTTTAGTTTAGACTGACCAAATATTATACCATTTGTAGTACCATTTGAGAAAAAGTATGTTACATATTTTTAAATTTTTGTCTCAGCAGCAAAAATGGCAATACAAGTTATGTTATTTTCTAAAGTGTAACTGCAATACTATTATTTCAGTAAACAGAACTGAGAATTAGAGAAAAATATGTTTTATTAAAAGCCGTAATTATTTTCATTTTTCTAAATCTTTGTTTATCTCAATTCTTTTTCTGATAAAAAATTGATTTTTAAGTTTACACTGACCAAATATTATACCATTTGTAGAACCATTTGAGAAAGATATCCTAAACTTTTTTAAATTTTCTTCTCACCAGAAAAAAATGCAATACAATTTATATGTTATTTTCTAAAGTGTAACAGCAATACTATTAATTTTAAGTGAACTGAACTGAGAATTAAAAAAATATGTTTTATTAAAAGCCGTAATTATTTTCATTTTTCTAAATCTTTGTTTATCCCAATTCTTTTTATCATAACAAAATTGATTATTTATTTTACACTGTCCAAATATTATACCATTCTGATACAATCTACTGAAAATAATATTGCTGAGAATATTCAGATACATAGAAAAATCATATTTTTGATGTAAATAGAAAACTTATCAAGATAGAAGTTTTTAAATTTTCTTTAAAACAACTATTTTAATTATCTTTATTATCATTTAAATAACACTTAATATGAAATATTAAAATAATCTGTATTACAAACCTTTAAAAATATTGGTTTCATATATCCTATTGTTAATATAAATATTTTTGTTAATAAAGTACTAATAATTTTTCAAAATACATGCATTAAACACTGTATATCATACATGTTGTGCCTCGTGATTTTCACACATTATATGTATGTTAAATATATATCATGATGAGTAGATCTACCTGTTGGATTCATATGTGGATTTGAAGAATTAATAAGAATTTAATTGAGGATGAGAGAAAATAAAAAAATTAGTACAAATGATGTAAAGGGATATATATATATATATATATATATAT
>CM063506.1:48965424-48972924 GCA_032207245.1 Pardosa pseudoannulata | reverse complement strand
TTATATGGTATATAATAAATATTATTTATAATATATTCAAATATTATGTTGATTTGCTTGCTTGTATACTAGGTGCTGCACCACGTAGTGCGTTCAATAGCAAACGAACATAGGAAGTTTTGATGTGTACGCACTGCGCACTAAACTGAAAATCACGCTTTATATGTATTTTCTACTGGAGAACAGCATACTATGGCACTGAGGCAAGTGCAGCTATTTTTCCTGCACTTGGGATTCAGAATCATCCGAAGGTACGGTTTATTAAGCGTTGTATTAGAGCGGGGATTTTTTTTTTGTTTTTTTAACTGATTAACTGGCCATACGATTTTGCAGACGGTTAATGTTTAAATTTATATATTGTAACATTTTCTTTTCATGGAAATATAAAAGAAGTATTTCATCAATATAAAGTAAAATGTTTTAGTGTGGTAAATTAATTTCGGTGATGTATTATATTTAGTGAAATAATTAGCAGAAAAACCATGTTTTTTTTTGTTTTAAAGAAACGAATTTTAACAGAACAGTCCAAATTTTACCATTCATTGTGTCTTACAGACAGTATTTAAGTTATATTATGTAACACCATATCCCTGGTTTTGTTTTTAAAAATTGTCAGGGTGTTTTTCGCAGAATATATGATTTTCAAATGTTAAAACAATTAATAAATATAATTTAATCCACTGACCGAACAAGAAACAGTTCGCTCTATTGTGCCAGCGTGCAGTGAAATCCTCTGCACGTGGAATATACTTTCGGTCTGTCGGCATGAGCATTCGGATGAAGCACCTCAGCGGCGGGCGCCATGTGGTGCTACGTTTGCTGAACATATAAGTTTTTCGTGGAAGCCCGAAGCGTTTCTTTTCGACTCCGATATGATACCATATAACAAAAGACATGATTTTCACTTCAGTGCTAGTAGAATTCTCATAAGTTTAGCTGTTTTTATAATTATAACTCGACTACTCTTAGGTAAATATTTTATTAATTGTAATCTTTAAATTTGTATTCATAATGAATAACCCGTTTCAGAATGGAGAACTCAGATGTCTCAATAATTAAAGATTTACTGGAAAATCCATGTTCTCTGCACACCCTGCATGAAAACCTACCGCACGCCACTGGTATGAAGAGTTAAGAAGAGGGTAATTGGAAATCATTTAACAAGAACGGTATCTTAAATGTAGTTTGAGTTAACATTAATCCTCTCACTCACTTATTACGTAAAAATCAAAGAAAAAGAATCCTTAAAATGGCATTGTAGATTATGTAGAAAATACTACATGGATCTACACGAATTTCTCATTGCGTTCATTAGTTTTAAAATTTAACTAATAGAGGAGACCGGAGCACCTTGGAACACTTTTCAGTTAAACATTTTTATGAATTTTTTTTATAGCTAATCAAAAAAAAATAAGTATTCATGCATATATTGACATCATATCTGCTTGTTCTAAACATTAAATCTACTTAATATCTCATTTAGTTAAAGAGTAATAAAAGAAATAAAATACCTTTCCAATGTCCCAACCTGCCCCACTGTATGGGGTAGGTTGGGACACTAAACAACAAATACAAAATACTGTTCAAATTATTTTTATTAACTGTTATAAAAGAGAAATGTCTGAAAATTGTTCAAGTTAATACATTTTTTTAAACAAATCTTATATTTGATGCCAGCAAATTCTTCTTTAAAATCTAACAAAATGCACCTTTGGCCTATTGTTTCTTTAGGAGTGTTCAAATTCACAAGAATACGAACATTTACAGCAGAATACTTTGTTTTTGTTGTTCTCACAATTTTTTTCTGAAACAAAAAAAGGTTAATAAATTAATATTTGACATGTTAAATCATCAATTAAAAATTAGGCACCAAAATATTAATTATTTTGCTTGAATTGATATTGGTTTACACTTTTTAAAGTGTCCCAGGCTGCCCCATTTATGTGTGTCCCAACCTGCCCCATTTTACATAGTATCTTTTGGTAACTACTATACAGTTAGGTTTAACAATGCAGTTTATTTATTAGCATAGAAATCTGTTTTCTTGGAAATCAAAGTTCTGAATGCTTTTGCGATTACAATAATTACTGTAATTCACAAAGAAGTAAAGAGTATAACTCGCTACATTATTGTGTTATGTTTTTGGCGAAATAACAGACCAAAATGTTCGGAAGTATATTTAATTGTGAAAATGTTTTACAAAACTACGTAAAGGAGAGATGCCAAAATCTTTTACATTCATCAAAATCTGGAGATAAGTAGGGTATAAGGCCTTATTTTAGAGGGAGGAGGGGATTAGAAATTTTTGTATGCGACGCCCTCATTATTTTGTCAGATTGAGAATGCTTTTATTATGCGATATAATAATGCGTTATATGCGATATTAGAAATGCATATGAAGAATTGAACTAAATGTATTACAAGTGTCAAAATATGATGCAAATAAATCCATTGCCAAAATCTTATCATCTGGCAAAATATGAAAAATTTACCGATTTTTTTCTCAGTTAAACAGAGTGTAGGTAGATTTTGAACCCTCAACTTACCACACACAGACCTTGCGTTCACGACTGCTTGAAAGTAATTCATTATTCATTTCTAAATTCATTTTAAGTTATCTTGTATGAATTAACGCAATCTGTCAGATGTAATAATCAACAGAAAATCGAAACGCAGTCGAGCGTAAATTTCATCAAAATCCGATTTTATAACTCAAATTCCAAATCAATAAACATTATTAATACATGCGATGGAAAATATCTGACTGTGAAATAGTTTCGGTCTCCTAACACATAATCCCACAACTCACCCTGTAAAATTTTGCGTCCTGCAGAGCAATTCGTCAAATGTATAATTGAAGTAAAGTATTGCACTTATTACAGTAAATATTAATCCATTGTTTTATTGATAATTATTGTTATTATGACGACTTCAATGTTCTCGAGTGAAGAAAGATCACAGTCACGATAAAATTGGGAATCACTTTTATTTCTTGAGTAAATACGGCTATATAGAAGGGGATTCTAATCTTCCAAAACAAGTCGAAATGCAAAGGATTGTCACCTGCATAACATTACCACGACGATCCCAGTCAAAAGAAAAGAGATTAAATAATCTCACACAAGTGGGAAGACTTTTCCAGGGTGCTATGCAAAGTCCCAATTTATACTCCGCTCTGTGTCAAATACTCTGCCCCTCCCTATAGGAAGGACTTTAGGAATCTCTCGAACTTAATCACTAGAAAGCTGGCTCCGGTCAAAAGACGCGAAAGCCTCCACGAGGTCAAAGTACCTACGTAAAAAATGTCAATTCCTCCAGTCGAAAAATTGTAGGCTTTTTATACCTGGCGATCAGTTACGGTCCTGCCAACCGTTTTTTTGGTCAGTTACGATTCCAGTTACCTGGGAACTCCAGCTAAGGTTACAGCTAGTTTTTTTAGCTGAATTCTCATTCGTTGGCTGTCCCGATTGAGGCTTCTCCAGGCAATCCTCCGGGGGTCATTACCAGCAACCGATCAGGGCGTAACACCTATTGAACTGAACTGTCACCATCCCAGACACTCTGTCGCCGCGCTATTGTAGCCGGTCGGAACAGGAGGCTTCAAATCAGCTGATTCCGGTCGTTAGTTCTGGACAAAGGGGGGGTCTTCACAATATAATTATTTGTACTTAGTCGTATACAGACTGAGGGATGTATCGATATATCGTAAAGTATCGATATAATTTGCAGCATAGTGACACCGGTTTTCAAACTTCCAGTTCGACAGTTTATCACGATGTGAAACAAACGCCGATATAGTTAAATCGATATAAGCGTCTCAGTCGATCTCCGGTGTGAAGTTGTAATTTCAATATCCTGATAATAGTTTTTACAGTTAGAGCAGTAGCTTTAGTAACTAGATTCTATGTATT
The DNA here is from genome assembly GCA_032207245.1 of Pardosa pseudoannulata. Lineage (NCBI taxonomy): Eukaryota > Metazoa > Arthropoda > Arachnida > Araneae > Lycosidae > Pardosa > Pardosa pseudoannulata. Next base: position 48,969,013 of record CM063506.1, on the reverse strand, counting down.
CAATGTACATTGTGTTCATGGAAATCTGTAGTCATTCAGGATCATCGTTTAGTGGTGAATCTAATTATCTTTCCTACGCCAAAACATGAGCCGCTATAGCTCAGTCGGCAAATGCAACGATGTCGTAACTGAGAGGTTGCGGGTTCAGAACCCGAGACGGCTTAAGATCCGCCAAGTTAGTCAAATGTGACTGGGGCACGTAAAATAGGTTCGTGGTCACAATGTCCTCCAAGTTCTCAATTAATACCTTCCGGTAATGATTTAATAATGAAAAACTGTGCATGAAATAACCATTTAATTTTTATTTAAAAATCTTGTTTCATTTTACAATTCTTACATATTCTTAATTAAAATCCACTTTTTACATAGTGTTAAATAATATCAGAAACAGTAAAATTAAGAAAATATCAAAGCAAAACATTAATAAGGTATAAAGATAATAGTCTTCAAGCTAGTGGTACTTTTCAAAACAAAGTGCAAAGGAATTCTTAATTGTTTACACCGCCGAGTAGTCTCACTTTTAATTTGATTCTTGTAACACACACGGCATTTCTTAGTAGGTTTTCTTTTATTCTGACTCATTAATTTGGCAGTGACTTGTACCAAGAAATTCTAAGTAAACAATATGCAATAGTGACTTGTGATTTTCACAAGTGATAAAAGTGTTACCAAATTCAGTACACTAGAAATTTTAAACTAAATTAATTATCATATTTAACAGTAACTTTAATCGCATGACGAGTGTAGCTCGTCATTGTGCGGTATGGAATGAAAAACTAATGACGAGCTAGACTCGTCATTTTACCGGAAGGGGTTAATACCTCTGGGGGCGGCAGGCCAAATCTATGGGTCTTCTGCTTGGTCCCTGCTTCAAAATTACGAGGACCTACTTGAATGAAGACGTTCTTTCACCTTAATAGTGCTGGTTAAAACGATAGGCGGACCCCTTGACCTTAATACGAGATCCTGCTGGCTCAATCGTGCTTGGTTTGTCCAAGTAGCATGAGTACTAACAACAACGCCAAAGCATTGACAGTATTTAAAACTGTTTTGAGATATTTGATAAAAGGAATATTTAACGTTTCAAGATTAAAGTTTTCTTTTACGCACATCGAATACATAAATTCCTTTACATTGTACAGAAAAGTAAAAACGTACTTACACTAGATTTATACTCTACAGTTTCATAATTCTCATGCCTCTAACATATAAATTGGCATCTGATGGATGATGGGATTTCAGTTAGAGCAGTAGCGTTAGCGACTAGAGACTATGTTCTTCAATCTGCGTTGTTTTCTGAAAACTTGCAGCCATTCAACATCGCATTTTAGTGCTAAATCTAACTGTCCTTTATGTGCCGAAACACTGAAAATATATCAAAATGCTCTCAGGAATGTTCAAAACGAATATTTAAAGCTTCAAAATTAAAGTTTCCATTTACAATCATAACTAAACATTCAATAATTTACTAAAAACTTGTCGAAATTGATTCAGGAATGTTCAGAATTAGAATTTTCTTTAATATCTGAGGACTGAATTTTCGTGAATACAATACTTTCATTACTTTGTACTTTGAGTTATGCGAGATTCATATATACGCTCAGACGTCATGACGAAACTAGTCGAAATGCAACCAGGAATAGTCAATATGATTATTAAAATTTTCATGCAAGTGCAAACAGATGTAACGCTGAAAGCTGTTAAAACTTATTTAGACGTGATTAAAAGTTCTTTCTTGGACAAGAGAATTTTCTTGGAAATCAAAGCTCTGAATGTTTTTGAGATTACAATAATCCCTGTCCTTCACAAAGAAGTACAGCGTATAACTGGTTACGTTTTTCTGTTATTTTTTTCGGCGAAAGTTCAGACTAAAATGTTCTCAAGTATACTTAAGGACATAATTTTGAAAAGGTTTTATAAAACTACGTAAACGGGGGATTCCAAAATCTCGACAGTCATCAAAATCTGGATATCAGTAAGGTATAAGGGCTTCTTTTAGAGGGAGGAGGGGAGTTACAAATTTTTGAATGCGACGCCCTCGTTATTTTGTCAGATTGCAATATATTAGAAATGCTTATTATATGAGAGTTGGACTAAAATATATTACAAGTGTCAAAATATGATGCAAATAAATCCATGCCAAAATCTTGTCATCTGGCAAAATGTGAAAAAATTACGGATTTTTTCTCAGTTAAACACAGTGTAGGTAGATTTGGAACCCTCAACTTACCTCACACACAGACCTTGCGTTCACGACTGCTTGAAAGTAATTCATTATTCATTTCCAAATTCATTTTAAGTTATCTTGTATGAATTAACGCAATCTGTCAGATGTAATAATCAACAGAAAATTGAACGCAGTCCATCGTAAATTTCATCAAAATCTGATTTTGTAACTCAAATTCGAAATTATAAACATTATTAATACATGTGATGGAAAATATCTGACTGTGAAATAGTTTCGGTGTCCTAACACAGGATCCCACAACTAGCCCTGTAAAATTTTGCTTCTTGCAGCGCAATTCGCCAAATTTATAATTGAAGTAAAATATCGCACTGATTGCAGTAAATATTAATCCATTATTTTATTGATACTTATTGCTATAATTATTTGTACTTAGTCATAAATGTGACTGAGGGATGTATCGATATATCGTAAAGTGTCGATATAATTTGCAGCATAGTGACAACAGTTTTCAAACTTCCTGTTCGACAGTTTATCCCAATGGGAAACAAAAGTCGTTATAGTTAAATCCATTTAAGCATCTCAGTCGATCTCCGATGTGAAGTGTCAATATCATAACCTGATGATGGCACTTACAGTTAGAGCAGTAGCTTTAGTTGTTAGATTCTATGTAATCAGTGTACATTGCATTCATGGAAAGCTGTAGTCATTCAGCATCATCGTTTAGTGGTGAATCTAATTATCTTCTCTCTCTCTCTCTTTCTAATCTCCATGTCTAGGAATATACTAGGCGAGGTCCACGAGTCCATTTACTTTCAGAAAATCGGAAACAAACATAGGAGAACTGTATAGGTATAAACCCATCATGGGGAAGGACCCCAAGAAAACAGATGAAATCCCGTATTTATAGAAAACTATTTAAAAATTAATAAATAAATTCCCTATATAATAATAACCTAAGTTATTTGCCTGTCTGTCCAAGAATTTGTAAAGCAGCTGTACCTGGAATGGATAGAGGCATCCATATTGTATTTTTAATGAATAAGGGTTAGAAAAATTCAAAACGTCTTCCAAAACGTTTGAAATCCAACCTTTTCCTCCTTTTCAAGTGTTTAATGCCATTCTTTCAAGCTCTGATGTCCACGGTTAAGAGTAGAACATTAAATTTATCAATTTATCACATAAATAGGTAAAAGTAACATTTTATTTCCAAACATTATGACGTCATTACTTTAACCATCTCCTTTAATAATTTCTCACTTTAAATTATTTAAATATCTTCGGCATTATTTTCATACGTTTTATCACTGAACTTAGATATTAAACAAATAAGTTTCTTTTATATTTGTCTTAAAAAACAGATTAGGTATATAAGTGATAATTTTAAATTTGATCATCGATTAT
>CM063506.1:48950424-48962924 GCA_032207245.1 Pardosa pseudoannulata | reverse complement strand
TGGAATTTTTTTTCATATTTGTGTATAATTTGTTATCTTCTGTGGGGAAAGTATTGTACCCCTTTCCTAAATTAACCCATATTGTACCACACCAACTAAATATTTCTGTAAGTTATTAAACCTTAATCCATATCATTAATACGGTGTAACTAAGTATATAAAACCAAAATTTTGAAAAATATATTTTTAATTTTTTATTTAATAGGCTGTTTTATAAATAGGACAACGGTCCAATATACTAAAAAAACTTAACAAATATCATTTACATTGCATTAGGCTGATTCATAGATTAAATTTGAAGAAATGGTCAAAACAAAGTCCAACACTACATTTTAAGCATACTGTTGTTGGTTTTCCTTTGCAGTTATTGAACTGGCAGTAAAAGAGTAAGTTTATCTTGCAATCTGCAGGTTTTCTAAATAGAATAGACATCTATTTACCCCTTATTGTGTCCAGGTGTGTAAACAGGTGTTTGAACTGGTTTTCATTGAACGATAAGAAAATAATGTGCCCTATCAATGCAATATCGAATTCATGGAAAAATAATCAGGATTGGACCGTCGTCTTAATTTTAGGGCACCTTCTTTATATTTACAAAATACACATGTAAAATATATTTTTCAACAAAAACTTTCAGCTACATTATTAGCTTTTTTTTAAACTAAAAGTAACCTCCACAATGTCTGAAAAAAAATAATAAGAAATATAAAATTAAAGATTAAAAAATGACAATTTTTAAGGGGTTGCTGAAAATAAATTTTACAATACAATATAATTTGATTTCTCAGTTTTTTTGTTACTATGCTAAAATGTGTCTATTTTAAAGGTGTTAAAATAAAATCCACTCAGAAAATATTTATAACTTTATTATTAAATGGAATTTTATTTGCTGTCCTATTTATAGGACAGCGGTCCAATATGGGTTAAAAGATTTAGCAAATTTAAAAAAAATCTGTGAACCAACATGGTTTTGAGGTAATATCCCCCATATAACATTAAAGCTACCTATTTCTACAACTTTTGTATGTTTGGATGCACTTTATCCTTGTACCCTTAAAGAAGTTTATAGTGTTTTTCATTTAAGGGGACATCACTATTATAAAACTTTAAGTGGAAGAATTTTTATTATTATTATATCTTATATATGATTTATAATTTAAGATGGGAGGGTACACAAGAGCACCAGCACTGGGACCTAGGGTATATTGTACTGAAAGTCCCCGTTTCCCTGGAATTAAAAAATCTCTCCAGTAAGTAAAAGAAAGAAACCCTTAAGTCCCAAAGTATTAAATTTCGACTTTAAGGGAAGAATATTATCGAAAAATAAATATCAAAAGGCTCTTTCCCTTTCACCTTCGAGTTCCGTGGGACGCACTGGAAAGATGCATTTTTCAATCACGATTTAAAGAAGAAGCCTTTCGTAAGGAATAATATATTTATTTAGCACATTCTAACGAAACAATAAAACAATACAAATATTATACACAGATTTAAAAATACATCAACAACAAAAAAGACGTAATCAAAAAACCAAAAACAAAAAATCGTTCTTCCTTTTTCGTTGCCATTCGGCAAGGGAAAAACTTTAAAAAAAATACATATAGAAAAACCATGGATCATAGTTCGTTTTTCACTTTTCCACACTCCCCTGTTTGAGTTCAAGCAAAAGGAACTCAACTTGGTATTTCGACCCATACCGAGTCTTACAGGCTGATGCACAACTCGACCTATATGGGTTATTACACCGTCAGCTACTTTCTTGGGATCACTAAATTCCACTGGACAAAGTTTCTTGATAGGGCGAATCAAAATCCCATATGTCATTTTTACTTTGGCAACTCGCACAGAATTATCTTTTACCATTAACTGAAATAAATTTAACCGAGGTTAATTAAGTGCCATAGTTCGATGAGATAGTATCCAAGGTACGCTTAGCAGAATAATATTTACAGTCGCATAAAATATGTAACTAACTCTCCCCTGCCGTTTGACATCCTTTACAAACTGGGCTATCAGTGATGCCAATGATGTTCAGATTCCTTTTGAAATAGCAATGAACAGTCAGTTGACCTATAGCCACCCTTCACTCATTCCTTCTAAGCTTAAGAAGCTCTTTAGTCATTAACCATTATTATTAGCCTTTGATTATTAGTTTTAAGCCAAGCCTAATAGGCCTGGATCATTAAGAGGTTCTTAACATTCTCCCTAACTACATTGTAAGGAAGCCAAGTGCAGATTACGGTCCAATAAAGGGCATCTCAGAACTATTCTTCGCAAGATTGTCAGCAATTTATTGCTAAAAATACCGCAATGTCCAGGTACCCAAAGAAAGATAACCTTGTTAGCCATGGCTAAATGGCCAATAGTATTGTAACATTTCCACAGTAACAATTTTATTATATTTATATTTTATATTACATGAAACGACTGGATAGTTTTACAGGTTCTAATTCGAATATTTCAGTGGGGTTTGTTTTAAACGATTCAGAAATGTCTGAAGATTTTTAAAAAGAAAATTTTAAAAATATTGAATTTTTGAAGGTTTAAAAGGAATGTGTTCTTTACCGCCTCAACTCAATAAATATGTAAAAACTTTATGGTTTGGTTTGGTTTGTTTAGGAGTACTACGGTCTACTTTTTGCACACGAGGGCTAATGAGACCGGGACCTACAGCTTAGAGCGGATTCCGAAAGGCTACGAACATCCATGCTACGGTGGGATTCGATACCATGAACACTGGTAGGTCAACACCCTAACCGTCTTGCCATCGTTCGGCATAGATGCTTTATGTTCTCCTGAAAATTTAAAATTTGTAACAGTACCCGTCACTTCCGATGTACATATATGTAAACAATACATACATTTATATACGAAAGTAGATATGTATGTACATATGTATATTTATACGTATGTAAACATATTTACTTATTCATCTAGATGCGTACACACTTTACTGACATACAAACAAAAATGAACTAACTTGTAAGACTCACTTTTTCAGTTTTTAAACAGTTTTTCGTGTTTTCGTTCTTTAGTAAATACAGTTGATAAATTTTCACTGTGTTATGGCAGCTATCGTTTCTTAGAAACAACCTGACCACTCTCGAAGTGAAAGGAAAAGAAAGCTTTCACGGGACATTTTATAAGTCTCTGACTGCCTGTAAAAGCCAGTTAGAGACTTAAACAGCTTGACTGAGCTTTTACAGACTTTATACTATTATTCATACTTATTACTGATTATAATCATGTTTTGTGAATCCAAAATATAACTGCCCATTAACGGTAAAACCAGTAAGTTTGGACTTCCTACAGTTAGAGATAATACTAAATTTATATGCAATTTTTTTTATTGTAAATCATTAATTGAGTGACAGAATTCCCGACTTTCCCAGCATTATATTCCATTCACCACATTTCATCATTTTTTGTGTTTTATGTGCTTCAGTGATTGTCCACAATGAATGACTCGGTCACATACTCTCTGGCTGAGTCATCAGATCTAATGACGCCGAAACTTTCTGAGATTCATTTGACAGACTGGGAGAGGCCTAAATATAGGAGAAATCTCTAGATTTATGGTCATTAGTTGAAGAGAGGGACAGACTCTACGATTTGTACTCAACGATGAATGAATAGGGAATTTTTTACAGGTTAAATTTTACTAAAGAGGCAGGAAGAGCTAAAGTGGCATCATCTCTTGACAAATAAATGTAAGTTAATAATAATTGTAATAAACAATTTTCAAAAATTTATTAATTATATCCAGTAAAATATACTGTTAACTGATTCCGGCCTTTGGCAATTTATTTTTAAAGTCAATTAACTTTTGTTAGAAAAAATTGGTGCAAATATTAAATGTTGAAGAGGTAAGACACATTAAACCTCACATATAAAGTAGTAGTAGTTTCACCTTAAGTAGTAGTTTCTTCAGGGCATCTGGGCTCAAAGACGAATCTTCAGTCGCAAATGGTGAGACTCATTCAAGGTGTGCATCAGGAATTAAATTAAAATATAATGGGTGCAAAATAATAAAAATAAAGTTTCATTAAGATAATTTCTCTTCCCGCCCTAGCCGGAGCCTTACGGAAGGTTTCATTAAAATTAAAAGAAAATATTTACATTCCTAAATAGTAAAAATTTAAAAATTAGAAGATAAGAAAAAATTAAAAGCCGAATATCCAGTCGCAAATGGTGAGAGACTCATTCACGGTGTGCATCAGGAATTAAATTAAAATATAATGGGTGCAAAATAATAAAAATAAAGTTTCATTAAAATTAAAAGAAAATATTTACAGTCCTAGATAGCAAAAATTTAAAAATTAGGAGATAAAAAAATATTAAAAGCCGAATCTCCAGTCGAAAATGGTGAGCGACTCATTCACGGTGTGCATCAGGAATTAAATTAAAATATAATGGGTTAAAATAATGAAAATAAAGTTTCATTAAAATTAAAAGAAAATATTTACAGTTCTAGATAGCAAAAATTTAAAATGGGAAGTTAAGAAAAAATTGAAAGCTGAATCTCCAGTCGAAAATGATGAGCGACTCATTCACGGTATGCATCAGGAATTAAATTAAAATATAATGGGTGCAAAATAATAAAAATAAAGTTTCATTAAAATTAAAAGAAAATATTTACAGTCCTAGATAGCAAAAATTTAAAAATGGGAAGATAAGAAAAAATTAAAAGCCGAATCTCCAGTCGCAAACGGTGAGAGACTCATTCACGGTGTGCATCAGGAATTAAATAAAAATATAATGGGTGTAAAATAATAAAAATAAAGTTTCATTAAAATTAAAAGAAAATATTTACAGTCCTAGATAGCAAAAAATTAAAAGTCGAATCCCCAACAGCAAATGGTGAGAGACTCATTCACGGTATGCATCAGGAATTAAATTAAAATATAATTAGTGCAAAACAATAAAAAAGTAAAGTTTCATTAAAATTAAAAGAAAATATTTTCAGTTCTAGAAAGAAAAAATTTAAAAATTGCAAGATAAGAAAAAATTAAAAGCCGAATCTCCAGTCTCAAATGGTGAGAGACTCATTCACGGTATGCATCAGGAATTAAATTAAAATATAATGGGTGCAAAACAATAAAAAAGTAAAGTTTCATTAAAATTAAAAGAAAATATTTACAGTCCTAGATAAAAAAAATTTAAAAATTAGAAGATAAGAAAAAAATTACAATTACAATATGATAGGATAAGATTAAAAATGGAAAAAAAATATTTTTGTGGATATACTAATATTAAGAAAAGTCACTTGTCGAAATTTCATAAATATTTATAGTTTAAAATATTCTGAACTGTGAGCCGCGGTAGCTTAGTCGGCAAAGGCAACTATCTCATAACTGAAAGGTTGCGGGTTTAGGGCCAGAGCCGGCCTAAGATCCGCCGTGTTCGCTAAAGGTGACTGGGGCACGTAAAATAGGTTCGTGGTCACAAAGTCCTTCAAGTTCTCAAACTATACCTCTGGGGGTAGCAGGTCAAGCCTCTGGGTCTTCTACTTGGTCCTTACTTCCAAATTACGAGGATCCAGCGGGGGTAATGTGACTCGCGTCCGTAGCCTACCTTAAGATACACGTGCTTCTCGGTGGTGCTAAATGGGTAGCATCCTTGTTAAGGGTTATCATAATGTCTGTATTGTCTGCTGCATAGGGAGAAAATATTAAGATAAGATTAAAAAAAGAAAAAAAAATTTGTAAATACACTAATATTAAGAGAAGTCATTAGTCACAGTTTCAAAAATATTTATAATTTCAAATATTCTGAACTTCCAGTCTATTAAAATTATTTTAAAGTCCAGGAAATAAATACCCCTAGTTTGTCTAGTAATCAGCATGTGGGGAGGAATTTTATGGTGTCGGGTGCCGCACTAAAAAACTTCTTACAAAATCCCTGCTTCGATAAACTCTACTATTACGCGATAAAAAGTCTTAAAGGAATTATCTTTAATATCATTGAGTTATGTTATAAGCAGGTACAATAATTTTATTTAAAAGACATAAAAATATCATTGGTTCTGTTAGGCGCTACGGTCTAATATTATACTATATATAATTTTATGCTATTCCTTAATAAGACCGGAACGTACCGCTTAAAGCCGATTTCGAGAAGCTACGAACTTCCACGCAAAGTGGGATTCGAAGCCGCTAACTCCGGTACTGAATAGTAGTGCTCAACTCATTCGCCCATAGTCCGGCCTCAAAATAGCATTAATGAGCAGTTATGTTAGACAACTGTTTAATTATAGTTTGAGAAAGCTTTAGTGGAGCATCGTGTTCCGATTTCGGAACATTTTAGGTAGGGGGATTAAATTTTAAACACTTTCTTTGGTGAGAAAAAACGTTCAGCATACACCAAAATAGATGAAAAGGAACTGACTGCCCCCCACTCAAATCCAGCATTTTTAAAAATCTATGGGAAGCTGAGGTGGCTCAGACCACAAAGACAACAATCTCGTACCCGAAGGATTATGTTTTGTTAGAATATTAATGGTGGTTTGGTTTTGGTTTAGAGAGCTACGGTATACTTTTTTCAACACGAGGGCTAATGAGACCGGGACCTACTGCTTAAAGCCCATTCCGAACGGCTACGAATGTCCATGCCACAGTAGGATTCGAACTCACGAACTCCGGTTCCGAGAGTCAGCACCCTTACCATTCGGCCATCGTTCGATATTAACGGCAATATTAATGGTGGATTCAAGATGCTTCTGATTGGTCCCTACTTCTAAATTACGAGAACCCACTTTGTTAATGTGTTGACCCTTAAGCAAGCAATTGACATTTTGTCTCTAAAATTTAAAGATCCTGCAAAATTATTTTTTGGATACTCCTTACCAGACAGTAAATTTGAAGTGCTATAGGAATTGAGACACATATTTATAATTTTTTGAGAGATTGTTTAGATATTTAGTCCCTCACTTTCCAAATAAAAATAGAATCTAATTCGGCTCTTATCGAATCCAAGCCTCTAGAGAAAGTATGAGACTATGGAACTACCCGTCTCACCTCTCTAGCGCGTTTTCCCTATCTCGTTGTGTTACCACATTCTGAAATATTCACACCGCCTGCGTATCGATCTCATCGCTAACCATCTGTTGATTTACTGGCTGGCCATCGTGTTATAAGGCCGGGGGAGACAGAGCAAAGATTGTATTAATTGAGTTACCGTGTAGATCCCTTCGACGAAAAGCCTCAATTTTTTTTTCGGCCCTTGTATTCTGTTACACCTTCGTACATACATTTTTTGGTCCTTAGTTCGCGAGTTAGTGCCTTGTTAAATATACCCCTCCCCTTCTCTCTTATCGCATTTATTGTGTGCCTCGGCACGTGTTGGAAACGTGACTCAACCATCTGTCTATGCCTCCCCGGCGCTTGAGATTTATTTGGAAAGAGGCCCAAGGGATGGGAAGGAAATTATTTCTTTGGAATCCTCCTTTTTTTTACAGTTCCAAGAGAATACTAAATACGAAATATGTGTCCTGGTAGGAAATACTGAAGGTAATTAAAGTATTAACACTAAACATACCATATAACCGGTCAAATCACCCATAAGGTTTATGAAAAATTGCAATGGGAAATGAATTAAAAGTTTTTATTCTTTGTGTTTGCAATACATAAAAATTGACAATATACAATTTTGTTTGATTATAATAAAGTTTATTTGTATATTTCCTTCCAATTTCCATATTTCATACATTTAAAATCAGAAAAAATAAACGCCGGTCATTTAACAAGCTATGGTAGAAATAGATATGTATTAAGTGTTGGTATGTTTAGTGTTAAAGCCCTAATAATTTTCTCTGAATATATGTTAACACACTGACGGACAGTAGGAACAAGTGAAGTTCGAAAATTAACACTATATGGTTTTGTAATATTTAAAATATTAGAAGTATAGTTTTACTCTTTCTGCTTACATAAACTTAATTTTGATTAATTCAGCACCTTTAATTAGGTTGCGGCTATAACCGCTATGGCCTTTTCATAATTATGCCCGTACTTGCAAACATTTTGGCCTGTCTTTGTGTAAAACAATAGCACAAAAATGTAACGAGTTACAGCCTAGTTTTTACTTGTTTGTGCGAAGTAAAGAAATTATTGTAATCGTAAAAATATCCAGTGCTTTGATTTCCAAAAAAAATACTCTGAAGAAAGTAATTTTGATCATGTCTGAATCAGTTTTATACATTGACGGGCAGTACACAAGTGAAGTTCGAAAATTAAAACTATATGGTTTTGTAATTTTTAGAATATTAGAAGTATAATTTTTACTCTTTCTGCTTAAATAAACTTAATTTTGATTAATTCGAAATCTTTTATTATTGCGGCTAATCCATGGCCTTTTCATAATTACCTAAGTATACTTGTGAACTTTTTGGCCTGTCTTTGTGTAAAATCACAAAAAACGTAACGAGTTACAGCCTAGTTTTTACTTGTTTGTGCGAAGTAAAGAAATTATTGTAATCGTAAAAATATCCAGTGCTTTGATTTCCAAAAAATTACTCTTGGCCAAGAAAGTAATTTTGATCATGTCTAAATCAGTTTTAATACATTGACGGGCAGTAAACACAAGTGAAGTTCGAAAATTAACACTATATGGTTTTGTAATTTTTAGAATATTAGAAGTATAATTTTACTCTTTCTGCTTAAATAAACTTAATTTTGATTAATTCGACAACTTTTATTAGGTTGCGGCTATCACCGCTATGGCTTTTTCATAATTATGCCCGTAAGTATACTTGTGAATATTTTGGCCTGTCTTTGTGTAAAACAATAATACAAAAACGTAAAGAGTTACAGCCTAGTTTTTACTTGTTTGTGCGAAGTAAAGAAATTATTGTAATCGTAAAAAAAATCAGTGCTTTGATTTCCAAAAAAATACTCTTGGCCAAGAAATTAATTTTGATCATGTCTGAATCAATTTTAATACATTGACGGGCAGTAAGCACAAGTGAAGTTCGAAAATTAACACTATATGGTTTTGTAATATTTAAAATATTAGAAGTATAGTTTTACTCTTTCTGCTTACATAAACTTAATTTTGATTAATTCAACACCTATAATTAGGTTGCGGCTATAACCGCTATGGCCTTTTGATAATTATGCCCGTAAGTATACTTGCGAACATTTTGGCCTGTCTTTGTGTAAAACAATAACACAAAAACGTAAAGAGTTACAGCCTAGTTTTTACTTGTTTGTGCGAAGTAAAGAAATTATTGTAATCGTAAAAAAAATCCAGTGCTTTGATTTCCAAAAAAATACTCTTGGCCAAGAAAGTAATTTTGATCATGTCTGAATCAGTTTTAATACATTGACGGGCAGTAGGCACAAGTGAAGTTCGAAAATTAACACTATATGGTTTTGTAATTTTTAGAATATTAGAAGTATAGTTTTACTCTTTCTGCTTACATAAACTTAATTTTGATTAATTTTGCACCTATAATTAGGATTGCGGCTATAACCGCTACGGCCTTTTCATAATAATGCCCGTAAGTATACTTGTGAATATTTTGGCCTGTCTTTGTGTAAAACAATAATACAAAAACGTAAAGAGTTACAGCCTAGTGTTTACTTATTTGTGCGAAATAAAGAAATTATTGTAATCGTAAAAAAATTCAGTGCTTTGATTTCTAAGAAAATACTCTTAGCCAAACAAGTAATTTTGATCATGTCTGAATCAGTTTTAAAACATTGACGGGCAGTAAGCGCAAGTGAAGTTCGAAAATTAACACTATATGATTTTGTAATTTTTAGAATATTAAAAGTATAATTTTACTCTTTCTGCTTAAATAAACTTAATTTTGATTAATTCGACATATTTTATTAGGTTGCGGCTATAACCGCCATGGCCTTTTCATAATTATGCTCTTAAGTATACTTGTGAACATTTTGGCCTGTCTTTATGTAAAACAATAATACAAAAACGTAAAGAGTTACAGCGTAGTGTTTACTTATTTGTGCGAAATAAAGAAATTATTGTAATCGTAAAAAAATTCAGTGCTTTGATTTCTAAGAAAATACTCTTAGCCAAACAAGTAATTTTGATCATGTCTGAATCAGTTTTAATACATTGACGGACAGTAGGAACAAGTGAATTTCGAAAATTGACACTATATGCTTTTGTAATTTTTACAATATTAGAAATATAGTTTTAATATTTCTGCTTACATAAACTTAATTTTGATTCATTTAGAACCTTTATTTTGGTTGTAGCTATAACCGTCAAGTCGCCAGTGGAAATCTAGACACTAAGTAATGGGACGATGGCGGCTATAACAGCAAAAATTTAAAAACGTAACGACACAATTGTTATTAATTTTCCTAGTATTATTAACACATTGACGGACAGTAGGAACAAGTGAATTTCGAAAATTGACACTATATGCTTTTGTAATTTTTACAATATTAGAAATATAGTTTTAATCTTTCTGCTTACATAAACTTAATTTTGTTTCATTTAGCACCTTTAATTTGGTTGCAGCTATAACCGTCAAGTCGCCAGTGGACTCTAGACACTAAGTAATGGGACGATGGCGGCTATAACAGCAAAAATTTAAAAACGTAACGACACAATTGTTATTAATTTTCTAGTATTATTAACACATTGACGGACAGTAGGATTAATGGAAGTTCGAAAATTAACATTATATGTTTTTGTAATTTTTAGAATATTAGAAGCATAGTTTTACTCTTTCTGCTTACATAAACTTAATTTTGATTCATTTAGCACCTTTAACTAGATTGCGGCTATAACCGTCATGGCGCCAGCGGAGTCTAGACACTAAGTAATGGTACGATGGCGGCTATAACAACAAAAATTTAAAAAGTAACCGGTTTAATGACTCAAATAAGCAATTTTTGTGGGAAACAAAACTGTTTTGGGAGTTTTACAAGAAATGTTAGTTCATAATCAAACAAAAATAAATAAATGACAAAAAAATTTATTTTAATTTTATAATTATTACACATTACTTTCGGTGGGGAAAACGAACGGGTGGAAAACGAAATTCACCCTAAAAAATTATTTCCAAAACATGACACTAGGCTTCTACTTGCACGTCGGTAAATGCACATTTGTGCCTCTATAGCCGTAATGTCTAAAAACAACCGTTTCGCTTTGAGGGCTATAGACAGAAGTGTCTGTCAACGTGTTAATAAATATCTTAATCTTAAGTTGTATATTAGTTGTTATGTTGTAATGGGCCAGTTGCATTTTGCGTGGTCTAATGAATCTAGTTTCGACTTTCCTACACCAGGGGGGGTGAGTAACAATAGCAGCATGGATAAATATACTAAATTTTTCCCTTAACACTCAACAGAGTTAGTAGAAACTAAGCAAAATTAATATCATTGGTTTGGTTCCAGTGTTGTAATGTACATACAACCTATACACCAGTGTTCGGTTAAAAGGGGAAAACACAGAATGAATATAATACTTTATATTGAGATTCATACATTTATTCTGTACATTCACTTACAAATAGATCCTTGGTTATCATATATCATAATCATCAATTATTTATGTCTTATATTTACAATATAATTATCACAATTCTCTTTATAAGGAGTTATTATTATTAACAGAGGCCTAAGTTAAGTGACTGTAAATATTATTTTATAAATTACCTCCATTAATGTCACAGGGGAGCAGGCATCTTTTCTTACGTCAGTCTTCAGTTGGTGATCAGGTAGAGGCTTTTCTCATACGGTGAGTTCCGGTGTTCGGGCGCACGGAACGAGTCGATGCTGGTGGATTCTTTTACTTCTAATCCCGATTCATCCTCTCCTTAACTCGTAAAATCCTCACTCGGTTCCAACGCCCCCTTTTCCTTCCTATCCAATCCCTTGTCTTCGGGAAATTTTCCCACATCTCATGCCCTTCGGGAGTGCAGGTGGGCTCATTAAAGTAGCCCCTTTCTGTGCAAGCTGACATTACTTTATAGCCCCTGCTCCCATAACTCACGGTTACAGCTCTGTGCGAGCTTGATCGTTTCTCTGCCATTCCGTGATCTATACCTTCTCTACAAGGTCCCTAAACTTGACGTGAACAACTGGAGTCCTAAATTCCACTAGGAAAATCCTCCCACAGCTGTGCATGCACTTGCAGATCATCGTGAGAAGGTACCTCAGTACATCCAGAAAGTAATTTTTTTAACCAAGTGTTATTGTTTTGTATTTACAAGTGACACATATATGTATCAGTAGTATTTTACTTACACCCTATATAATAATAGCCTATGTTATCTGCCCATCTGTCCTCGAATTTATGAAGCGGTCGGACCTGGAATGGATTGGAGAAGCATTCATATTGGATTCTTGATGAGTTTGGGTTTCAAAATTCAAAACGCGTAATGTTTATCTTCTCTAAACTATCGATCCGATTCTAAAATAATTTGGTATGAATATGTTTCATATCACAGCGAAAAATAGTACCGTCTTTAAAATGTTAGAAATTCACCCCTTTTCGAGCTTTTAATGCCATAATTTTAA
>CM063506.1:48902924-48945424 GCA_032207245.1 Pardosa pseudoannulata | reverse complement strand
TCAAGTTTAGGGACCCCTGCAGAAAAGGTATAGATCACGGAATGGCAGCGTAACGGTAAAGCTCGCACAGAGGTGTAACCGTGAGTTATGGGAGCAGGGGCTAAAATATAATGTCAGTTTGCACAAAATGGGCTACTTTAATGAGCCCACCTGCACTCCCGAAGGGGATGCAGATGTGGGAAAATTTCCCGAAAACAAAAGGAGGCAAAAGGAAGAAAAAGGGGTATTTGGAACCGGAGTGAGGAGTGTGGAAACGAAGTTAAGGAGAGGAGTTGAAGACGGTATTCGAGATAAGTGGGACAAGAATCAGAAGCCCCGCTCGCCAGCACCGACTCGTTCCGTGCGCCCGAACACCCGGACCGACTCACCGCATGAAGGAAAGCCTCTACCTGACCCTCTGTACCAATTGAAGGACCGACTCATCGAGTGAGGAAAGCCCCTGCCTGCTTTCCTGTGCATTTAATATAGGTAAAGATAAAATAATATTTGCAGTCACTTAACTTAGGCCTGTGTTAATAATTTAACAGTGTGATTGAATAATAGTTCTTTATAAAGAGAATTGTAATAATTATAGTGTAAATATAAGACATAAATAATTGATGATTATGATATATGATAACCAAGGATCTATTTGTAAATGAATGTACAGAATAAATGTCTGAATCTCAATATAAAGTATTATATTCTTTCTGTGTTTCCCCCTTGTAACCGAACACTGGTGTTTAGGTTGTAAGTACATTACAACAGTCTTAATTATTTTTTTTATTTCATGTTACTGTTAAATGCATCAAAGTTAAAATAGAAGTACTGTTATTATGCAGTTATATAAAGCTATTTCATTCCAAGGTTCGTAACAAGTTGTTTGCTATAAGAACAGGTTCATGGGCAAAACACTTTGGGAACCACTGATTTAGTTCTAAAAATCAAGTCACTAAAAAAGGATTTCTTTTCATATAAGTCAAATGCATAATTTCTCTCTTGTAAACACTAATACCATTGAAAGTTTAAAAAAAATGTGCATCATTTCTGCAAATAACTGCTATTCATCAAACTTCTTTCCCACTTGTATACTTTAATGCCACTCCAGAGGCATCTAAAGGTCGTGCGAAAAACTTCTTAAAAGAAGTAAAAGAAAGATATTTGAAAAAGTAAACGAAAAAAAAATTATGAAATGCATAACATTGGAAAAAAAAAGATGAAAGAAAGCTATATCTAAATTCTTCGGAATTAAAATATTTTTTTATGATACTTCGAAATTGGTAGGGAAAACATATGGGGATATTTTAATTAAAAAAAATGGTATCTGTTTTTCCTATCTTTAAAATACTTAATCTGTTTTGAACTATATAAGAAAATTCACGTTATTTATTAGTTGTAAAAGCTTACAAAATACTTTATAATTTCCGTAGTGTTTCTGAAGTTTTGGTTTAATTTTTTCTCAAATTAATGTATGCATTATGTTTAACAAAATTTTTATCACGATTTACTAAAGACAACCTATTGTGCTTTCCAGATATTTCAAATTTGCGATGGGAGAAAAAAAGATAATTTGGACTATAAGACTAACATAACGCTCTAAAACAATTTCACTTTAAGAAGTCAAATTCCAAGCTTTTTCATTGGTTGTTCAAATATATTTTTCTATTAGAAAATTTGCATAATTTTGTTTTTACGGCGTTGTCATGATTGAGTGATGTCTATATTCTTACTTATTACAATAAAAATGTGTAGATTACATTTGCCAAAAAACTATTAAAATATAAAATAAATATAAGTTAAAATAAAAAATTTGTATATTTATTTGTCCATTGAAATATTTTATCCCTACTGTATAAACAAGCTTTTTAGGCGAAAAATGGTAATAAATCTATATAATTATGTGCTATTGAATTTTAAACTTAAAAAAGTCATAATTCACATAGAAATGTTTTGAACGTAATTTCTAAAATATAAAAAACACTCATTCAAGAATGTAACAATAAAAATTTTATTAAAAACATCCTATAATTAGTACATGTATAAACTTTATTATTTGAGGAATAAACGTATTTTATCATTATAGATAAATTAATATCATAATTTAATTTAATTTCTGTGTCTTGACTATTAAATGATCATTTTTATAATTGTATGTACCATAAAATATATCTAATGCACTTCCTTCTTGCTTCATAAAAGCCCGGAATAGCGATTCGTAATGTAAGGTAATGAAGGAAAAGAATCCCTTTCAAAATTCGATTCTGCAGTTACATAATTAATTATCGGGTATCGCACTTGATAATTGCAAAGACCTTCACTTCCCATTCTTATCGATAGATATCTCACACAAACGATAGAATTCTGAAAAATATTACATAAGTTCGTAGGTAGTTGAAAGCGCTTTTTCGTGAAAAAAAAATTGCACAGAAATTTGAGCAATATCATTTTAGCTTGCATGTTTGCAAACATGTACTCAAATAGAGAACTTTGCAAAAGAGTTTCTTGAGGTGACATTGGATTTTCAAAATTAATTTAATTTGATTCTATCAAATCTACTTAAAAAATTAATAAGCTATTAGCAATATTTTTCAGGAAAAGTTTTTACAATTTCAAAGTAAAACCTTATATAATATAAAAGTTATTTATTATTTGTTATTTCAAAAGAAGAATTATTAAAAATATCCCACGAGTATCACTTTCACGTATAAAAGGAGACATTTTTATTCATAGGTCGTGTTTTAGGCCTTATAATAAAACTTATCTGTTATTGGAAATATTCTCTAGAAATATTGTTATGCAAAATAATAATAGTCAAAATAACAAATTTTTTTTCCATTCAAAATATACATAATTTTTTTTAATTTTTAAAAGGATAGATTTTTGATGTTCAAAAAATATATGTCTTAATTATTTTTTTATATTATATTTTATATTATTCAAGGTAATTGTCAATAAATTTCGAAGATATGTAACATTCAGTTATTACCAGTAAGTATTTCAAGAATTTTTAATAGAATTGAAACGCTTTCAGTTCATTTTTAACTGTTTATTTCTAAAAATAATTAAGACATATATTTTTCGAACATCAAAAATCTATTTTTTTAAAAATTAAAAAAAATTATGTATATTTTATTCATAGGTTGCCTTTTAGGCCTTATAATAAAACCTATTTGTTATTGTGGGCATTTTCTGGAAATATTGTTAGACAAAATAATAACAACCAAAATATCTGATTTTTTTTAAAGTTCAAACTACATATATATATATATATATATATATATATATATATATATATATATATATATTTAATTTTTAAAAGGATAGACTTTTGGTGTTCAAAAAATATTAGTCTTAATTAATATTTTATATTATACTCAAGGTAACTGTCAATAAATTTCGAAGATGGAAAATATCGAATTTTTTTTTTACGTTCAAACTACACATATTTTTATTTAATTTTTAAAAGGATAGATTTTTGATGTTCAAAAAATATATGTCTTAATTATTTTTTATATTATATTTTATATTACTCAAGGTAACTGTCAATAAATTTCGAAGATATGTAACAGTTCAGTTATTACCAGTAACTATTTCAAGAATTTTTAATAGAAAAAAATTTCGAATTTTATAAGTATTTGAAACGCTTTAAGTTCCTTTCTAACTGTTACATATCTTCGAAATTTATTGACAGTTACCTTGAGTATAATATAAAAAAATAATTAAGACATATATTTTTCGAACATCAAAAATCTATCCTTTTAAAAATTAAAAAAATTATGTATATTTTATTCATAGGTCGCCTTTTAGGCCTTATAATATAACCTATTTGTTATTGTGGGCATTCTTTGGATATATTGTTAGGCAAAATAATAACAACCAAAATATCGAATTTTTTTACGTTCAAACTACACATATATTTTTTTAAAGGATAGATTTTTGATGTTCAAAAAATATATGTCTTAATTATTTTTTATATTATATTTTATATTACTCAAGGTAACTGTCAATAAATTTCTAAGATATGTAACAGTTCAGATATTACCAGTAAAGAATTGAAACGCTTTAAGTTCATTTTTAACTGTTTATTTCTAAAAATAATTAAGACATATATTTTTCGAACATCAAAAATCTATCCTTTTAAAAATTAAAAAAATTATGTATATTTTATTCATAGGTCGCCTTTTAGGCCTTATAATATAACCTATTTGTTATTGTGGGCATTCTTTGGATATATTGTTAGGCAAAATAATAACAGCCAAAATATCAAATTTTTTTTACGTTCAAACTACACATATTTTGTTTTAATTTTTAAAAGGATAGATTTTTGATGTTCGAAAAATATGTCTTAATTATTTTTTATATAATATTTTATATTACTCAAGGTAACTGTCAATAAATTTCGAAGATATGTAACAGTTCAGTTATTACCAGTAACTATTTCAAGAATTTTTAATAGAAAAAAATTTCGAATTTTATAAGTATTTTGAAACGTTTTAAGTTCCTTTCTAACTATTAAAAAATTATGCATATTTTATTCATAGGTCACCTTTTAGGCCTTATAATATAACTTATTTTTTATTGTGGGCATTCTTTGGATATATTGTTAGGCAAAATAATAACAACCAAAATATCGAATTTTTTTTACGTTCAAACTACACATTTTTTTTTTAATTTTTAAAAGGATAGATTTTTGATGTTCGAAAAATATATATGTCTTAATTATTATTTTATATCATACTCAAGGTAACTGTCAATAAATTTCGAAGATAGAAAATATCGAATTTTTTTTACATTCAAACTACACATATTTTTTTTAATTTTTAAAAGGATAGATTTTTGATGTTCGAAAAATATTAGTCTTAATTCATTTTTTATATTGTACTCAAGGTAACTGTCAAAAAAATTCGAAGATATATAACTGTTAGAAATAAACTTGGAGCTTTTGAAATACTTATAAAATTCTAAATTTTTTTCTTTCAAATATTCTTAAAATAGTTTCTTGTAATAACTGAACTACCTGCTTTGATAATAATTATATTAATAATAAGATTATGGACATTAAAACAACCTCTTTGATTCTTATTCTTAGTTATATTTCACAATTCAATGAGATAGAATTATTCAATTTTTTAATAGACATTACCTAGATTAACCTCTACTTTAATTTGACACATTGGTGCCAGAATTTAACTCTATACTCACCTGAGCCTCATATAAGGCTCCTAATTAGATACAATTACACAGTTTTGAGAAATTTTTTTTCCTATAGAAACAACATTTATACATGTAGGCCTTATATGTAGCTTTAAATCTGATTTAGTTCTCTATCAGATGGTAACACGATATTGAAAATGAAAACCTAATGAAAACATTGGTTTTTCTTCGTATTTTTGTCTCTTTACTAGTAATATCTTTTGAAAATACCATTTATGATAAAATGTAAAATGTTATGCCATTTACTTTAAAATGTTAATGTAAGCATGAAATTTACCATCTAAATGGGCTGCCTGTTTTGCCTCATTTTTCAAATGTACATGCATTTGCAGCCCCAACCGTTCAAGCCTCATACGAGGCTCGTAGAATTTTCCTTAACAGGATCTTCTAAAACAAATATTTTTATTTAGTTAGTCTGGAATACCATTTTAGGTGTAACAATGGACAAAATTATTTTTGTTTTAGTTTTTATATAATGAATGGGATTGAAGGCTAATAGCATATATGAATTAAATTTATGTTCTTTTATAGAATGTTGAGTTTTGAGATTACAGAACAACATATATAAAAAATACAGACATAGAAAAGAGGGTATTAGTTAAAACTGGACTTAAAGACTAAACTACAAGTCTGGAAATCGAACATAGCTTTTCTATATAGAAACAGGTGGTAGACCAGTACAGAAAGCAAGGTAAGGCATGTCCGTATCTCCCTATTTGTCACATAAGCCCCTTTAACACATTGTATGCGGGACACGTACTAGTACGTTTTCTGACGATTGATACTTCAGCGAGGGACACGTACTAATACGTTTTCGGACGATTAATACTTGAGTGCGGGTCACGTACTAGTACGGGTTAGTGTAACAACATGATTTGTTTGTGGGTACAAAAATAACGGTATGTACAGGAAAACGAAGCCGAATGTTCTTGTCTACTACATAGATTCTGGAAAAATTTAGACAAATAAAAACTAGTTTTTACATCAGTCGATGCGGAACCACAGAACGGGAAAAAATTAAAACTATAAGCTACTATTTCTATTTGATTTTTCATATTTAAGATACTATTATAAATTTATTCATTAAAGAATATATTTTTTGTTTACAAAAATCTTAAGTCTGTTATTTATATATTTCTATTTATATATTTGTTTATATATTTCAATATAAAATACGAAAAATTGATTAAAAAATGAAATAATTTTCGATCTATTGAGATTTAACTGAATAACTAAATTTGAACGCAAGACGCCCGCTCCCGGTACAATTCCGCTGCGAAATGTACCTGCACACAATGTGTTAATATGTACTAAAAAACAGCGCAAATGCAGGGTGAATCCACGAATCGTACTTCCCTTTCAAGAATTATCCCTAGCTGGGGAAAAAATTAAGTTATAAAAAATTTCTACCTTCCTACTAGGGTAATTGCAGAAATTAACCTGCATTATGATCCTTTGGGTTTGCTGGCGATAGATTTTAAAGAATCCAACTCCACGAACCGTACTCCCTTTTCAAGAATTATCCCTAGCTGGGGAAAAATTGAAGTATAAAAAATTTCTACCAGATTAATTGCAGAGTTTAACCTCCATTATGATCCTTTGAGTTCGCTGGCGCTACATTTTAAAGAAGCCAACTCCATGAATCGTACTCCCCTTTTAAGAATTATCCCTAGCTGGGGAAAAATTGAAGTATAAAAAATTTCTACCTTTCTCTCTATCCTTTTACTCTCTCCTTCCCACTTCTGTTTACTAACAATTAGCCGACCTCTACCGACAAGCCACTACAGAGAAAACGCCGGCGCCCGTGGGATTTCTACCCAGATGACGATGAACCCAAACCTCATCCTGATGGTCCTGATGGACCAGGGTAATTGCAGAGTTTAACCTCCAGTATGATTCTTTGGGTTTGCTGGCGATAGATTTTAAAGAAGCCAACTCCGCTGCTGCAAAAACTACAGTAATAAAAATTGCAATTGGAAAGTTTTCACAAATGCAATCACAACTGATAATGACACGTTAACGGATCGAATTAATTGCTTAATTATCCTCCTTAGTCTTCGACTTCTAAATATTTCACCATAATTTAATGAATTTTTCATGTGATTTATTAAAAATACTAAAAAAGAAACGTAGATGTCGCATTTTGTATCAAGTAAACAAGAGCGCGATACACGGAATAATGGAATTGCCCTGCCATATAATCACGTGACTTCAGAAGACAATCCTAGCAAAAAGGAGGATGTAAATCATTACTTCTGATATCAGGGGTTTTTCTGCCTAATATTTAACCTAAACACAACAAAAGTAGTGTTCTCAATTTTAATTCCATATCATCATAGAAAAAAGAATTTTAATCCCAAAATGCAATTGTTTCCACTCGGTCAGCAATATATTCTTAACTAGCATTTTTTACTCTTTTGTCCATGTGACATCTCATGGAATACAAGACTCAAACAGCCGGACGATAGCCGAATGGTTAGAGTGCTGCCTTCGGACCCGGAGTTCGTAGGTTCGAATCCCACACTGGCATGGATGTTCGTAGCCGTTCGGAATCGGCTTTAAGCAGTAGGTCCTGGTCTCATTAGTCCTCGTGTTGCAAAAAGTAGACCTTAGCACACCACACCAAACAAACACTGAGTGCTGACTTTGTTATTTTAGGTAACAAGCTGGCCCGATATTAGGCCACATGAATTCTGAATTTAGAAATAGACTCGAAAAGTACGTCTATTTCGCTCGAGGTGTTCAAGTTTCTATTAGGTGAACGTGCTGCAGAAATCGTTCTATATACTAAGTTTTATTGTAATAAAAGAACTAAGTTGTCTTCTAACTTTTCTGGACGTTGAAAAGACTGGATGTAAGACACACATGCATATTATACACGAGTAAATACAGTATTAATACAGAGACTGTTCACACATTTTTTAGACGATATATATTGTAGTCACAAAACTAAATTACATAAAATTCTTGTGTTTGAAATGTTCTATTTGATAGCCCTTATTCTGAACTATCTTGCTATACCATAATTTATAGGATAATAATGTCTTTTGAAGAGTCAGAAGAGGTATTCTATCCCATTCCTCCTGAACAACTTTCCAGAGTTCTGTAAGGGCTGTGGGACGATAGACGATACATCGGGAGATTTACTAGGGATATCAATGAAGGGTATGGCCTTAATACCGGTTTTTTTGTTCCATTTCTTTTAGGAAGTTTACAGTGGATTTTGATGTGTGACTACCAGTTTTGTCTTGATGGAGTTCCACACATTGATGCACTGCGGGTTAAGCGTTAATATTTCATTCACACAATTGGCGATAAAATATGTTTCTGATAGTATTTGGAGTTAATCTTGGTCTTTTTTTCAATTTTCTTTATTTTTAACTTGTCATTATAGGAAAAACCAGCAACAATCATGAATCCCTTAGAAAAACTTTCTTTCGATTCTTAGAACCATGTACTTAAATTTTTTTCTTACCTTTTATGATAAAAAATGGCTCTTTTTTTCTGCAATCATTTAAATACACCCATGATTCATCTATTGCGACAATTTTTTTTCCATTTATCTTTGGATAAATGTTTTTTTAAAGAATTCTGCAGCGTGTCCCGTGTTCATCGATATGCTTTAAAGAAAGACGATGCACATTGCGTTTTTTCGCTTTCTTATGATTTAAATGAACGTTCATCATTTTGTTTACAGTGGACACCGAGCATTTTAATGATTTTTCAACTGTCCTTAGGCTAGGGGGATTTTTTTTTAACATTAAACAACGTACCTTTGCAATAGTCGAAGACCTTCGTCTTTTCCTTGGACACTTGTCTGGTATTTTTGTCCCACTTGAGGCTTCAATTTGATGTTTTTTTCCTTTTTTGACGATATTACCTATCGACGCTTTAGATATCACAAAACCATGGCTCTCGCATTGTTTTTGGATAACGGAATAGGAATTCTTCTCTTTGGAAAGAGCAAAAAATATAGCCTTCGGAATAGTATTCATATTCTGTTATCCAAAAACAATCAATCTTGATTGATTGATTGTCCCACTTGAGGCTTCAATTTGATGTTTTTTTCCTTTTTTGACGATATTACCTATCGACGCTTTAGATATCACAAAACTATGACTCTCACATCGTTTTTGGATAACGGAATATGAATACTTATCTTCGGAAAGAGCATAAATATAGCCTTCGGAATAGTATTCATATTCCGTTATCCAAAAACAATCAATCTTGATTGATTGATTGATTGTCCCACTTGTGGCTCCAATTTGATGGTTTTTCCTTCTTTTGACGATATTACCTATCGACGCTTTAGATATCACAAAACTATGACTCTCACATTGTTTTGGGGTAACGGAATATGAATACTTATCTTCGGAAAGAGCATAAATATAGCCTTCGGAATAGTATTCATATTCTGTTATCCAAAAACAATCAATCTTGATTGATTGATTGTCCCACTTGAGGCTCCAATTTGATGTTTTTTTCCTTTTTTAGACGATATTACCTATCGACGCTTTAGATATCACAAAACTATGACTCTCACATCGTTTTTGGATAACGGAATATGAATACTTATCTTCGGAAAGAGCATAAATATAGCCTTCGAACCACTTATTCGTTAAAAACGACATTTTGGATAAAAACAAACCTCTCAAGTCGTTAACGATAATTTTGACTTTTAAAAACAGTACAATTGCAGTTATTTATTTTGAAACAAAGAATTTTTTAATATCGCTAATCAAAATCGTCTAAAAAATGTTCGAACAGCCTCTGTGCATATGTACACATTGAGAACGCCATAGTCTCTTTCATTTGCTACACGAGTACACGATGAAACAAAAGTCTACAGGTTGATTCCCAAATGGCTTCGAGCACTTATGCCAGCAGAATTATTTAAAACCAGATATTTAAGTACCAAAAGTCCAGCCTTACGAATTCGGCCATCTATTTTTCGCCCACGACTGTAGGTGAATATTTCCTACCGAATTCTTAAAATCTTTGACTTACCTTGATAAAAAAAATAGTTAGAAAAGTTTGATTTAATTTTCGTTATCTTATGTTACATTTACACATGCAGAAGTATTTGCTTTGTGCCGCAAAATTCAATGGGTAATCGAGTAGTTCTCATTTACCGCATTGTGAATCACTTAACCGCATGTTTAATCATCAATTAGATTAGTTACGCATTCTTTGTGGTTAATTTTAACTGCTGTCACGTACAGGGCTTTAAATTTAAATTACTCGAACCAGTCACTGTTTACCTCCCACATCAC
The DNA here is from genome assembly GCA_032207245.1 of Pardosa pseudoannulata. NCBI lineage: Eukaryota > Metazoa > Arthropoda > Arachnida > Araneae > Lycosidae > Pardosa > Pardosa pseudoannulata. The sequence continues at coordinate 48,934,958 of CM063506.1, read as the reverse complement.
CAGGGACATTCTACATGTGCACTGGGCCGGAGGGGGAGGGGATCTTTTAACCATGGAAGGTCATTTCTCCTGATGACACTAAGGCTGGAGGCCGCACTCCTTTCATAGCGAACTCTTCGGAGTTAAAAGGTTAAAATTATAGTTTTGCTTCCTTATAAAACTATATTCGAGAAATGTAAATATTGAATACTATTCAATATTTTTGCTAGGTGATTTGCGATTGTGAATAAAATTCGAAACAATAATACAATATATATACGTTAGTTTCTTAATAAATCTACAGAAAAATGTGAAAAAGAATGATTCAATTCTTGCAGATTTCTGTACTTGAAACGTAGATGAAAGCTATTGGTAAACTCTCGTGTTGAATAATTTTTCTAAAACATAACAAACTCCATGACTTTCTGTCATACGTGGTTATTGGAAATATTAATTGATTGTAGAGAAACAAACAACATTTAGACAAAATAATTGATATTTTGGTCTGTAAGGCAATTTCATGAAGCATGAGACATCTCAATTTATGAAATATTTGACCTTCGTTTAAAATGGGGCAGAATATTTGCCTTTGGCTATTATAAACATACAAATACGTGGTCTAGGACAATAACGAAGTTATTGACTCGGCGTGCAATTGCCTTATACAAGGCATAAATATTTACATATATTTTTAATTTTTTTTATATATTTGTTTAACTTTGGAGCACTCCGGCGTACTGTTTTGCTCACTAGGACTAATGAGACGGGGACCTACTGTTTAAAGCTGGTTCTGAACAGCTACCAAAATCCAAGCCAGCATCGGAATTCGAACCTTCGAACTCCTGTACCGAAGAGCAGTGCTCTACATTCGGCAATCGTTAGGAATATATATATATATATATATATATATATATATATATTTGTATAAATTTATATGTGTACATATACATACGCATGTGTGTATATATATATTTATATAGATTTATATGTATATATACTTTATGGATGTATGTATATGTTATATATATATATAATATAGAAAACATAATATAATACATATATGTATATATACATATATATATATATAACATACATATATATATATATATATATATGTGTGTGATTTTTGTGTATACATATATATATATATATATATATATATATATATATATATGTATATGTATATATTACACACACACATATACACATATATATATATATATATATATATATATATATATATTATACATATACATACATAAATATATTAATATGTTATAAAATATTATATATATATTATATATATATATTATATATATATATATATATTAATATTATTGTGTCTTGCGAAGATGAGTCTCGGCTTAAGTTAGTACCTATTTATATCAGATTTCTTTTCCTCCATGTTAACCTATGGTTTAAAAAAAGTTCCTCTGGCTCGCTTTTTAAGAATTTTTTTACATTTAAAGAGTTTTTTCTTAAAATTATATCACGGGATAATAGAACAATCACTCTAATGCTAGTGTTTTTTTTTTTAAATTTATGTTTATTAAATTTTCTGATTTGCGTTTGAAGAAGGGTATATTAAAATTTCTTATAAGTAATTTAAATATATTTTTCTCGATTTTTTCAAAAAAGGAAAAAAGGAAAAATTCCTAGAGAATTTGCTGTTCTTACGTGTGTTGTAATTTATTAATATTTTTTAAAATGGAAACCAACCAGCAGAAATTTTTCCCTTATAGCTTAACATTGAGTTAGAGGAATACAATATGGCAAGTTCAGATCTACCTTAAGAAGTTCCCAAAAATTTTCTGAATCTGTTGATAAAATCTCAGCCCAAAATATTCTTTCCCAGGAGATGGAGTTAAGTACATATGTTAATATTATCTAGTTTAGAAAACGCTAAAATAAAAACAAAATTAAATTAAATTAATAAAAAAAACTTAATTAAAAATAAATTTATTAATAATAGTAATGATAATAATAATAATTAATTAATTATAATTAATAAAACAAAATAAAATTTAAATTTAAAAAATTTAACACGCTTTAAAATAAATATATTTACCTATTTTAACAGCTAGCGATTTAACAATATTGAAACAATAAGCATATTTTTTTTTATATCTTTTAAAGCTTAATTATTAAAATTCAACAGGAGCTAGAATTAAGTTGATAAATTAAGTTTTCAATTTCTGGAAGCTTTTTATTTCGTCAAAATTTGTCGATTATCACTAAATTTGTGTATATTATACTAGATTTAGATGAATCTATGGTAAAATGTTGATGAGATACAATTATAATAATAATAAAAAAATTTTAACAGTAGAGAAAACAAATGTCTGAAACAACGTTCTTGTTTTTGATGCCATTCGGTCAAACCAACTAGTAAGCCATGTGCTTACTCGTATTAAGGTGAAGAGGTGTACCTTTCGTTTTAATGAGCATTAAGGTGAAAAAAACAACTTTGCTGAATGGGTCCTCGTAAGTTTGATTCAGATCAAGCAGAAGACTCATAGACTTCGTCTGACCCCCAAGATGTTATTGAAAACATGGAGGACAATTAGGACCACGAACCTACTTTACGTGCCCCATTCACCTTTAAACACGCTGATCACACTCCAGCTCAGGTTCCGAACCCGCGACCTCTCAGTTACGAGATCGTTTCCTTTACCGACTGAGTTACCGATTATCTAAAACGCTAACACATTATTTCTTATATCTTTTAAGGTTTAATAGTTAAACTGACACAGGAATTTGAATGAACCCCTTAACGTGACTATCGAGTTAATCGAGCGCGCTAAATGACCAAACTGTGCAATTATTACGAGCGACATTGTACTTTATGTTGCTATAATTTTTCTCACACGAAAGCAATCGAGAATCCACTATATAATAGCTAAGTTATCAGTACGTCTGTCCTCCAATTTATGAAGCGGTTGGACCTGGAATGGATAGAGGCATCCATTCAAAGCGAATAAATTCTAAAATAAATTTGTATAAATAGGCTTCATATCACAGCAAAAAATACTGTCGTCTTTAAAACGTTCGAAATCCACCCCTTCCTCCCTTTTCGAGAGTTTAATGCCATTATTTCAAGCCCTATTTTCCCCGGTTAAGAGCAGGCGATTAAATTTATCCATTTATCACTTAATAAATAGGTAAAAATAACAATTTTTTCTAGCATTGTGACGTCATTCCTTTAAACATCTCATTTAATCATTTCATATTTTAAACTATTTAAATATCGTCTACACTATTTTAATATCTTTTATCACTGAACTTAGATATTACGTAAATGATTTTCTTTTATATTTGGCTTAAATAATAGATTAGGTACATACGTGATAATTTTAAATTGAATCATCGATTATTTTTTGTTGCAATGAAACTTTTACCACCGGTATTAACAATAAATTCTTTTCATATAAGTCTAGGAGTCTATTTCACGGACTAATAAATATCTAACTTTTAATTTATATATATTTGGAAATTAAGAAGTTTGTTCTTTTGTGTGTTTGTTTATTATACATAACCACACGGTTTGACTAAATGAATTCAATGTGATTCTAAACTGCATTACAGGATCGGGAGACTCTAGAGGAGTATGACGATAAATAAATTATTGAGAGTGAACCAGATAGTTCTCAGCCAAAAAACAAACCATTTTTTACCTGCCTCATTGGGTACTTAACAGTTCTGGAATATTAAAAATTTTACTAATCCCGTCATATGATGGGCTATATGCTAGTTGAAAATAACAATGTGAAAGCAAAAAAACAATCCTTTTATTGATATTTATCATTTACATGGGATTGTAGCTAAATTATTATTCAAGTAATAAAATATATATATTTTTTCTAAATTCAACGTTCTGACTGTGTTTTTTTTATTAAAAAAAATTGATTTTTTATTTTTCAAAAAAAAAAAAAAAAAAAAATAAAATTAAGTAAAAAGGTATCTAATTTCTGTAATCTTTATTTTGATCTGAATTTGGCAATTATTAGACGATTTATAATGTTTCTAAACCAGGTATAGTTCGGTTTGGAGCACTACTGTCTACTTTTTTGCTTCAGGAATGCTAACGAAACCGTGACCTACTGCTTAAAGCCGATTCCGAACGCTAGTACGCTGGGATTTGTAATAATCTGAAATCAAGTGATGATTAGACACATTTAAAATAAAAAAGTACCTATTTTAACAATTTGCTAATACAAATATATGAAAATTTAAACACATTCATTTTATATTATTTTAACGTTTTAATAATTGGATTTGAAACAGCGGCTAGAATTCGGTTAAAGAATTAAGTAAAAGTTTTCTATTTTGAAAGCTATTTCATCAGAAGTTGGCGATTATCACACATTTGTTGGTATGCTATTTAGATGAATCTATAAAAATGATAATAAAACTCATTTAATTAAAATATATTAAAAATTTATTTAATTAAATTATAAATGTTATCTGTAAATCTTATAAATGTGAAATTTAAAATTTAAAAAAAAATTTAGATTATGGGTGCAGGGATCTGCAAAATATTAATGAATGATATTTTTAAATTTTAATAACAAAGAATGATGTTAATTATCCTTAAAAAAGTGTAGTTAATATATATCTAATAAATTTATGATTTGTCTTAGATAAGTATTTTTACTTGGTATCGTGAGTTCTTGATTTTACCACCTAAAAACAAACTTAGTCACGTATTATTACATTATGTAGTACTATAATTTTAAGTTTTCCCAATAGAAATTATTTTAATGGGAATTATGTATTTTCCTCACATTCTAGTAGAGATACAAATTGTCGATAGATGGCACCAGCAGTTATTCAAAATCGTTTCCATTATAAAATTGTGTTACATAAATCCAGAAAATGTATTTTACAGTAAAATTTTTAATATCAAGCGTATAACATTGTAAATAAGAATTGTCTTGGATATTATTTCTCAGTACATGCACGCTAAAAAATGAAGGTAACAACGTTCTGGTAGCATTTAAGAATACCCTCGCAAAAAATTGTTTTTGTTCCCTAATAATAAAAAGAATTCGCACATTTATATGTCATATTATAATACCTATTTGTCTAATATATTACATTAACATAATTTAATTTTCATTTATATAGCAAGGATTTTACTTTAATTTATAGGGGAGACCGGGGCACCTTGGGACACTTTTCAGTTAAACATTTTTATGAATTTTTTTAAAGCTAATTGAAAAAAATAAGTATGCATGCATATATTGTCATCATATCTGCTTCTTATAAACATTAAACCTACTTAATATCTCATTTAGTTAAAGAGTAATAAAAGAAATAAAATACCTTTCCAATGTCCCAACCTGCCCCACTGTATGGGGTAGGTTGGGACACTAAACAACAAATACAAAATACTGTTCAAATTATTTTTATTAACTGTTATAAAAGAGAAATAGCTGAAAATTGTTCAAGTTAATACATTTTTTAACAAATCTTATATTTGCAGCTGATTCAAGCATATTAGCATTTACAGCAGAATACTTTCTGTTTGTTTTTCTTGTTCTCACCATTTTTTTCTGAAAAAAAAGATTAATAAATTAATATTTTGACATGTTAAATCAATTAAAAATTAGGCACCAAAATATTAATTATTTTGCTTGAATTGATATTTGTTTACACTTTTTAAAATGTCCCATCTATGTGTGTCCCAACCTGCCCCATTTTACATAGTATCTTTTGGTAACTACTATACAGTTAGGCTTAACAATACAATTTATTTATTAGCATAGAAATAATAATAAATGAATTTTCTTTCATAACAATACACTTTTTTTAAATATTTTAATTTTTTTTTCAAAAAAATTACTTTTTAAAATGCACATTGATGTAATTTTGGGTTATTCAAAACAAAGAAATGAAATTGTTCCTTACCTATAAGCACTATTTTCATCAAAATTCTTTGAGAAGTGAAGAGGAAGGCCATCTATCAATACACATGAGAACTAATTCCTGGTTGCAAATTAAAGCCTGAAAATAAAGGTGTCCCAAGGTGGGCTATGTCCCAAGGTGCCCCACTCTCCCCTATACCATATCTTAAAATAATGATAATAATAACAGAGAAGTAATTCTTCTCATTATGATGAGTGTATTTCCCACGGAATAGTTTTCAGAATAAGAAAAATTTATATTGAATTTGTCTTACACGGGAATTTCCAGACTCGCATATTCCTTATCCAGATGAAAGATACGCACATTTTAAATATTACATTTACTTTTATTCCTTCAGTGTATTTGTTGTATCATAATATTTAATTTTTTATGCCATAAATTTGATTGCTAATTTCTCGAAATTAACTTCAGTAAAAACTTCCACACAGTTAAAATTATGAATAAATATAATTACTTATTCATATTTTTTTCTAAATTTTAACATCATTTCTTTTTTTAAATTTTGTAATTAGAATTACAGTATTTAAACAAAGAAAGTCTCAACTCTAGTATCTGATAGTGCTGCCATCTATGTTTTTATCTTAAAATTACAAGTGATTACTGCAAAGTGACTAATGGATCTGCTATTTTAAGTCTGTTTTACTTTTACAAACATATAATAAATATGTTTACTGATTGACCGAGTAATTATTTTCAAAGCATTAAGAAATGGAAAATCCTGAAATTTAGATGCAGCAATAATTTTTTAAAATATTCATTTATTCTATAGCTATATTAGTTTCGGCTGTAGAAGTTTTGCGATGGAAAGAAAAAATGTAAAATGGCTCTGTCCAGTCCAGACGAAAGATATGCCCATTATAAATATTACATTTAGTTTTATTCCTTTAACGTACTTATTGTATTTCAAGATTTAATTTCTTATACTGGAAAGTTAATTGCCAATGTCGCGAAATTTATTTCCTTGTAAATGTCAGTGTAGCTAAATATATGAATAAATATAAATATATTACATAAACAATTTATAATTATAGAATTGAGATCAGAAATTTTCAATGGTAGTATCTTATAATGCTGCCATCTATGTTTTTATCTTAAAGTGATAACTATTACAAAGGGTCTAACAGTTCTGTTTGACGTCTGTAATATATTTATATTTATATACATATATATATATATATATATATATATATATATATATATATATAATACATATACATATATATATACATATATATACACACACATATATATATATATATATATATATATATATATATATATATATATATATATATATATAAATAATATATATATAATATATATATACATATATACACACACATATATATATATATATTATATGTATGTATATATATTTATATATATTTATATATATATATATATATATATATATATATATATATATATATATATATATATATATATATATATATATATATATATATATATATATATATATATATATATATATATATATATATATATATATATATATATATATATATATATATATATATTTATATATATATATATATATATATATATATATATATATATTTTATTTATATATATACATATACATATATATATATACACAAATATATATAAACATATATATAATATATATATATATATATATGTGTGTGTGTGTGTGTGTGAGTATAATATTTGGGTTTATATCTGTCAACGTCCTTGGTAGTATTAAACCCCTTGACGTTTAAATATTAAGGGTGGAAATTTTAAAACTCCTTTTTTGGTGCCTTCACAGATTGTAGTAGGAATCTGTATTTCGAATTTCCTAACTTCAGTAGTGTGGGTTCTGCGTTGATATGTCAGTCAGTCATTCAGTTTTTATTTCATATATACACAATTGTTTCTTATATTTTTATAGTTTAATATATTTTTTTATTGTTTAAATTGAAAAATGTTTTATGAAAATAACATGGAAAAACATTTATTTTATCATATTCTTTAATAAATAAATATATTTGACAAATAACAATTATATTTGTGAGATATGGTTTCATTTGATATCTATATTATATGTATCCATGTAGGAATTACATCAAATAATAATCTCTCATATTTGCTTCTTTATTGTTATAACTTTTTAATCTCTTACATAATTTCGATTATATTTGTATCATATAAAAAATTTGGAAAACAAATTTACGAAAATAAAACAAAAATTAATATTACAACTCACATCAAGTTGAAATCAACAGTATTTGTATGCAGTAGATATATTGGCTTTTCGTTATATTTACAAAAAATAATTGTACATAAATCAACTTTTTTAATCTCTTACATGAATGTTGAAATCAACAGTATTTGTATGCGTAGTGCACAACATATATTTGTGCAAGAATTTTTTCGCTAATGATTTACACGAAAATAAATATCGATCACAAATTAATATTAACTTTTTTAATCTCTTATATGCGATTTTGTTGAAATCAACAGTATTTGTATGCGTAGTGTACGACATATATTTGTGAAAGAACTTTTTCGTTAATGATTTACACGAAAAATAAATATCGATCACAAATTACTGACTAAAATCTACACTCGGTATTAAGGATTGCTACAAGTGATTTGGATCCAAATTTTGAAGAAATAATATCAAATGAACATTCCAGATTTCACGTTTCGCATTAACTAAAACTATTCTATTTTAACGTTTGATGTTTGTCTTTTCTTTTTATAATTCTATTTACTATTATATTTACAAAATGTAATGTAAATATAAAAATGTAATAACTATGATCAAAATAAAATAATTTGTATCGTTAAGATATAAATAAATATCAAAATAAAATATTTCATTAACTGATTTATTTAATGACCATTAATTTAATATAATGGATCATATTTCTTTAAAAATTACGTGACATATTTTACTGGGCACAAATTGTTCGCATATACACCTAAGTAAAACAATTTATTATTACTATTATCTTTTATTAACTGTCAAATTTCTCTGTCCAAATGCTTTAAAATGATACTTATAGTGTTTTTGTCAAAAAAATTTCTTGGGCAGGGAAAAAAACTCCACCCAAAACATTCGCGTGTGCACAGCGTACGCGGTATAGTCCTCCGGCCCGGGAGACATTTTGAAAATTTCATTTTGGCCCGAGCTTAAAAGTATTTGCCCACCCCTGCTATACATCGTAGAATGATAGCTAAATTTAGTGTGCAATGTCTTGTTAAGCATGAAGTGAGCAATTTGTTTCCATATACTGAATGTCATACAGATTTCATAATAAATGTAATTCATAAATGAACTCCTTAACCACTTTATGAGTTATTTATAATCTGGATGGCTTAGGCCGAGTCAGAGTATCACCACTGTTATGAATTACACTCAAACCTGTTTTTGTGCGGTAAATAAAAATTTCAATCAAATTGAACATAATTGACGAAGTTATCGAAGTTATCAATAATGACATCGGCGGAGATGGGTTTAATAGTTTTAGTGAAAATGATCTTGTCGAAATGATTCAGGATGACACCGTAAGGGAAGATGAAATTATAAATTACGTAACAGATGTTACTGATGGGCAAGAAGAACCCGATCATATGACAGCAGATAAAATCTATGCAGGACTCCAACTCTGTCATAAATTAGAATGCCATTTTCTTGCAATCGATGCCAATTCTGAAAGAACTTCAAAATTCCAAAAGGAGTTTCAGTCGTGCATATCAGGCTACCGGGACATATACAAGCGTCTAGTGAGACAACAGTCGTCGCAAAAACTAATCACTGACTATATGGTACCTGAAAAAAAGTCAACTCTAAACGAGTGCGAGATAGTATCTTCAAGTGACGAAAGCGATTTTGAACCAGTTTATCACAGGAAAGTTCGCGTATTGTCAGACTGCGAAGGATAATGTTTATACGTTTTGAAAAGTTTTGTATGTGTAAAATAATCACATATGTAAATAAAATATTTAAAAATGTTCGTAAGTGTATTTTTTAAATTAGAATCCAAAACGTTTGGCGAAATTCCAGGTATGTACTAGTTATTTCGTAAGGTTTTGAGTTATTTTAAACGTGAGAATTTTATTATGCGGTCCCTACTCACCGCATAAAAAAAATTTAATTGTGTTCCGAAAACTATATTTTATAGCTATTCGTGAAGTTTTGTGCAATTTTTTATGCGGTTTTTTTTATGCGGTCCCTATCACACCGCACAAAAACAGGTTTGAGTGTATTTATTTCTAGTAATGGTACATTAAAATATTTTTTCCCAAGTTTAAAGCTTCATCATGTGTTAAAGGGTTGCTTTTTTTATAATTATAATTATTGCCTCCCGGTTAGAATAGTGGCTGTCGTATTTGCCATAAGGTTTGTTTGTCTTCACGGAATGAAATTGGTGTTTCTCTTGAGATGGTTTATACTCACTTTGGCCTCAGCGTAAATGACCTGTTTGTCGAAAAGTGATAAATAAGTAATAGTTTCATATAATCTTCAATTCTATGTTTTATTATTATGTTCAGAACTATATACTATACTGACTGATATCCCTAGTAATAGCTAAATTTTAACATCTGACTAGTAAACGTAAAATTCAAAAGTTTACATTCTCTTAGGACAAAGCAATCTGCAAAGAGAATGTCAGTTTATGTTTTGCAGATTAGTAATGAATGTTTATGGTACAACTGTGAGTATTGTACTGTTTTTAAATCAGAAATATCTTCACCTACATTTAAAATCCCTGTTAATTTTAAAAGAACTAAAATCATTAAACTATTTTAAAATAACTAAGTAAATATTTAAAAAATGCATTTAAAAATATTAGCTAATAATATCATATATGTTTAGATATGCGAGACATATCTTTTCAAAGCAAATAATCTGGTAATTAAAAAAAAGGAAAGCGTAAATTTAAAAGAAAACCAGCTATGTTTCATTTTTTTCATCATTTTTTAATTTTTGATACATAAAAAAAAACGTGATGTATGTTAAAATATTAAAGGTGAAGTTTCACGTTAAAACAAGACAGGTGGCAATAGTCTTATTTTAGAAGTTTCTTTTTATTCAAATTAAAAACCATTAAACAGAGATTCAAACTATTTGGTGGCAATTTAATTAAGAAATTGTCATTTCCTAAAGTTCTCAACTTGTTGATCTTGTGAAGTGCACTAAATAACAATACATTTGTAAAGCAAATGAAATAAATATATTTGTAAAGCAAATGAAATATTTATATTTGTAAAGCAAAACATTATAGCTCTCAGTTTTAAATGATTCATTTTTCTATCTTAAGGTAAAAGTTTAACACATTGTATGCGGGACATGTACTAGTATGTTTTCTGACGATTGATACTTAACTACGTACTAGTACGATTTCTGACGATTGATACTTGAGCGCGGAACATGTACTAGTAAGTTTTCTGACGATTGACACTTGAGCACGGGTCACGTAATAGTACGTTTTCTGACGATTGATACTTGAGCGCGGGTCACGTACTAATACGGGTTTGAGTAACAACATGGTTTGTTGGTGGGTACAAAATTAACGGTATATACAGGAAAACGATGCCGAATGTTCTTGTCTACTACATAGATTCTGGAAAAATTTAGACAAATAAAAACTAGTTTTTACATCAGTCGATGTGGAACCAGAGCGGAAAAAATTTAAATTATATACTACTATTTCTATTTGATTTTTCATATTTACGATATTATAATAAATTTATCCACTAAAAATATATTTTTGTTTACAAAAATCTTATGGTTGTTATTTATATATCTCTATTTATATATTTGTTTATATATTTCAATATAAAATACGAAAAGTTGGTTAAAAAATGAAATAATTTTCGATCTATTGAGATTTAACTGAATAACTAAATTTAAGTGCAAAACGCCCGCTCCCGGTACAATTCCGCTGCGAAATGTACCCGCACACAATGTGTTAATTAAGACTAATATTATTTTATGATATTGTGATAAACATATTGAGATTTACAGCTCTATTTTATAATTCTGATATCGAACAGTTTAAATTCATTTATCAAATGAAATTAACTAAAAAACATTAAGGTACTTAAGATTCACTTAAGATTCACTTAGAGCATAAATGGCCTTCACAAGAGTTTATGAATATTTACTTAATGTATAAACCACAATGTCATGAGGGTAAAAGTAATCATTGCTGAGGAAATATGACTAAAAGAATAAACTTCGAAACAATACATTTCGTGAAACTTCAAGGATAATTTAAGTGGAATATTCTTATTCCTGGAAAGTGATTGTAAGATTAAATTTTTTATATTTTAAGAAGTGTTTCCAATAGATGCGAAAGTGAGTATTTCTTGATATTTTTTACTGATTTCAGAAAGCCGTTCTAAGATGATAAAAACTCAAACCATCTCTAGAAACCTGATTTCTCAAATATACTTCATTATACGCACAACATATGCAGTAAAAACAAATATTAAAGCACACAGCTTAGATTGAGCATTCATTGAGTGGTTAAATGTTCTCTACATGTTGAATTAGCATCGGGATATTGACTAGTGCCTAAAATCTCGAGTACTTTTGGGGATATGTTTTATTCCTGCTTCTTTTTAAAGGGAGTTTTAACACCAGGACCACGGGAGGGGTGATTTTGACCCAAAAACTATTTTGTGTAATCTTAACAGATTTATTCTTTTTCAGATACTAATAACAGAAATAATGTAAATGTTCCTAAAAATATGTCTGAGGATAAATTTTGAAAATATATTTTAATGTGTCATAAAAATATATCTGAGGATAAATTTTGAAAATATATTTCAATTAGTGATAAAAATGTCTGAGGATAAATTTTGAGAATGTATTTTAATGAATCATAAAAATATTTCTAAACATAAATTTTGAAAATGTATTTTAATGAGTCAAAAAATATTTTTGAGGATAAATTTTGAAACTATATTTTAATGAGTAATAAAAGCATTTCTGAGAATAAATTTTGAGTATATATTTTAATGAGTCATAAACATATTTCTGAGGATAAATTTTGAAAATATGTTTTGATAAGCCATAAAAATACATCTGAATAAAATTTTTGAAAATATATTTTAATGAGTCATAAAAATATTTATAAGGATAAATTTTGAAAATATATTTTGATGAGTCATAAAAATATTTTTGAGGATAAATTTTGAAATATATTTTAATGAGTCATAAAAATATTTATGAAGATAAATTTCGAAAATATATTTTAATGAGTATTATATGAGTATCTGTTATTACTATCTGAAAAAAAAATCTGTTAAGAAAACACAAAATAGTGTTTGGGTCAAAATAATCCCTTCCACGGTTCTAGTATTAAAATCCATTTCAATAAAAAAAAAAAAAAAAAAAAAAAAAAAAGCTTACTGCTTCCACTGAGCATGCTATGAATGGTCACAGTGTTCTAAGAACTTCGAATTGACACGGTGTTAACTGCATGCTTAATAGATACTGCGTATTAAGTTTTTATTACTTTTTTTTAAATTCAGAATTAGTTTTAAACTTGTAATGGAAAATTACATAATTCTCCATTACAGGATTTCATTAGATTCTGCTTAACCAATATTTTAAAAAATTATCCATAAAGTAATTTTTATTGCAATATAGCTTATGAAATAAATAGTCATGGCATAAACATAGTACAGAATTTGTTTCTTTGGTTGAATAATATAAATAATCAAATTCTAAGCACGAAAAAAAGTTATAAAAAATACAAATGTTGAAACGTGTTACTCATTTTGAGTAATCTTTTGATCTTGTTGATTTCATTTCAATCATTTTATGGAAAATTAGTCAAAACATGATAAATGTCTGCAATAAATATATAAACAAAAAAATTATAAACAGAACAGGTACTATCTTTGGAAAAATAGCTAAGAGTGCAAAACTGCTTTCAAATAATTTTTCTTGGGTCACTATAGTTTCTATGTATATCTTATAGCATTTATTTCACAAAGTCTGGAAGCACTGTAGAAAGCGGTTACTTTCATAGTTACTGCGAGTGTTCTCCGCTTTCCTGTTTTTCCTTCAGCAGATCCTGAAGGTGCTTGATGTACTTGATGGCATGTTGCAAAGTCTCCACTTTGCTCTGCCTCCTTCTCATGTTTGCGGTCCTCGGCAGGTGGTTCCTCAACCGCGAAAAGCCATCATTCACATTCCTCACTCTCTGTCTCTCCCTTTCGTTCCTCCTGCACATGAAAGAAGTCTCCAGCCACATGTGGTACCTGGACATGGGACTTAGGCTAGGTACTGGGATTCTGCAACGTAGGGAGAAAGGGTCGTTTTCGGCTTCGTCGGCCGATAATCTGGGAGACGAGGAGTAGTTAAGTTCTTTGGTGCTGCAGGTAAATGTAGTGAATTGGGAGTCGTGATTTGAACAGTAATTGTTGATGCATTCAGGCTCATTTATTTGGTGTAAGCTAGACTCCGAATTCTGATCCTCTGGTCCTAAGAAGTCCCAGCTACAATCTGGCACCGAGTGATCTGTTATCGCACTGCCGATTAAACTGGAAAAGTTGTCTTCCATGGTCACTTTCAAATTGTCTGAAACAGATACACATTTCTATTAGTTTTCACTTTCAACATTGAGGTTATTTTATATATCAAATATCAGGTTGGATAAAAAATTAATGCCTCTATCACTCTAAATTGATATTCTTTTGACAGCCACTGGACTATTTATGACTCACATTGTAAAAGTAACCTTCTGTGCATTTGTAATCCTTTGTTTTTCAAAAATTGACTCATTGGAACCAAAGATTTTCAGCTAAGAGAAAAGTCCTCATTGAATTTCGGTCTAAACAAGATTGTAAACATAAGGAAATCTGTAATTGAAGAATGTTTATGGGTAAGCTGTATTAGACATCAGAAGTATGCGGCGTTAGGTGGGGAAACAGAAATTCCATATAGAACTAGAAGCAGCCCCCCGACAAAACCAGTCATAGACGCAAACTAAAATCGTGCTGATGAATTGATTTAAGAAGACTTTTACAACTCTGATTTAGCCCATTTGACTTTTACATGTTTATAAGTATAAATAATATCCTATATTTTAATTTCAATGACTTGGACAATATTAAAATGACTTAAAAATCATCGGTCAAGAAGCAAATCCCTTGAATTTTTAAAAAAAATGTTTCTCAAGCCTGGGTTAACCTATAACGCAAATGTATGCAATTTCATGGTGATTATATTAAAGGGCTATTTTATGTAGAAGACTGTAGATCAGTCTATGATAACGTGCACATTACTAATTGTTGGATAGTGTCATTTTGCTGTGCTTAGTATACTTTTACCATGGTAGCCCACGGACAGTTTACAAAATTATTCGTATTAAAAATGCTTCCATTCTTTGCTTGAAAGCCAATGATCATGCTCTTTTGAACATCAGATAAATCGCTCCGTTTTTGCATGATTTCCAGAACTGAAATATTTTCCTAGTGCCCACAACATACTTCGTATATCCACCAAATTTGCTGATGACACATGCTTTCTGTGATTGGTAATTTAACATTGGCGTTAAAAGGAGGAGGTGGTCACATTAATATGACTGGACTGTGTATGTATATATATATATATATATATATATATATATATATACATAGATGTATGTATGAATATATAATATATATATATATATATATATATATAGATGTATGTATATATATATATATATATATATATATATATATATACATAGATGTATGTATGAATATATAATATATATATATATATTTATATTTATATATATATGCATATATGCGTGTGTGTATACAATGTTTGCCAAATTATGGTAATAAAAAGTGGTATAGTAGGAACACAGTAAATTGACAATTCTACTGGCTCTTCTGCAATACGTATTTTACAAACGCACTTCAAGCACACACACACACACACACACACATATATATATATATGCATATATATATGCATATATATATATATATATATATATATATATATATATATATATATATATATATAGTTTGTTCAATTATATTCCAGAAATAGTAGCGTAATCTTCACTGGTATCTCAACCTTGCCTTGCTATCTCTCATTGAAGAATGAGGCATACTTGGCGTACAAAAACGGCAATAATTTTCGACAGCTGTGTTTTCATTTCGCATAACTTCCAACACACACCTGACACCTAAACGTCTTTATGACTTCCATTGAATCGAAGGACAAAACACAAAAAAGAAAAAAAATATCAGAATCTTTTCAGTCCAGAACGACTTTCAGTTCCTTCCTAACACCTGATGACGGCTAACAGCCATTACAAAAGGATATGCATAAAATACATTCCCAACGACCGCTCTGTAAATATTTTATGCATATTCTTCGATCTCACCTGTCCAGCAATCTAAACATTTCTGACCTAATCACTGCAGGAAGCAGCAAAATCCCTCCACGGCCGAATGCGCTTGACGCTTGTTGAATGGTTGAACACGAATGATTCGCCGTTTCGTGACTACAGGGATTCAGCTGATAGAACACGTGCTTCGACACAATATGTTGACAATGCGGCTAACTTTCTAATGGAGGAAATATAGCTCCGAAATCTGCCGTTTGGGCTTTATTTTAGCGGGTTGTAATAATAAGTTTCTGTCTTTTGAGGAGGAACCATAAACTTTTCACAGAGTGACAGGAAAAACAAACAACGGTCGGTAGCTTTTATAAGTGTGAAAAAATGCTTAGAAGCTAGAATTTTGGCTTTAAACTTTAATTTTACACGATGGATTTGTCTTCAAAATTTACTTCAAAATTATTTTCTTTAACCCATATTGTACCACACCAACTAAATATTTTTGTAAGTTATTAAAACTTAATCCATATCATGTATGTGGTGTAACTAAGTATATAAAACCAAAATTTTGAAAAAATATTTTAAATTTTTTATGTAATTGGCTGTGATATAAATAGGACAATGGTCCATTACATTACTAAAACTTAACAAATATCACTTACATTGCACTAGGCTGATTCATAGATGAAATTTGGGGAAACAGTCAAAACAAATTCCAACATTACATTTTAAGCATACTGTTGTAGGTTTTCTCTTGCAGTTATTGAACTGGCAGTAAGAAAGTAAGTTTATCTTGCAAAAAATCTCCAGTTTTCTGAATAGAATAGAAATCTATTTACCCCTTGTTGTGTCCAGGTGTGTGAACAGGTGTTTGAACTGGTTTTCATTGAAAGACAAGAAAAGAATGTGTACTATCAATGCAATATCGAATTCATAGAAAAATAATCAGGATTGGACCGTCGTCTTAATTTTAGGGCACCTTTTTATACTTTCAAAATACACATGTAAAATATATTTTTCAACAAAAACTTTCAGCTACATTATTAGCTCCGTTTTAAAACTAAAAGTAACCTCCACAATGTTTAAATAATAATAATAATAAATGTAAAATTAAAGATTAAAAAATGACAATTTTTAAGAGGCTTCTGAAAATAAATTTTACAATACAATATAATTTGATTTCTCAGTTTTTTGTTACTGTGCTAAAGTGTGTCTGTTTTAAAGGTGTTAAAATAAAATCCATTCAGAAAACATTTATAACTTTATTATTAAATGGAATTTTATTTGCTGTCCTGTTTATAGGACAGCGGTCCAATATGGGTTAATTTCTTTTCGTAACCCAGAAGTTCTACATTAACACTAGATTGCCCGAGATTTCTTGTATACCTATATTGCCCAAAAACAGTCAAAATGACTGCATTGGGAAAAAATAACAAATATGTAAAGAAATTTGTTTAAACTTAATTTTTAATATTTCTTATATTATTTACAATTAAACAACAAGTTATTAGTAAATATTAACAATAAAAAAATTTACTTTAAAAAAATAATAATTTATGCATTATTATTTGTACACTTTATGCAAATGAAAGTGGAAATCTTTTTATGTGTACATCTTCCTCAAACATACTTTTGACATTTTTCACATATATTATTTGTTTTGTTGTTGTGGCAAAGTCGTACTTGACAAAATTTGCGTTTGTGAGAATGGGTTGCATTTGATGATGTTGCAGTTGATCTTTGTGGGTCTTTATGTTCTGATAAATTTTTCTGTCTTGCAACTCTATATTCGTTGGAAAGAAATTTCAGAATTTGTTGCATTTGATTCTATATCGGAGCACTCTTCACTTATGTTCGTTAGCTTTTCCAATTACTCATTTCTGTTCGACATTTTTTTCATAAAGTTAGGGCGCAAAAGAAATAAAATAAACAACTTGTTAGAACAACACTTTATAAAGATTCGAATAACTAGTACTACTTTAGCTTATTGAGCAACTGACACTTATCAAGTATACGCCCAAATCGACAATTTATCATGCATCGGTATGTTACCGTAATCGAAAAAAAATGTTATTTCAATACAAAGCCGGACAGGTCATATAAGAAATTTACTCAATTCAATAAATAAAAATCTTTTGATTATTTAAAATTTCCCAAGCAGTCAAAATGACTGCTTCTGGGCAATATAGGTATAACACACATATATACGGAAATAAAGGACGGCGGAAGTAACTACAATTATTCATAAACCCATTTATATGTTATAGAAAAAGTCACCAAATTCTAAGAAATTGTGTCAATATATTTCATAATTGTTTTTCAAATTGAAATTAAAAAACTGTCAAAATGACTGCCTTGGGCAATCTAGTGTTAAAGGTTCATGTGACTGTTAAATTTATAAAATATTCAATTTTTCAGTAAAAATAGGATAAAGAATTTAGTTCTGAACATTTTAAAACAATCCGCGTAAAAATATTTCAATTTTGAGAGGAGTTATGAATAAAAACGTGTCAGCTGTTTACTGTAAACAAATTTAAACTTATAAAACTTTAAATTGATTTTGTGTTTTTTTTCTTGTAACGCGCATATTATCTCAAAATGTTTTAAAGGTTTTTTATGAAATTTTTACAGGTCGTATACAATATAATTTTCATAAGAATGAACCTAAATTTTCTAGTATATTTCCCAAAATATTGTTTTTGCTATGATAAAGTTTTAATTTTTAATGAAAAAATTAACTTTTAATCAAATATTTTTTAAATATATACGTATCTTAAATATGTACAAATTAAGGTTCAAAAAATGTTTTGAGATATGGCAGTATGTTTTAAAACAATAAGTTTATTTTAAACTTTATTATATTTTTAGTAATCATGTGCGTTAGCCTTGATATCATATTTATTAACAACAAAGTGTCACTTATTTAAAACTTTCTAAGTAAAATATTTTTTATGTTTAAAAAATGAATGATATATGTGTCTAGAGATAATAATTTGTTCTAACTATGTTCAAAAATCATGTTTGTAAAACTGGTATTGCTCAAGAAGTCGAAAATGATAATCATTTTAAATTTTTCGACTTTTAAGAGTCATATGAACCCTTAAAACATCTGACTACTTTTATCCAGCCAATTTTCATCCCCCCAAAATTATATTTTATTGATTTAGTTGAAAGATTATACTTTTAGCAATCTAAAACGTATACTTTTAGGAATCTTATGTTTCGTCTGCACATCCATTAGAATCTTAGTTATGACTATTTTTTCATTAGCTGATAAACCTGGTGTAGGTAATTTGTATGAAATGAGATTGTTTTGATCGATGAGTTACGGATTAGATGATTAATTTATAGGTTATGCATAAAACTTCATGAATTTTTTAGTATGTGTTATAATGTGAGATTGAGGGTGTTATATACTTTGGGTTTAAATATTTATGATTTTTTAGAAAAGATATAATTATTTTTATATAACTATAAACCAAAAATATTTTTAAAACTAACGAAAGGATGTTCAGGTGAATATATCTTTGGAATTTACTATTTTATATCTTAGATTGTAGTTCCTTACCTTCTTAGTTGTCCTAAATGTTTTTATTATCAACAAAAAATATTAGTGAAGTATTACAATATGTCTTCTAAGAGCAAGATTCGTAAGTATTAAATATTGTAATTAAATATTTTTCTTTAAAAACTATATAAAATATAAACATTTTACAGTAGAAAATACATTATTTATCAACAAATGATACCTTTACAGAGAAAAAAAATGATATTAAATTATTTTGGGCCTGTTTTACAAAAATAGGAATTGGATGGATAACTAAAGGAGACAAGGAGCCTTATATCACGACTTTAAAAGCATTTAAATTCTAGGTACAGTCTTAAAATGAACATAAATAATGATATTATATATAAACACAAAAGACAAAATTTGACCATTTTTGTACTTCATTACCTTAGTTGTCCTAAAAGTTTATATTATCAACAAAAAATTAGTGAAATATTACAATATGTCTTGTACGAGCAAGAGTCTTAAGTATTAAATATTGTAATTAAATATTTTTCTTTAAAAAGTATATAAACATATAAAAATTTTATAATAAAAATACATCATTTATCAACAAATGATACCTTTACAGAGAAAAAAAATTATATTAAATTATTTTGGGCCTGTTTTATAAAAATGGGTATTGGATGGATAACTTAAGGAGACAAGGAGCCTTATATCATGACTTTAAAAGCATTTAAATTCTAAGTACAGTCTTAATATGAACATAAATAATAGTATTATATATAAACACAAAAAACAAAACCTTCAACAAAAGAGGATTTAAAAAAAAAACAGAATAGTTTTTTGTAAAAATTGAATTCTTCCCCATATTCTAAAAAAATGATCCCAGTGTAGTGAATATTATTTAATTTCCTTGATATTTTTACTATATGTTAAGCATATATTCTGAAAGAAAACTGGACAACGAATTTCATTTATTGGTAAATACAATCTGTGTAAAGTAATTATTCATATTTTACAATGTTATAACAATTCATTCATTGTCTCGCTTCACTGATCGCTTTGTAACTCCACAATATTTTAACAACGTTTTAATAAAGCATAATCGCTTTATGTGAAACAGTATACTAAAATATTTCTAGAAATTCGGAAACAATAATGAAAAAAATTAATGTTCCTGAAACATTCTGTATTCAAAAATAAAGCATAAAGTATTGAAAATAAGGATGGTTCTTTAAGTTTTGGAACAAGAAAGTACAATAGAAATATTTTATTCATATAAAATAAGAACTTCTTAAACAAACGTCTAAACTTCAAAACAGAGCTTATCAAACTTTTAATGTATACTGAACACTTGAAGTTTCGTATGTTTTCACGGTGATCCACTTTTAATATTTCTACTATAACATTAATAAGGAAAAAAAACCTCAATTTAGTTGAAAAGTTAAATAGTTTTAATTGACAAGGAAATATACAAGTTAAATAAAAAATAAAAATAATCTTTCAGAGTAAAGTAAAATCAAAATCTAAGTAGATTTCCTTGTATTAATGAAATTTACGGCTGTTTCTTCTCCGCCTGTTGTAGATGCTTTGACAATGAAACTTAAACTACTGCTACTATTTGTTTGTTTGTTTGGTAATTTTTTTCGTTTTGCGAAATTTCGGTAAGGATTCGTTGATTTATTGCCAAGTTAGGCGAGATCGTGACTTTTTACTTCCTTGTACAAAGTATAAAGAAAGTATAATAATCACGATAAATTTCACAGCTCAGATTTCAAAGAGAATATTTATTTTGACCTTGCCTGATTGAATTTGGAACATTTTAAGTGTTACATCTGTATGTACGTACAAGAAAACTTTAATTCTGAAACTTTAACTAGGGATTTTGAACATTCCTGAATTAGTTACGACTAGTTTACTTATGTCGAGTATTAAACCAGGACACTCAGCGTGTCCTAGATACTTTTGAAAGAAAAGTTCTAAGAGTTATCATCGGACCTGTAAACGATCAGGGGTGCTGGCGAACCAGATTTAATTTTGAACTATATAGGCTTTACAAAGAGCCTCGGGTTACGCAAGTCATTTTATTTATAATTTTAACTTATATAATACTGTGGTACAGAACTCAGAACCGATTAGTCTTAAAAATGTTGCATATTTGTATTTAGGATTATTATAACATCTAATTGTGTATTTTCTTTTTTGATTGCAATCTTCTATATAACAGAATATGTCAGTATAATGTACATTAACGCTGAATGGCATAACTCAAAAGGATTAACATAAAATGTTGAAATATTGTATTAAGGACTGTTATAACATCTATGTGTGACACCTATGTCTCCATTTTTGATCGCAATTTTCACTCTATATAATGAAATATTTCAATATAATGACCATTAATGGTACTGATCTACAATTACGCAATCCCAAAGATATTCGACGTATTATATCATTAATTGTAATCACAAAACATTTCAATTTAGAACGAAATGGCTGTGGAACAGACATTCTCAATATAACAAGCATTAACGCTTTGGATCTCCTTCAGATGGCAGTACTTAAGCTGTACTCAGTCTATCAATACTAAGAGAAAAGAAACCTACTTTGAATATTGAAGAGAATAAGCGAATAAAAAGAAAATCCTTAATAAATCAATCAGAAAGTCTTAATATATCGAGCGTTGACGCTTTCTGTCTCCACCAGATGGCAGTACTTAAGTTCTGCTGATACAACATAGCTACCATGAGAAATGAAACCTACTTTAAGTATTGAAAACAATTTGCAAGAGATAATATAATATAATACAAGTACAAAGAAGTCATGTGGTGCCCACATCAGATATTTTCTTTATAGGCGCATTCACGTTAATAAGTTTAGCACTTATAGGCCAGTGGATAAGAGAGCAAAAATAAGGCTAAAATCGTAATTAATTACGAGAAAGCTGGAAACTATTTTAATGCCTTCAGATCAGGAACATACGCGTTTCTCCCTTTCTACTACGTAAAGTTTAGCCACTGTGTAGAAATTAATATGCGAAAAACATGGACATTTTTATACTAAAATACCAATGTGTAATAAACAAATAACGCTATAAAAAGAGTGTCAGTACAAAAAGTGTAGAGCATAAAACTGTGAATTAAAGAAGTATTTCAGTTAAGATCTATCTATGTTAAACTTACAGCTCCTTTGAAAGATTTGCTTATTTGCAAACAAGGCATGTCCAACTAAAACACACCAAAATATCAGCACCCTTTATTGCATGTTATAAATCTAATTATATATTATTATTTAATGTTATACATATTATATATTTAATTTTTATATATGTAGAAAACAATTTGAAAACTAATAGAAATTTCGTTGTTGCTATGTTAATCTTATATATTGTTATATATTATTTTCTATTTCATTTTTTTCTATTTTAATATATATGTTTAAAAATACTTCTACTTTCTTATTTTTATTCGAAACGATATTTAAATCTATAAGAGTTTATTAATAAATTAACTTATTATTTGCGCTATTCCAATATATTCCATTAAATTGATAAAAGTATACAAAACTATAAAGATGAATTTAAAAGTATATCAACATATGCGGCCTTCTTTATTACGGCTTAATATAAATGTGGTTTCTAATGGTAAAAAAGTACTATGGTTTAAAGCATTAAAGTGCTCTTTCAGTTTTTAATTTTAACACATTGTATGCGGGACACGTACCAGTACGTTTTCTAACGATTGATCCTTGAGCGCGGGACAAGTATTAGTACGTTTTCTGACGATTGATACTGGAGCATGGGTCAAATACTAGTACCGGTTAATGTAACAACATGGTTTGTTTGTACAAAAATAACGGTAAATACAGGAAAACGAAATCGAATGTTCTTGTCTACTACATAGGTCCTGGAAACATTTAGACAAATAAAAATTAGTATTTACATCAATCTATGCGGAACCACAGAACGGGAAAAATTAAAACTAGATACTACTTTTTCTACTTGATTTTTCATATTTACGATACTATTATAAATTTATCCACTAAAATATATATTTTTTGTTTACAAAATCTTATGGTTGTTATTTATATATTTCTATTTATATATTTGTTTATATATTTCAATATAAAATATGGGAAGTTGGTTAAAAAATTAAGTAATTTTCGATCTATTGAGATTTAATTGAATAACTAAATTTACTCAAAAAACACCCGTTCTCGGTACAATTCCGCTGCGAAATGTACTCACACACAATGTGTTAAAAGAATAATAAAGTGAGAAAACTTTGGCTTTGGTAGTACTTAGTAAAGTATAACAATAATTAGAATATAAATAACAAGTGTTGCCTTATACTTAGCAAAAGAAATAAAAACTATTATACATCTATCAGCCGTCGTTCTAAGTAACAATAAATGGGACTTTGCCAGATGAAATGCATACCTTAAATCATTTTTTTTAAATTCAAAATGAGAAATACGAAACGCTAACAAGAAGTCACTTCCTGATTTAAGAAAAACAAGTGTGATAAGAGTGAAATACAGCACCGGATAGCGGTACGAGGCAAATGAGGTTACACAAAATTTTATTTTTGAGGGATTAATACTTCACTGTGATTATTTTAACGTCAGGTTGAATAAGTGTTTTGATCCCCACATCTACATTACCGTGTAGAATGTTTTGAGAATCACGTAGATGAAAATCCTCTGATAAAATGAAATTACACGTTACACTTCAGTATTTATTTTTAATTCTAAGCTCCTTGCATAAAGTTCTTCACCAAAATGTTATTGATATTTAATTCATATTTAAGAAACACGCTATTTAATTGTTGCTCACAAAATTTCCCTTTCGGGGTTAATACTTTTCTCTAATTATTTTAACTGTGGCATGCATACATGTTTTGATCACCAAATCCACATCCCCAGGTAATAATATCTTAATCACGTCGATGGAAATCCCCTCATAAAACGAAGTTACACTTTACACTTTAGTATTTATTTTTAACTAAGCTCCTTGCTGCATAAAGTTCTTCACTAAAATGTTATTGATATTTAATTCATATTTAAGTAACACACTAATTGTTGCCCGCAAAATTTTATTTTCCGTGATTATTATTTTTTTTCTAATTATTTTAACCTTATGATGCATAAGTTTAAATCCCCTCAAAAACGAAATTACACTTTACACTTCAGTATTTATTTTTAACTCTAAGCTCCTTTGCTGCATGAAGTTCTTCACTAAAATGTTATTGATATTTAATTCATATTTAAGAAGCACACCAATTGCTGTCCACAAATTTTCCTTTTCCGGGATTAATACTTTTCTCTAATTATTTGAACCTTAGGATGCATAAGTTTAAATCCCCTCAAAAACGAAGTTACACTTTACACTTCAGTATTTTTTTTAACTCTAAGCTCCTTTGCTGCATGAAGTTCTTCACTAAAATGTTATTGATATTTAATTCATATTTAAGAAACACACTATTTAATTGTTGCTCACAAAATTTCCTTTTTCAGGATTAATACTTTTCTCTAATTATTTGAACCTTAGGATGCATAAGTCTACTCCTCGCTTTAACATAACGTGGTGCTAATATTTTCAAAATCACGTGGTTGAAATCCCCTTCATAAAATGGGTCTATACGTTCAATTATTGTTTTTAGCAGTAAGATCTTTATTTCAAACTGCTGCTCACTAACATATGTTAAGGATGAAATACTGGAAAACATCATAATTGGTCCGTTAAGATGTCGATTAGTTTTCTTATTTACCTTTATTAAAGAAAAAATGTATTATATAACTGTATTCAGTATTTTTGGAATTTTGAAAAAATCTTAACTTTTGCGGGGAAAGTGGGAGGGTATTGGTATTTACCTCTTCCCGAGACTGCGCGACTATTTAGTTCTATTATTAGTACTATAATATAAACATTTAAAAAAGTATTAAACAATGACAAAATTACAGTGACTAATTCTGATAAAATGCATTTGGCAAAAAATTAGAGCTTTTTATTAACACTAGATTGCCCAAGGCAGTCATTTTGACTGTTTTTTAATTTCAATTAGAAAAACAATAATGAAATATAATAACACAATTTCTTAGAATTTGGTGACTTTTTCTATAACATATAAATGAGTTTATGAATAATTGTAGTTACTTCCGCCCTCCTTTATTATATAATATTAAAAATTAATTTTAAACAAATTTCTTTACATATTTGTTATTTTTTCACAATGCAGTCATTTTGACTGTTTTTGGGCAATATAGGTATACAAGAAATCTCGGGCAATCTAGTGTTAACTGTCTTCTAATTACACTTCGTTCAAGCATTAGAACTATTAATTGTAAACGTACAAGGATTTAATATACATTGTACTCCGCTTATTGTCATCACTTTGGGACACCGTGATTTTGATAACAATAAACGATTGATAACAATAAACGATATGCAAAATTAGATACATTTCCCCCCCATTTAATTCTCACGTACTAAATCTAAAAACAAAATGAAAAAACACACCTTATATTTATGTACTGTATATTATCCTTTAAAATATAAGAATTGTAAACATAATTAAAAAATTGATCAATTGTTGACTGTCTACAATTTTTTCTAAGAAGCTCATTGATAAATTGTTCGTAATCATAATCAACCTGTCATAACGATTTAAAATTTTGATCTTTTGTTTTAACGTTAAATCATTTCGCTTTCTGGCTTCCATATCGACAAGCTGCATGTAAGCGAACAAGGCATAAAATGTGAATACGATAATAATGTGTTGCCTTCTGCTTATCTGACAACCATTGACCACCAGCAGGGTGTGCGTATTTCTGAAAAATTCCAGGTAACGTGGAAAACCCCACTCCTTTGTTCATTCCCCATTTCCCTAGGTTGAAGAGGAGAATTCTCGGAAATTCAAACAACAGCGAAGGGAAAGAAAAGAATGGGTTCCTTCTGAATATATTGTGAATATTCCTTTGCCAGTTAAAATGAGGTTCGAAAACGGATAACATTAACCGATGTAACGATCACATAAAGAGATAATTTTAACATACAAATGAATAGAGAAAATCGGGACCAAGTGATTTCGATAACAATAAGCGATTGATAACATTAACCGCGATCACATTAAGCGGAGTCCACTGTTTATTTAATTAATACCCAATTACATTATTTGAACCATCATAATTATCTACTAACTACACTTCAGCTGAACTTTAATACTACAAATTGCCCACATAGAATGAATCTGTAAACAATTTTGAAAAAATTACCAAATACAATTAACATAAAATTAGAAATTGGAAATAAATGGATACTATTTACACTTCATTCGGATATTAGAACTGTGCATAGTATTTATAGGGATTTCATTAAAATGGGTTTAATTTTTATAAAATGGAAAGTGCAATTAACCTAAAAATAGAAATCTGTATTTAACTAAAGAGATTTAACTAACATGTGTTTAATATTTTTAAAATGAAAAATGCGACTAACATAAAGTTAGGACTCCGTGTTTAACTGCCTACTAATAGAATTCATATGAACATTGGCTTTATTAATTGTATGCATAAAAAGTAAAGCACAAATAAAAATAAATCACAAAATGAGAAACTTACCAAGTATCGCCCTTGATTATTCCCAATCAAATCCTAATTCTTGTAGCCAGTCCACTTTATTTTGAGGTTCATGCACAATACTGGATCTTTTTATAAGGGTCTGATATTCGCTTGAAGTTTACACAAACAGCACCTGAGCAAACGCCGTGAACATGTCTATTTTCACAAATGAAAATGAGGCATTATAAATGAGCCTTTTTATATTCGGGTGTTTTGTTTAGTAGATTCCCCCGCGTGCCTA
This sequence comes from Pardosa pseudoannulata, assembly GCA_032207245.1. Lineage (NCBI taxonomy): Eukaryota > Metazoa > Arthropoda > Arachnida > Araneae > Lycosidae > Pardosa > Pardosa pseudoannulata. The sequence goes on along the minus strand of CM063506.1, from coordinate 48,907,354 downwards.
TAACATATAGGTAGCCCAATCAAATTCAGTTGGACAGTATTAGATGAATTAGACAGGGGGTGGTAGAGATTTACGGATCGCTTCACTCGCCGAGTATCGAGGGCCCGCACTCTGAGGCAGTTTGAGTTATTTGTAGGTCTGTTCCAAGATAGTGACAATAATACGAAAGCAATGCAGGAAAAACACGTTTCCTGAGATTACTTTAGCAGGGACAAATGTTAATGAAATTTAATATGATTATTTAATTTTGATATCAGTAAGAAAATCGAGATAATTACAAGGATATTTTGAAATTAAAAATAAAAATGTGAAATGTGCTTTTAACTATTAAATTAGAATATGTAATTATACTTTACCGAAATGAATACAAAATAATCTGAAATTTTTCTAGATTAGCCGTTATTCTTAACTAGTTTTAATAATTTATATCTATTATTTTATTTTATTAATTATTATTATCTAATTATATTAAACACCAGAACAACCGGAGTAGGCCATTTTAAACTCAAAGATATTTTAGAAGCGGATATTTATAAAAGACTAAATCTTCTACATTTTTCAGATTTTATAGATAATACATTTTTTTTACATTTTTTAGATAAATTTATACATTTAATTATGCATAAAATTTGTCTTTTTCAATAATCTGTTATAAGTGTATGCATTAATACGGTTATTCTTGTTCAGGGAGGGTAAATAGGATTTTCTAGATATTCCATAATCAAAGTTAATTGAAATGTTAATTTTTTCGAGTGCCAGTACATGTAGTCTCTATGTTTTTATTTGTCATAAATTATAAGCAAAACGTAGTAATAGAGTACAATGTTTTGTGTTACAAAAATGATAAAATCTTAATAATTATAATGGATGGATGGTAAACTCAGTACTTATTTTAAATGTTTCGCACCATCTAGAGCATTGTTGACACATTTGTTCGTTCAGGCTATATAACAACAAAGCAGTATAACATTATTTCATAACATGAAAAACAGAGCTTAAATTTTTAAATGTCGATTATTTGTATATTTTTACTTTTGTATTTTAACATTTTTGGATGTCAAATTAAACGTGTCCTCCCTTTTCTAGATAGTTAAAAAATAGGGTTATTCTAGTGTTTAACAAAATTGTATTTTTCTATCTTATGAAACTTTTCTAGCTTTTACTTAATGATAACAAAAGGGGATAAGATAATAGTTACAGGTCAAGGGAATAATTTACTTTTATATTTTCTATTATTATATTAAGCTACATTATTATTAAGCTATATTCTATAATTTTATTAAATTTATAATTTCAACTCAAGTTTTAGCAGGTCATTTTAATGTTAATAGTTATTTGTCTTCTGTTAAATTAGAAACTGATGAACAGGGGAATTGCGGGCAAGCTGAAGATTTTGTATATATTTTGCATTACAGATTGTACGCAAGTGCACGAACTACTTTGAAGGTGAACTTGAAAAATCTTTTTATTTGTTGGCTGTTTTTTTTCTTTCTGAATTTGTAAAGTGTTGCACTCTTACGAAATTTTGTGCTTAGTTTATTTATTTAAAGGATTTTTTTCTTTTGTTTGTGATTTTACTTACTCCTGTGAACCTCTTTACGTATACTTTGTAGTACATGAGAAGTTTGTTTATTTCAAATTTTGTTTTTTAAAAAGTGTCTTCGTTTTTTCTTAAATAATTTCACAATTTTTGCCAACTTCTTTTGATTATTGCAACGGTATCTCTGTTTGTGGCATTTAAGGATGCTGTGATAGCAAAGTTGGAGAAAACAGTTTTAGATAGCTAGAAAAAAAATATTCCGAAGTGAGCAAGAGCAACCATTAGTGTACTTTGGGATTTTACTTACTTTTGTAAGCCTCTCAATACTTATACTTTATAGTACATAAGGAGTTTGTTTATTTAAAATTAAAAAAAAATATCTTCGTTCATTTTTTAATAATTTCACAAATTTTAGCCAAATTTTCTTAATTATTTCCACAGCACCCTGTTTGACGCTCGTAACATCTCAAGATGTGACACTTAAGTTTGAAAACCACATTTCTAGATTGCTGGAAACAAGTTATATTTCAAAAAAGTGAGCATCCATTCAGTTTATTTTGTTTGTGATTTTAATTACTTCTATTATCCTCTTATTATTATTTGTAGTCCAGAAGGAGTTTGTTTATTTCAATTTTTAAAAAGTTCATTTGTTCATTCTTTAATAATTTTACCATTTTTACCAACTTTTCTTGATTATTGCCGGTCATCTCTGGTAGAGGTTTGAGGAATTTAAAGATACTGCGGCATCTAAGTCTAGATAGCTGGAAACGAACTACATTTCCAAAGTGAGCAATCATTCAGTGCACTCTGGGATTTTACTTACTTTTGTAAGCCTTTCAATATCTATTATATTTTGTAATACATAAGGAGTTTGTTTATTTAAAATTAAAAAAAGTTTCTCCGTTAATTTTTTAATAATTTCACAATTTTTAGCCAAATTTTTTAGTTATTATTCAGTGTATTTACTTCTGTTACCTTCTTATTATTCTTTGTAGTCCAGAAGGAACTTGTTTATTTTAAAGTTTAAAAAAGTGACTTTGTTCATTATTTAATAATTTTACAATTTTTAGGCAATGTTTCTTGATTATCGCCGCGGTATCTCTGATAGAGGTTCGTAGCATTTAAGGATGTTGCGGCACCTAAGTTTGAGACCCGCTGTTCTAGATAGCTGGAAACGAACTATATTTCCGAAGAGAGCATCTATTCAGTGCACTTCGGGATTTTACTTACTTATGTAAGCCTCTCAATGCTTATACTTTGTAGTACATAAACAGTTTGTTTATTTAAAATTTAAATAAAAAGTATCTTAGTTCATTTTTAATAATTCCATAATTTTTAGCCAAATTTTCTTAGTTATTGTCACAGCACCCTGGCAGACGTTCGTGGTATCTCAGGATGGTGCAGCACTTAAGTTTGAAACCCACATTTCTAGATAGCTGGAAACAAGCTATATTTCAGAAAAGCTAGCATCCATTCAGTTTATTTTGCTTGTGATTTTAGTTACATCCGTTACCCTCTTATTATTACTTGTGTTGCAGAAGGAGTTTGCTTATTTCAAATTTTAAAAAGTGCCTTTGTTCATTCTTTAATAATTTTACAATTTTTATTAACTTTTCTTGATTATTGCCACAGACCCTGGCACACGTTCGTGTCATCTCAGAATGATGTGGCACTTAAGTTTGAAAAAGACATTTCTAGATAGCTGGAAACAACCTATATTTCAGAAAAGCGAGCATCCATTTAGTTTATTTTGTTTGTGATTTTAATTACTTCCGTTACACTCCTATCATTATTTGTGGTGCAAAAGGTGTTTGCTTACTTCAATTTTTAAAAAAGTGACTGTTTTCATTATTTAATAATTTTATAATTTTAACCAACTTTTCTTGATTATTGTCGTGGCATCTCTGGTAGAGGTTCGTGACATTTAAAGATGCTGCGGCATCTAAGTTTGAGAACCGCAGTTCTAGATAGCTGGAAATGAACTATATTTCTGAAGTGAGCAATCATTCAGTGCACTCTGGGATTTTACTTATTTATGTAAGCCTTTCAATATGTATTATAATTTGTAATACATAAGGAGCTTGTTTATTTAAATTTTAAAAAAGTATCTTAGTTTATTTTTAATAATGTTACAATTTTAACCACATTTTCTTAATTATTGCCACAGCATCCTGATAGACTTTCGTGGCATCTCAGTATACTATATTTCTGAAGTGAGCAATCATTCAGTGCACTCTGGGATTTTACTTATTTTTGTAAACCTTTCAATATGTATTATAATTTGTAATACATAAGGAGCTTGTTTATTTAAATTTAAAAAAGTATCTTAGTTCATTTTTAATAACGCCACAATTTTAACCACATTTTCTTAATTATTGCCACAGCATCCTGATAGACTTTCGTGGCATCTCAGTATACTATATTTCTGAAGTGAGCAATCATTCAGTGCACTCTGGGATTTTACTTATTTATGTAAGCCTTTCAATATGTATTATAATTTGTAATACATAAGGAGCTTGTTTATTTAAATTTTAAAAAAGTATCTTAGTTTATTTTTAATAATGTTACAATTTTAAGCACATTTTCTTAATTATTGCCACAGTATACTGATAGACTTTCGTGGCATCTCAGTATACTGCTACACTTAAGCTTGAGATCCACATTTCTAGATAGCTGGAAACAAACTATATTTCAGAAGAGAGGATCTTTTCAGTGTAATTTTTTTTTATTTTACTTACTTCTGTAACCTTATTATTATTATTTACAGTCCAGAAGGAATTTGTTACTTCAAATTTTAAAAAAGTGACTTATATAAGTTTTTGGATTATACTTTCTTCTGTAACCTTATTATTATTATTTATAGTCCAGAAAGAATTTGCTTATTTCAAAT
>CM063506.1:48877924-48895424 GCA_032207245.1 Pardosa pseudoannulata | reverse complement strand
GGGAAACAGAGCTTATGGTACCAGTCTCGGTTTTACGTGACCAAGGGCCCTGAGGTACGAAGCATATGTTCCAGTTAGGTGGTCAATCTTACGCGGAACCCCCAGTATTTAGTTCCCAAGCACGCTTGGTCCTCAGTTCATCTACCCACTGAAGGGATGAAAGGCTGAGTCAACCTTGCCCAGCCCAGGGATTGAACCTCGAACTTGTGTCCTTTAATACAGATAATAAAAAATGAAAATGAATATTTCCCGAGAGTAATTATAATTGTATAATCAATAGGAACTAAACAATTTTTTCTATCTTTGCTAGTTTCACGAAAAAGATTATTCTTAAAAGTGATAAATTCACACTAATATTAAGTCGAAAATAAAACAGCATTTAAAAGGCATTTTATTAGAAATTAAAAAAAAAAAATACTTAGATTTGTGAACGTACTCTTATTGAAGTTATCCTGTTGGCAGGCATTTTGATTTTCCTGAATTAAATGTCTAGAATAAATATGCATTTTTTTCCTAAACAATTAAAGTAATACGCGCATGACAAACAAATGTCTTAATCTGAAGTAGCTTTATTGTACAATTAAAAACATTTGGAAAGTAAATTAGTATAGAAAATGTATACTTGTTATCTATATAGAAATTTTTATATTTTTCCTACATAAACAATTAGCATAAAGCACGCAAGAGAAACAAATGCTCTCAACCTCAAGTTGCTCTACTGTGCAATTAAAAACACTTGGAAATTAAATTAGTATAAAAAATTTATACTTGTTATAGATATAGAAATTTTTGTATTTTTCTTGCATAAACATTTAGGGTAAAGCGCACAAGAAAACAAATGCTCTCAAGTTTCAAGTTGATGTACTATACAATTAAAAACATTTGGAGCGTAAATTAGTATAGAAAATTGTTATTTATTATTAGTATAGTAATTTTCATATTTTTCTTATCTAAACAATAAGAGTAAAGCGTACAAAAGAAAAGCATGATCTTAGTTTCAAGTTGCTGTACTGTACAATTGAATAGATTTGGAATGTAAATTGGTATAGAGGATTTATATTTATTATTAGAAGATTTTACATTTTTTTTTTGCCTAAAAAATTTGAGTACAGCGTGAAAGAGAAACAAATGCTTTTGTTATCAAATTGTTCTACTGCACAATTAACCCCTTAATACACAGTTTTTTTAAAAAGTCCGACCAAAAAAATCATTTTTTTAAAACACAATGTTAAAAATATAGTTTAGAACGTTGTCTTGTCAAAAAAATTACAAAAATAAAAAAATAATCAAAATTTTTATCACAATTTTGGATTTTGTTAACATTGCAGAAAATAGTCGAATATTGTAACATTACACGTATATCGACTTTTTTTTATCTTTCTCTTCGAATTCCCATTTCAGAATAAACATAATTATCAGTAAAAATTATCTCGAATTATCTCGAGTGTGCACAGTTTGGCCAGTATAACGCGCTCGATTTAACTCGACCGTGCACGTTAAGGGGTTAAAAAGATTTAGAAAGGAAATTAGTACAGAAGATATTTTTAGTGTATAAAACAATAATGTAAAAATGACGATTTAAAAAAATCCATCGTTTGTAGATAAAGTGAAAGTAGAAAATCTATTCTATCTTGAACATCAATTTATACAAAAAATACCTCATGTTAAATACGTATAATAATGTAAAATTATATAAAGTTGTTATAAAGCTATTTACTAATAACCTTAAATTTTAAATAATGAAGATACTATTCTCTTATAGCATCCTCTGATTGAGATATCACCGCCTGCAACTGTTCTGGATATAGTTTCAGCGTTAGGGAATAAAACAGAGCTCTTGATAAAAATTAATATTTTTGCTCTTATTCCGATGAATGTCCAAAGAAAATAAACTTTATTCTAACATTTTAAATAACCTTTACTCTATTCGAACTGTGTTACATTCCAGAATACGTCCTTAGTGTATTAAACAGCAAGTAAATTAATATATAAACTAGAGCTCTTGGTAAAAATTAATTTTTTTTATTACATTTTGCCATTGCTCTGATGAATGTCCAAAGAAAATAAACTTTATTCTAACATTTTAACACTTGGAATGCGGGTATACTTCATCGCCAACTTACGGTGCAGCGAGCGTTTTTTCGTGAAACGCGAAAGTTTAGTTATTCAGAAAAATCGCAGTAAATCAAAAACTGTTTTTATGAACGAAACTTTTTTTTATTTACACTTTAATATATACTGTATGATTATCTAACAAAAAAACATTTTTACGAAATCACAAAAATAAACGATTTTTAAATTAAAGTGCGATAACCTGTCAGCGCATATTTCTTCATCACTATCTTTGTCACAACGGCTCATTTTATCAATTTTGTATTCAATAATAAAAAACCGAGCTTCAAATTGACAAAATGCAACTTGTACGTTCTGGAGCTAGGAATTCGATTGAAGACGAAATAACGCAACAAAAGACCGAGTAACTCGACAATTATAGCTGGTGGAAAGAAAAAATGCAAACAACACGCTTATAATGTCACACATACATATAATTATGCGTATTTAGTATATTTGTGTTGGTTATCGGGTATCCATCATAAATCTACAAAATACATATTTTTACGTGATCAGCGCTCCAGTAACATACTGCAAAAATCGTAAAAATACGTTGCCCGTACGCAAAGTGTTAAGTAACCTTTACTCTTCTCGAACAGTGTTACATTCCAGAATAAGTCCTTAATGTATTAAAGATCAAGTAACTCAGTATATAAACTAGAGCTCTTGGTAAAAATTAATGTCTTTATTGCATTTTGCCTTTGTTCCGATGAATGTCCAAAGAAAATAAACTTTATTCTAACATTTTAAATAACCTTTACTCTATTCGAACTGTGTTACATTCCAGAATAAGTCCTTAATGTATTAAAGATCAAGTAACTCAGTATATAAACTAGAGCTCTTGGTAAAAATTAATGTCTTTATTGCATTTTGCCTTTGTTCCGATGAATGTCCAAAGAAAATAAACTTTATTCTAATCTTTTAAATAACCTTTACTCTACTTGAACAGTGTTACATTCCAGAATAAGTCCTTAATATATTAAAGAGCAAGTAATTCAGTATATAAACTACAGCTACCGGTAAAAATTAATGTCTTTATTGCATTCTATCTTTATTCCGATGAATATCCATAGAAAATAAAATCTTTATAATAAAAAGTTTAAGTAAATGTTTTTTTTATTCTGGGCCAAGTTTAACATATGCTCGGCATTCATCAGAATGTTTTACGTAATACTTAATCTTATTCTATTACCTTTGCGTTTCAGTTTACAATTTGCCGATTGTATAAAAAAGAATGGAATTACTCTCACAAAGACTAAGAAAGAATGGATTATTGTGTCACTTTATGCCATTAAGCTGTCAGGATATTTTCGTCGTTTTCACTCCAGTTGTAGGCACCATGAGGTTTTTAGTGATAAATGTTTCTCAATAGTGATGAATTGCATGTCCGAGATAAACCAACGTGCCACCTGATGTAACCTTGAATTGTCCAGAAGAGCATTTTCCTTATTTTATGCATCTTGTACTTAAAGGTCAAAATCACAATAACATGGCGTGTTAGACAAATATTTTAAGTATGAACAGAAACATAATGGATCGCTTGTTGTAGGAACTAATTTTGCATCTTACATTCATATCTCGAAAGAGTAAATCACATCAGTAGTTCATTTTTTTACTGCAGTTTAAGACATGACAGAAATACAAGTTCCGGAACTAACCCGAAGAAAAATATATAAATATAATGCGACTAAAACGATTTTTCTGTGAAGATACTATGTAGGTTTAAAGAATTCGGTTTTTGTGCGAGAGTACTTCAACTTCAGTTCAGAGATGCAGAGTTTTAATTTAATTTTGTTAGTTCTGGAAGTTCTTAGAGTATACATTTACTCTACTGGAACAGTGTTCCATTTCAGAATATTACCCTACTGTATGAGTACCCTATTGCAGGGGTAGGCAACGCGGCGCCCGCGGGTGCCATGGCGCCCCCGATCTATTTTTAATGCGCCCTCGCTGGACTAATGTAAATGTAGGATAGCCAGAGCGATTTACTTACTCTTGTCAAACAGCGATATACAGCAAGTAGTCAGTTTAGTTTAGGATTGTGCATAGATTAGCAGTTTGCTAACCTTGAGCTTATCTAATAACACACACGTATTTTTTGTTAGTGTGTGATCGTATTTCGAATAGACCACGCGTAGACCGTGCATTTAAAACTACCAAGTAATCTTAAATAATTCTTTTCTTTCAAAACCATTCATGGATAAATGTAAAAGAAAAAGAACATATTATTTTAACGATGAATGGGAACATCTATATTGTTTCGTTGATTGCAAAGGGAAGTGTATTTGTTGTGTACTAATAGTGTTGCGATTCCCAAGAAAAGTAATATTGAACGACATTTTAAGACCGGTCATACCAATTTTGATAGTGACTATCCAATGAACTCTGAAATTAGAAGGAAAAAAATTATTTCTTTAAAATGTTCAATAACTAACCAGCAAAGTTTTTTTACTAAACCACTGCAACAACATAAAGCAGCAAAGATCGCGTCATATAAAATATCGCATTTGCTAGCTAAGAATAAAAAACCATTTACGGATGGAGAATTAGTGAAAGAAGCCATGTTAGAAGCTGCTGATTCACTTTTTGAAGAATTTAAAAATAAAAAAGAAATAGTTTCAGCTATAAACACGTTGCAAGACACTCAAGTTTCACACTGAATTTTATGTATCATTAGGTGTGACACCAACAAAAAAAAGTTATAAAAAATCTGTTTTTTTTAATGCCTATTTATACCTGTTGATTATCTGTAAAATATGCGCCCTCGGTGAGTTTCAAATTTAGTATTGCGCCCTTAAGGACAAACAGGTTGCCGACCCCTGCCCTATTGTATGAGTAGCATACTGAGCAAGTAGCTCAGTATGTTACTCATATCTCCTACCTGTCAACGAAGAGTTGAGTGCTAAATAAACTTTATTGCATTTCTTATTTCAAAATTTTTTTTTATTCTCTGACTAATTACAAGACGATATATATGACATGGACGAGTAGTTAAGGCATGGAAGACACATAATACATTTCATATATAAAAAATTCTTTATTGTAATCCTTCTGTCCATAGCTATGCCATACAGAAATCCTTTGTTCTCATAATTTGCCACGACAAGCTTGGAGGATGTTATCAGCCCGAGTTCCCGCTCAGAACTGACTCTTTTGGCGTTGCTACCTAAGCAAAATTCTTATGTCTATTTCCGCTTATGTCTATTTTATGCTTCTTTACTTTGTATAGTTCCCCTCGAGGGTGTGTTTCTCTTATTATGTTTCGTTAATGAATTCTAACTATTTTTAATTAAAACTCGCTTAATTCTTAACCTCCCAGTTTTAAACCTGAGTTTGTTTATCTACCTATATCTATCTATATCTATTTATCTATTTATCTATAGATATTTATATCTATTTATATCTATCTATTTATCCATCTATTTATTTATTTATTTATTTACACAGGACACCGCCTTATATTGGAACGTTTGTGTTCCTATAAATTTCAAAAATCTTAGCTAGTAAGATTCAAGAAATAGGTATAATCAGCTCTCGTGCAATAAAAAACAAGCAAACAAGCTGGTCATAGTTCTAACAATGAGCTTTTTATTTTTTCCTAACTCAGCTGGTAATACAGGCACTATATGTTTTTATACCAATACAATGCTGCGGTACTGTTGCCCATTTAGCACCACCCGAGCAGCACGTGTAGCTTAAGGTATGCTACGGACGCGAGGAACATTACCCCCGCTGGGTCCTAATAATTTAGATGCAGGGACCAAGTAGAAGACTTCCAGGCTTGGCCTGCCACCTTCAGAGGTATCGTTTGAGAACTTGGAGGCTTTGTGACCACGAACCTATTTTACATGTCCAGTCACCTTTAGAGAACATGGTGGATCTTAGGCCGGCTCCAGCCCCTAACACGCAACATTTCTGTTATGAGAACGCTACCTTTGTCGACTGAAGTACCGCGGCTCTAATAATGAACCTGTTAACATATTAACTTTAATCACAATGTGTGGTACTGTAAGTGCTATCAAAAGAATTAAATTGTAAATTATTGTCTACAATACCATAATGGATTAATCTTTTTGCTAGACGAAGACTAATCGTGCAACACCTTGTACTGTACAGCCCAAAAAGAAATCACACTAATATATTTGTGAACAATCTCTTTATTATTGAAGAATAAAATGTTTTTATGGCAAGTGAGTTATAGAATAAAACGTATCAGTCCTCTCTGTCAACTTTTGTTCATGAACTACTGAATGCTTTGGAAAAATAAAAATACGTGCACACTAGCACATTCCTCGTGCGTTGTCCATCAATCACATCAAAGATTTGACGCTGATAGCGTAAGTCGTGAGTCCTACACTCACAAATTTCAGCAATGAGGTCCAATAGCTGGTGGCTAAAAGCGACGAAGCACCGTTGCAGTGATCTCTGTTAGGTCCGACGCATGATGCATAGCCCATGACGTAAGGAATGTATGACTGGTCGTGTACTCCGTGGAACAAATGGGCCATGGGCCCTCTGGCAAAAACGGCGACGTCTTCTCCCCCGTGTGATTCATAGCTCATGGGCAAAGCAGGTTCCATGCGGAAATCTTTATCCACTGCAGAAGAAAATAAATTATGTACAGTGTTTGAGATTTCAAAAATATTATGGTAAGTAGTTTGACACAAGCCACAAAAGTTTTCTTTTCTTAAAATGGATTGGCTCTTTACTACAATATCATATGCAATATAAAAATGATATATAGATATGTAATCCAATAATTATAAAATTGCTGGACATTATAGCCCCTATTGTTTATATTTGCCCGGGGTACTGGGCAAGGTCACTGAAAGGTCACTGTCAATATTCAAACCTTTTCCTCATTCTGTTAAACATAAAATGTCAATATAACGAATTTGAAATTTCAGAATCACCAATGGAGAGCACTACGTGAGCACTCAGAAAAATCACATCTACTCAAAATTCACAAATTTAAAACTTTTATATGCACTTGAAATACTTTAAAGATCTACAAATTGGTAAACAGTTTATTAAAATCAGGTAAGTTATTCAACAATTAGAAAAATATTTTTTAAAACTTTTTCGATTCGATGCGCTTTATCTTTTGCAAGCGCGATTTAATTTTTTTCCTTTTAATCTAATCATCACTTTGATATTTGAATATGCCTATTACTCTTTCCGAGTACTAAAGTACAACATATGATGACAGTTTTTTTATTAAGTAGAACGAAAGTTATTAATTTTTTAATTTTAACATAGGAAGATTCTCGTATTTACCAAACCTACAGATATTGAAGTTTTATCGCTCTATCTATACAACTGCTTCAATCGGAATTTTATAATTTTTCGAGTTAATATCTTTTGATTTCTCTAAAAATTGATATTTATTTCAAGAAATTTTAATCATGCCTGCAAGTTCCCTAGCGAACAAGCATGTTAGTGATAAATATGCCTATGTTATACAAACAATTAAACCCATGAAATTCCCAAGCAGTCATAGCTGAATGATAAACGCGTTAATGTCTATAATTAAAACCTTTTAATTTTCTTCATTGTCATATTATAATTAATGAAATTGAATAAAGCTGACACATGGACATTCAGCATATTAATCCTTCAAAATGTCATAATTTAATGAGAATATGTGTTCGGAAATTAATGATTGCTAGTTTCATGCCGATCACGTTTCAATACTTTCAAGGACAACGCACTATTAATAACTTTCGACTACTATATATATATATTTCTAATCATAACCTTTTCGACTCTCCTACCCGAGTACGGATAAAGAATTTGAGTTTTATCTAACACAACGTTTGCCAACCTCTCTTTTTCTTTTTTAAGATCACGTACCACTTAGCTGTACATCATGCTAAATTGTACCACTTAGTAAAACTAATTGTATTTCATGAAATTTGTCATTGCGACTTTATTTATTTGCATTATGCATTTCATAGGGTGACCATGTATTCACATCACATCAGGACCGTAGCCAGAAATTATTTTCGGAGGGGGACCAAGGGAGAAAGACATCTTTATTTTGAATGATACTTCAACTGATGAAAGGGAAAGCACTGTATTTCCAGAATACAGTGCCGGAAATACAGTGCTGTATTTCCGGCCACCGGCTTAGGAAGACTTTTATGGTCTGAGCGGTTTTCTTTTCTTTCTTTTTTTTATAAAGAAAATGACTGTTTATATTCATGAACAGCTAGGCAGATAGCACACACACACACACAAACGTGGGACATTGCCTATCTACAAAATGGTCTTTCAAAATTTCGGGGGGGGATCAGTCCCCCAAATCCCTCCTCCTGCCTTCGGCCTTGCATCACATAATGAGAGAAATTACATTGAAACATGCCTAAATGTCATGCCCGATTACAAACTCACTGTGACTGACTGACTGTGTGTGTTCAAAATTCCATAATTATCTCTAGTTCTTGTAGAACTCGGCAATCCATCGCTGTTTGTGTTTTGCTTGAGATTTTAGCATGTACTAATTCCTAACCACTAGCCCATATCTTATTAAAAAAGTTAATACGGGGATCAATGAATTTTGAGAAAGGAAGACTATACAACCACAAACAATAGCCTGTCACTTGCAAGCCGAATGGTGAAGTAAACGAAAGTACAGCGTCATCACAACAAGTGGTGAAGACATCTCAAGTTACTGATGGCTAACTGATAATTTTTTTTATTTACTTATTTTACAAATGCCAAACAATTAGCGCTTAAGCCAGTAGTTCACGGGCTCTCCAGTACTTTTTAACAATGCTCTCATACCGAGAAAGTACAACACAATTATTTAAATGTTCAAAAGTCATTGGATGAGTATAGTCACACAAAACACAGTTCGGTGAATCCAACACCCAACTCTGTAGAGATGGTCTTGTAAACAATCATATCCAGTCTGAAAAGGGCCACTGCAGTCTTTCTCGGAAAAGTGGGAACAGCTCTCTCTTCCCCCAAAATCCATCTCTTATTAGTCACACGCTGAACCATATTTTGTTTAAGAGTTTTCTTAACACTTGGCATGCGAGTATACTTCACCGCTAACTTACGCGTGCAGCGGGCATTTTTTCGTGAATCGCGCGAAAGTTTAGTTATTCAGGAAAATTGCAGTAAATCAAAAATTACTTTGCTTTTATGAACGAAACTTTTTTTATTTTACACTTTAATATATACTGTATGATTATTTAATAAAAAAACCATATTTTTACGAAATCACAAAAATAAACGATTTTTAAAATTAAAGTCCGATAATCTGTCAGAGCATATTTCTTCATCACTATCTTTGTCACGACGGCTCATTTTATCAATTTTGTATTCAACAATAAAATAAACCAAACTTCAAATTGACAAAACACGACTTGTACGTTCTAGAGCTAGGAATTCCATTGAAGACGAAATAACGCAACAAAAGACCGAGTCACTCGACAATCATAACTTTCGGAAAGAAAAAATGTAAAGCGTCGCATAGCAACGCAAACAACACGCATATACTGTCACACATGCATATAATTATACGTATTTAGTAGATTTGGGTTGGTTAGCGGGTATCCACAAGTCTACTAAATACATATTTTTACGTGACCCGCGCTCCAGTGACAAACTGCAAAAAACGTAAAAATACGGTGCCCGCACGCGAAGTGTTAAGAGTCAGATTAGCAATCAATTTAGTTGTGATATAATAGAGCGATTGATCTATCAAGGCTCACTTTTTATGTGTATCAGCCTTTCCATTGCTTCAACCTAACTAATAAATAAATTAGAAAGTACACTAAAAAATAAATAAAAAATATCGATAGCCGGATTTCTGATCATCCACTGTACGTATTAACAACTTTACTGTATAATGTTATTAATTAAAACAATTTTATGAATTATCGGAAAAACTTGTCTATGATATTTTTCATTTAATTTTTTTAATTTTATTAACACCATTATTGATTATTTTTCGCATACCATCAATGGTACGCGTACCACAGGTTGAGAAGCACTAATCTAACTGATTAAGGGCCTGTCTCCCCATAGTCTTTTAACGGCTAACAGCGATTAATCTATGATTAAACGGAGAATTGCGTCCCACGATTTGTTGGTGCCATAGATTAATCGCAGTTACCCGCTAAATGACTTTGGTGAGACCAGCCCTAAATGCGTTTAGATTTGTTAATAAATATTTCATTGACTAATGCATTTAAAGTTTTTAAATATTTATAGTTTAACTTACGAACAGTTTCTTGAGTCAAGTTATGCTGTCGAGCATCTTCTTTATATCCCGGTCCGTTATGATAACCTAGAGTTGTAAATGTCTTATTGTCCATGTCAGAGACTCCACCAAGACCTAGCAAAAAGGAAGTGCATTCAAGATACCAAATTATACATAAGCAAATATGCATTAATAATTTTGATATGTAGCTTGTTTTTCAAAAAGAAGACAATTCTAAGACTTCTGTTGAAATCAATCCAAGACAATTAGTGATCAGAAAATGGTATAATTAATATTCTTCATTAGAATTTATTATGCTTTTAATATGTACATAACTTACTGGTCTCATAACTCGTAAAGGAAATTTTTTTTTTTTGAAAATGTATCTGTTTTAAACCGTCACAAGTTTTTAATACTTTAAAATATTATGAAAATATTCTATATTAGATCCATCTGTTATAAAGTTATGAAATATTGCCGCTAAATGATTAAAATAAAAATATAGAACAATTAATATAGAAGAAACAAAAACTATGTAACACCTATTTGTAAAGTTGAAAAAAATTACTTAATGAATAAAACTTATTACTACTTAATAAATAAAAATGATTTTCCGTCCGTATGTATTGTTAATATCTATAGAATAAATTGATATACAGATAGTTGAAAAGTTACATTACTTTTAATGGTTAAGTTCTTTCTATTTTTCTATCTTCATGAATTTTTAATTTCTTATATCAAAACAATTTGTGTTATTAATTCATTTTAAACCTACCTAGATTATATAGGGTTTAGCGTATTGTGCTCCCACCCGATCGGCTTGGGCTCGATTCCTAAGTAAGGCATAGATGTATTTGTGTTGCCCCTTTATAGGGAGCAGAATTGCCTTACCTATACTATGTTTCCACAATAAAAGTGACAACAAAAATCAAAATCTTTTTATGATGCATTGGGAAAACAAATCATTTTATAGAACACAGTTTCTGATCATTGTAATTTCATCTGTATGTTAATACCTATAACCTAAATTAATTTATCGTGGATACCATTTGTATGACAATTTTTTTCAAAATTATAATACATTAATCATCTACATTTTTCATGATAGTTAAAATGAATTATTTAATGGGTTTTTATTATAAGGGTTGAAACAGATCAATACATATTTTGCAACATGTTGCATAATTTTATCAAGAACCAGATAATTGTGATTAAACTTGGCCTATTCAAAGAATTCCGTAGCTGTACAAAGAATGAGGATAGTAGCAAAAATTTGTAGACAGACAATTAAAAGCATGCTTTGAAAGTTTCTGAAAAAAAAATTAGTACAAATATATTTCCTGCTAGGAGGCACCTAACCGAAAAACATGCGCAATAAATAACTGTGAGCAACAAAAAAGTTTGATATGTTCCAATCGTTTATTTTAACATTTTTAATAATTATGACATTTGAGACTCTTTATTACATTTTGAAGTGTTATGTGTGATGAGGCGATTTAGATCAGTAATATAATGAATTAATTCGAGAAGTAAAATGCTTGGGATCTAAATCTGACCTCATCACATCTTTTGTAAAGGTTAGAGGACAATAAAAATTATTTTAACGCTTTTTTTCGTCTTGTGCGGGATTCTCGGGCAGGGTTCTGATCCCAGTTCCAGATTAGAATCATGTCTCCATACATGACACTAAATAAGTGTAAATAAGTAATGTAATAAATGTAAAGTAAGTAATGTATGTAATACACTACTTACTTTACACGTGTTAAGTACAAGTTACAAGTATAAACAACAAGTGTGTGTATTACAAGTTACAAGTGCAGTTACAAGTGTAAAGTAAGTAATGTATGTGTAATAAATTAAGTAATGTAATAAGTGTAAACGAATGTACCTTTGTGGAGTTATTTATAAGTCCCTTCGACAGTGCCCAATTTAAAGGCTCTCATAAATAATTCCACAAAGGTACATTCTTATTTAGTGTCATGTACGGAGACGTGATTCTAATTTGGGACTGGGATCAGAACCCCGTCCGAGAATCCCGCACAAGACGAAATAAAGCGTTGAAATAATTTGTATTGTCCTCTCCCCTTTACAAAAGATGTGATGAGGTCAGATTTAGATCCCAAGCATTTTACTTCTAGAATTAACCCATTATATTACTGATCTAAATCGCCTTATCACATTATGACAGAACAAAGAGTGAAAATTTTGTTAATGCAAGTGAAGAAGAAAATCTTATTTGCTTAAAGGAATGAAATGAGCTTTAGTTCTGGATATAAAGGAGAAGATCAAGTGAATAACACATTCTTTCAGTTACATTGGATACTAGTTTACAATGACGTGCATCAATCGGGGAACTGTCTTACGAAAACTAGGAAAATAACATTGCAGGCTTTCGGGAATTTCGATGTGGAAAGAAGGTGCTCTGAGAATCATGCCCTTACTATCGACGTTGCTCCGATTGGCAACAAACCCTTTTTAAAACTGTACACTACCCACAAAATATGGTTTTTAAAATTATTTTTCCCATTATTTATATACGAGAGGAAAGCCCAAAAAAATTTAATTAGTTTTTTAAAAATCGGGTATTTAAGGTTTAAAAAAGCGACTCCTAGTAGACTTTTATCATAATTTTTAGTCAAAGTGCTTTTAATATTCTTAGTTTAGTTACAATTGCCGAGTATTCAAAGATTCATAGCTTATAGAAGTAGAAATTTACCACATGTATCAAAACTCCTTTAGAAAGTCTAAGACTAATTAACCAAGATTATAGCACCTTTCAATAATCCACTAAGGTGTTATATGCCTGCATATATAATAGTCTTACCTAACCCTGTCGGTCTTTACAAATTCAAATAAAAACTCTACTCTAATTTTTGCATTCCCCAATATCTCAGTTAATCCATAATGAGACAGAGATTATCCGAGAAGTTTGAAATCGTACTGGAGCTTGATGGAAAAACATCTATGACATTTTTTATCAAGAACTCATCACTTGAAATATGTTGTAGTTACAAAATGCTATGTATTTTTGCTACAGGTATTGCGTAATAAAATTGATATGGTATGTTTAACATCAATGAGTGAAACTAGACAAAAGAAATATTTTCGAAACAGTTAGTTGAAGTCTTTTCCTTCACATTTCACTAGTACTTTTCTTTTGGTCTAGTTTTGTTCGAATTAGTCCACTTTTCAGATTAACTCTACTCTATTGTACGTGGCAATCTAATATTCTTACCTAGTATATTAGTTCCTCTCAAAGGATAGTCACCTCCAAAAGTGAACGTGTGCGAATGATCTGCAGTGACAACGATGAGAGTATCATCCTCATCTGTTGCATCTACGGCTGACCCAATGGCTTTGTCAAACTCCACGCCTTCAGTGAGAGCTTTCCGAGCCCAGTTTTGGTGATGAGCAAGATCGATACTTCCACCTGCAAAGGAAGAGTATGTGTTTACAATTGTAAGACGCCTAATATTTTACATTTACTACAGGAACTGGATAGCTAAGGCCGGGACAGGGTTTTACCACTCTTACATTTACTACAATTACCGCTCACAGGGACGCACCTCCTTTATTTGTGCACGGGCTTCACGAATCAGGGGTACCTGTGATCTTTCCTTAGCGTTTGTTATGGTAGTCTCGAGTTTAGCTTCGTAGTGTTTGCTCCTTACCTGGTTGGACCACATTAAAATCTGACCATGACGGGCCTTTCGTAGGCTAGCGGTGGCTTGGTAGCCATTTATGGAGTCATTGTAGCAGCACAGCCATCAATAGTTGCTGCTGTATGTCTTCGGATGGGTCAGCTTAAAACACACATTTACTACAGGTTTGATGAGGTTCATTGGGAGCCCTTTCTAAAGCATATTCTTAGATAGGAAATTTACCTTAGTTCTTAGAAATATTCCACTATAAACATTCATTCACAATAACGGCGAGTGGTGCACAGAGGTGCCGTAGGACAGAAGGGTCTTATCGCAAAACAAATTAGTAGAAAAAATTATCAGTAGACAAGCATGAGCAAAGAGATCTTGAATGGACTTGGAATGGTCAATAGAATTTGGTATTGCACATTAAATAAATAATGAAGAAGTACATGAAAATTTTGCAAAATGTAAAGCTCCGCATATTCCCTTTGTGTAATATATCTTTTTCTTACATATAATAATAAAGAAGTTTTCTTCCTGCACCTCATTTGCCATGTAAAATATTGAGATACGGAGTAATGTAAAATTATTGAGATACGCCTCGGCATTCAGGCAGTTAAAGTGGAGTGTTTAAAAACCGGGGTTCCATTAAAATGAAATGCGGTTTAGCATTTCTTTCTCTCGATATAAAAACATTTATTACTACAGTATCATTTTATGTGGATAGTTACAGCAAGCCTAGATTAGAAGACCTGGCAGAAAATAAAATTACAAAACTTGAAGAGATTGAAAAAAGTTATTCTTTTAAAAATTGACTACAGAAAACCCATAGAAAAATATTTGTTTATAACAATGGATTTCATGATATAAAAGTAGTTTAAAAATAATCGAATTTAGTTTACCATATTATAAACATAAGTTTTCTGAAATATTCGGGTTGTAAGTGAATGGTAAAATCCAGTTGGAATTTTAGCCTTCGTGTGCAAAACAGTAGACCGTAGAGCTCCAAACCAAACCAAACCAGTTAAAATTTATCGTTTATTCAATTTTATTTAGTTTTTTCTCAGAAAAAGATCTCTTTTAGGTTTTTTACATTAATCACCGAAACTAAAAATATCACATCTAAATTACGTATGGAAAATATAATCTAATTAATGATAATAAAGTGACAGGCCTCTGTGACAACTTTTCAAAGTTTCAAGGAAAAATTCATACCTATTCCTCATTAAAAGCATACCGTGAAAAATTTATTATAGGGATAGAAATAAATTTATTCACTATAATACATAAATTTAAAATGTTCCTTTAAATATTTTTTCTGGTGATAATCAGTAGTGGAGTTGGAACTTTTAATACCCTCTGCTAGCATGGACGTTCGTAGCAGTTCGAAAGAAGTAGATTCTGGTTTAACTAACTCTCGTGTAGTAAACAAATAGATCTTATAAAAACTTAAAACCAAACCTGCATTTTTTTCTATAGTCTCTCATAGCCTAGGAAGGATACCTATTCTAACCAGTTTTAAGATTCTAAGGATACCTATTAGAACCAGTTATCAAAACTGCGCACTTTTTAGGCGGTAAATTAATTTAATAGTAACTATCACTTTTGTCACATGTAGAAATTTTTTCTTTTATATCAATAGTTCTAATAAACATGAATACAGCAAGTTTTTATAATACCAGATAAGCGAATATTGTGATGTTATTAACTTGTATATAAAAAAATATTATACACCATCAAGACAAAACAAAAAGTCCAATAACTAAGTTCAGTTCTTTTGTATTTCAAATTTTAGTTTTATTCTTCACATATTGATCACGTAGCGGGGGTTTAATGGTTTCAAGACACAACTGTTTTTTGTTCCCCCAAATTATATTTTTCGATACAAATCGATATATTTTTCCTGACACTCTTACCTGGGGAATCGATACCACCTTTTGCTACACCTCTGGCGGAAAGGGTTGAAATAAGGTGTAACGGACAGTGAAAAGTTATGTCTTCTTCAAAATAATCAGAGTAAGATGTTGGCACATTCTAATTATTTCACACAGTTATAATCAAAAATAGCTCATCCCATTTTTTCCATGCTCTTTATATATAAAAAAGTAGACATACAAAGGTGGTATCGATACACCAGAGGCAATCTTGGAAGCAACATATCTATTTATATCGACAAATATGACTAGAAGAAACTCAAGAATAGAATAAAATTTACGGGAAACTAAATTACAAGTCATCCGATTTTGTCTTAACGACAATTTTAAAACGTTGTACGAAGTAAAAAAACTATTGTTATGAAAATTTTTCAGGGATCAGATTTCAACGGAAACACACACCCTTTTAACAACGCTTAAATCCATTTTGACTATTTTGGTACTTACGTTAAGCATTATGTATGAACGTAGTACAAGGAAACTATCTTTGAAATGTTAAATAACCATTCTGACCACACCCCGAATGCGTTTTGAATAGTTTTGTCGACACATCTGTACGTACGTAGATATGTCCCAGAATTCCCATTTAGTTTGCAGCAAATTTGCAGCAGTCTTGCTTTACAAGCCTGCAAGCCAAGTTTGTCATGACAAGGTTGCCACAGTTTTGCAGCAAAATAGCGTTGTAAAGGAGTGGTCGCTTTATGTTCCGTCTAACTTGCAGGAGTTTTGCTGCAAGTTTGTAGCTTCAAATTGGTTATGAAAAAATATTATCCCGATAGAAATCAAACTTGCTACAAGTATGCATTGCTATCTAGGGTGTCTGTATTTCGCATAACTCAAAAATGATATGGGGTTAGGATGTTGAAATTTTGTTTTTAGGACTGCTGTATCATCTAGATGTGCACTTCCCTTTATCTTTACAATCTGCAATCTATGTAAGAAAAATCTCGATACATCCGATATTTAAACTTTACTAATTACCACCAGATGGCAGTACTTAAGACCTGTCTGATATTGCATTACTCATATAATAGCTCTGATCCAGTAATTATTCTGGGGGGGGGACAACCTCCAAAAATGTATTAATATATAATAAATAATCCAATAATAAAGATTGATTCT
This sequence comes from Pardosa pseudoannulata, assembly GCA_032207245.1. Classification (NCBI taxonomy): domain Eukaryota; kingdom Metazoa; phylum Arthropoda; class Arachnida; order Araneae; family Lycosidae; genus Pardosa; species Pardosa pseudoannulata. Next base: position 48,878,400 of record CM063506.1, on the reverse strand, counting down.
ATACTTTCAGATATATGAGTGGTAAATAACTGCTTTGTAAATAATTTAAAGCTTGAAAATTGACAGTAGGAATAACTGAATTTACGAACACCACGAGCTATTGATTTTAACACATTGTGTGCGGGTACATTTCGCAGCGGAATTGTACCGGGAGCGGACGTTTTGCTCGTAAATTTACTTATTCAGTTAAATCTCAATAGATCGAAAATTATTTAATTTTTTAACCAACTTTTCGTATTTTTATTGAAATATATAAACAAATTTGTAAATAGAAATATATAACTAACAACTATAAGATTTTTGCAAACAAAAAATATATTTTTTATTGGATAAATTTGTAGTATCGTAAATATGAAAAATCAAATATAAATAGTAGTATATAGTTTTAATTATTTCGAATTATGTTTTATATAAACATTTTTACATTATAAAAAAAATGAAAAGAGCAATCATAAAACTAATAATGTAAAAGCTAG
>CM063506.1:48805424-48870424 GCA_032207245.1 Pardosa pseudoannulata | reverse complement strand
GAGCACCTGTAGCAGCGCATGTTCGGCTGATGGTTCGAATGTACTGGTCTGTTGCCCCAAGAATCTCTGCAACAGTTCTAAAGCGAATGCTACGAAGTGATTTCTTCATCTTTGGAATTAAGTCAAAGTCACAAGAACTTAGACTGAGGAGTATGATGGATGGTAAAGCATATCAAGTAGCGTCGATCACTGTCCATTATGAAGAAATCACTTCGTAGCATTCGCTTTAGAACTGTTGCAGAGATTCTTGGGGCAATAGACCAGTACATTCGAACCATCAGCCGAACATGCGCTGCTACAGGTGCTCTGGGACTTCTACATCGTTGGAAACTGGTTATACACACTACTGGCGACTATACTAAAGGACTGTAAAACATGGTGACATGAATCAATTTTGTATTCCATGTAAATAAATAGTTGCCACTATTAAAGTTCCAATCCACGTAAAATAACTTATGAAGGATCACAGTAACAGCGATAGTGTACTTCAAAGGCAATAAAAGAGTTAGTCTTCACAGTCAGGCGGATACACTTGTACAGAACAACTATCAATTATGTTAAGTATCAGAGTAATATCACAGTAACCATATATTCGAACCATCAGCCGAACATATGCTGCTACAGGTGCTCTGGGACTTCTACATCGTTGGAAACTGGTTATACACACTACTGGCGACTACACTGAAGGATTGTAAAACATGGTGACATGAATCAATTTTGTATTCCATGTAAATAAATAGTTGCCACTATTAAAGTTCCAACCCACGTAAAATCACTTATGAATGATCACAGTAAAAGCGATAGTGTACTTCAAAGGCAATAAAAGAGTCAGTCTTCACAGTCAGACAGATACACTTGTACAGAACAATTATCAATTATGTTAAGTATCAGAGTAAATATACACCATATTTTATAAAACATTAACCCCTTCCGGTGCGATTTAATAATGAAAAACTGTGCATGAAGTAACCATTTATTTTTATTTAAAAAACTTGTTTCATTTTACAATTGTTACATATTTTTAATTAAAATCCACTTTTTACATAATGTTAAATAATATCAGAAGCGGCAAAATTAAGAAAATATCAAAGCAAAACATTAATAAGGTATACAATAGTCTTCAAGCGAGTGGTACTTTTCAAAACAAAGTGCAAAGGAATTCTCGATTGTTTACACCGCCAGAGAGTCTCAATTCTAATTTGATTCTTGTAACTCACACGGCACTTCTTAGTAGGTTTTCTTTTATTCTGACTCATCAATTTTTCAGTGACTTGTACCAAGAAATTCTAATTAAACAATATGTAATAATAACCTGGGATTTCCACAAGTAACAAAAGAGTTGCTAAATTCAGTACACTAGAAATTTTAAACTAAATTAATTATCATATTTAACAGAAACTTTAATCGCATGACGAGTGTAGCTCGTCATTGTGCGGTATGGAATGAAAAACCAATGACGAGCTAGACTCGTCATTTTACCGGAAGGGGTTAAATACTTCCAATTAGTGTTATAAATTATCGACAGTCACACATTTCACTGAATATCTACTGTCAGTTACCGTATCTGTCGTTTTCATGTTTTCGTCACTTTTTATTTCTATGGCCTTGAAAAACTATGGATCAAGGTTTCTATTATCTTAACATTAAAATAATATTTTTGATAATTCAAGTATCCAAACAGAAAATAGAAAATAAATATTACGACAATACACAAAAGACAAGAGACTTTTTTTTTATTTAAGCAAATAAGTTTTACATGGGGAGACACTCGTTAGAAAAACTGGTTGAACCGATACTTGAAGTTTGTCTAAAGAATGGTCACAATTTATGTACTTCATAACCATGAACTTTGAATTGCATGTTTTCTCTCTACAACCAATAAATAAGTTAAGGAAAACAGGCTACCCCGTTGTGATACCATCAAAATTTTAGAAAGTAAACATTGGATAAAAAGGAACAAGTGTCTACAGTAGAACATCCGAACTAAAAAATAAAGGCGGGGTTATAGTGAAATTAACTATGTTCTACCCAACAAAACCAGTTTATAATTTTTTGTAAATCATGTAATTCTGTAAGAAGATCTTACCGATGAAAAAAAACTTCTCTTGTCCTGTTCGTTAACTAAGCATGTTGAGAGCAAAAATTCAAATCCTTATTTTTTTAAGCCTAACAGACTAAAGGTCAAAATGGCAAAAGAGAAGCGTGTTTTATAATTTCTGAGACATTGTTTAAACAATGATTCATTCAAAGACAAGAACATGTTGAATGAGATTAAAAATTTTGCAAACACTGGAATTTTGGGGTTTTTTCTTTTTTTGTCTGTGTGAGTTTTACAATCCTTTGTAGTGCTATAAATGTGAAACTATATGTACACACAGAGTTCGTCAAGTATATTTTAAGAGAAATAATTGATTACCATATCATTGATATTTTTAAAACCTTCATATATATTTAGACTCGTTTAAACAGCATTTACACTTATACAAGAATCTTCTAAAACTGTATAAAATTCCTTTCTGCATGTGTTGACACTACTTAACTGTCATCTCTAATTGAATTTCAAATGGACTTCAATATAAACACTTTGTGATTTTTCTGACAGCAATGAGTTACAAAGCACATTTTGCCTTTATAAACACAACAGCATTAAAAGCCTTAACACATATCAATATGTACGCTTTAACACATATTGATATGTACACCTATCAATATGTACGCCTTAACACATATTGATATGTACACATGTCAATTGAAAAGTTAATTATCACATGCCAACCAATAAATGCTTAAAAAAGCAATAGATTCATATTATAATTCCTTTTCTTTATGAAAAATGTGTGAATTTCTATTATAAAACGAAAATACTTTAACCCATTTATTTTGGCAGGATTTGCCGTGCTTTTAAACGGTTGAAAATGGTTGCTATCATACGACAAATTCGAGCATTATTCATTGGTAAATGGAATCGTAAACTAGATGCGTTTTTTATCAACACTTACAGGTTAACGTGCAATAACACCTTAAGAGTACCATGCAAATAGAAGTTAGTTCTTCAGAAACACAGTTCGTTAGAGGTTTTCATAAGGATATATAAAGCGAAAGCCTTGTATTTTACTGTCGAGTAAAGTTTGTAAATAATTTTACCGTCGACATAGCTACGAAATATTATACGACAATTGGAAAACTTTTGTTATAGGAATTCGTTTCTTCCATCGTCTTTGTTACCACGATAGAAATTAACAGACAAAAGTCTTTGCGAAATGCTTACTTACTCTAATATCCTTTCCGGGCACATCTTGTACGAGCTGCCCGGCGATGTCCTTGCATTGAGGGTCTGGTGAAGCAGACTCCCAGTTACGACTCGCCGAATGTGAATACAGACCAGCAGGAGTAGCGTGCGTTACTCTTGTCGTCGTTACAAAACCAGTCCATTTACCTGGAACAAATAATGACAAAGTTGTTCGTCAACACAAAGACCTTCTTAGTACAAGTCTTTTAGAGCCGTTTAAGATAAAAATCTACATCAGCTGCCGAGCTCAGTTCTTCAATTAGCTTGGTAGAGAAAATACACATAATATAGGTTTACTGGTGTTTTTATCATATGATTCATGAAGTTAATTCATATTTATTAAACACTCAACAGACTCTATAAACAAACTTTGACCATTCAATTTTCAGAAGTTTGCTACAACAGCAGCTTCTACGTATACTTTTCTAGTAAGCAGTAAGACTGATTTTACTGTCGGGAATCTATTAATCCCAATAATAAATGTATGTGTGGAATGAAAGAAATGTTGGTGTCTGTAATAACAACAGAAATTGAGGAATTGCACATACAGGATAATATACGAGTGTTGCGTAACTAAACTCAAGCTTGTTTTTCGTCCCTTACAAACTACGACCAATCGTCATGATACTGAAAGCACTACATTTCTGGATACATACTGGGTGTTTTACTGAAGAATGAAGTACATATATTACCACGCCGTCCGTAACGTCCTAATCTCTAAACTTTCGATTTCTGCCTCTTTCCTTAGCTCCAGAAACGATTAAAGGACAGCGTTCCAACACAAGCAAGTTTTAAAATGTCGGAGGAGCTTTTGTGACAACTCTAAGAAGTGGTTTTTCATATTTGCTTATGAAGTGGACAAAACAGACAAAAAAAGACATTGAGTCTCACAATAGTTACTTCAAAAAATACCTCATATAAAATAACAGTTGTAAACTGTTCTCTGTATAAACGGCATTTTAAATGACTTCTCAAGGTTGGTTTCACTTTTGGTGTAACGCAGCGTTAAACCATCTCAATAAGTAACTAAAAACCTTTTTAGGTTATTTGAGATTTATTAAAAGTTTTAAAAAAATACAAATGTATACAGATATTTACAGTATCTATAACATTGTACAGGCCAGACCTACAGCAAAGTATCTGACTGCTCCGTTTAACCCTTAATTTGGCCAAGTCTGGTCGCTACACCAGACATATATGTTTATAAGTACTATATAACAATTGTCAGTGTTCATTGATAATTAATGTCCACAGCGGACATTAATTATCTCAAAAATGGAAAATGATATGTTTTTTGTTTATTTTACAGAGTTCCTAATGGCTATAATGACATGGGAAAATAACAAAAATTAAAAAATATTTGCAACATACATCTTTGTTGACAATGTTTAAATGACAACAATGTTTATATTTGTGATCATATGGATTAAATTTTTGAACCTCTCTCTCACTGTATGTTCTGCAGTTACGGTGGAAAAAAGGGAAATTTATTTACCTTCATCTTGCGCCCACTTCAGTATTGAGGTAACGTGCGTGGAAGGATCAGTTGAAGAAGTACAGTTCTCAAATGTAGCCCTACCGTCTAGACCTAGTGTTCCGTAGTTAGCCTTTACGCCGCACAAATAGGCTGTTGCCGTATTAGCAGAATCAGATGTCTGTCGATCTATACCGTATGTCTAGACGGAGAAAAAGAAAGAAAAGTAAATTAGACTTATTTCACAATATATATATATATATATATATATATATATATACATACATATATATATATACATACATATATATATATACATACATATATACATACATACATATATAATATATATATATATATATATATATATATATATATATATATATGGATGTTTCAAACAATTCATTTTTCATGTATTTCTAAAAGTATAGAGAAATATTTATATATTTTAAACAATTTATACTAACAAAATTTAAAATTCCACTATTTAAGAGAAATTGAAAGGAAAGAGATGTTTTCTTTGACAATAATAAAAAATAAAATATTTAATGCATAGATGTTCACATTTATTTAAGATTATGCTTCTGTTTTAAAAATTTTACAGTTGGAACATCTCAAAAAATGTCAGCATTAATATCTATAAAGTTTCCTTTCATATTTAACCATCAATTATTTTCTTCCCATATCTTTTTTAAATACATTCATTTAATCACATGATTGTTTTATTTTTCCACCTTGAAGCAAAGAAGATCCTGACTTTATTCCTTCCTATTTTACAAACTCATCCGTGGACTTAACACATTGTATACGGGACACGTACTCGTGTGTTTTCTGGCGATTGATACTTGAACGCAGGACACGTACTAGTACGGGTTAGAATTGAAGCATAATGAAAAGCCGCAGATCGCAAACACCTGTTATTGAAAACACCAAAATAATCAAGAAATACGAGGTACATTGGGCTTTTATAGTTTTAATATCCTACGTCCAGCCAATCAAATTACAGGCAAAAACTAATTAAACACAACCAATCAAAACACAAAAGGATCAACTAAAGAAAACCTCGTACGTCAAAGAAAGCTATTACTTAAATACAACAATAATTGGCCAAGTCGTCAAGTATGAGTGCGATTATATATTTCAACAGTTAGTGTAACAACAGTTTATTTGTGGGTACAAAAATAATACAGGAAAATGAATATACAGGAAATGTATATACAGGAAAATGAAGCCGAATGTTCTTGTCTACTACATAGATTCTGGAAAAATTTAGACAAATAAAAGCTAGTTTTTACATCAGTCTACATGAAACTACAGAACGGGAAAAAATTAAAACTATATACTGCTATTTCTATTTGATTTTTCATATTTACGATACTATTATAAATTTATCCACTAAAAAATATATTTTTTTGTCTACAAAAATCTTATATTTGTTATTTATATATTTCTATTTATATATTTGTTTCTATATTTCAATATAAAATACAAAAAATTGGTTAAAAAATTAATTTTTGATCTATTGGGGTTTACCTGAATAACTACATTTACAAGCAAAACGCCCGCTGCGAAATGTACCCGCACACAATGTGTTAAAAGGATAGAAAAAGTATGAGTTGTTTGGTACATGGATACAGAGTGGTAACCTATAATTTAGACCTTAACAGCTTCTTTGGATATATCATATTTAAATAAAGAACTAAAGACCATCAGCTGCTATTCCAGATTCTATTATGACTTTATACTTGCTCTCATACTAAGGTTTTATATCCAGTAAATCTCGTAAACATACGAATTCTTATTGACTGTTAAAAATCTCATAGCCTTTTCATGGAAGTAGTGACTGAGTGAAAGTAAATTACGTAAAAATTCTTTGATAATTCTAGAGACGGTGATGTTGGTTGGAACTACAATGCAAGCTGGAATGTTGGAGCATTGAAGTTAATCAAAGATTTGAGGAAAAACGAAATGAAAAATAATTTAAAAACAAGTGAATTTGTGTAATATACATATAAAATATCTTAATGTCCCCATTAATTAAAAATACCGTAGAATGTAGTAACCGAGTAGATTGATGTAGACATTCACTTACAAAAACATCTTTTATTTAGAACACCAAATAACATACAAATCCCTGTAGGGAAAACAACACAAAACACAGAAGATATTTGATGATATATTACATCGCGATCTCAAAGGGAAAGCCACGAAATCTATGTGCCAGCTTTTTTATTAACTATGGAAAAGGGCATGACCCCAGAAATTATGTCACTCTGGTAACCAATCACTTCACTTTAATTACTTCCAGTTTATTCTAGAAGATATAGTACGTCACAATATGCGGGAAAAATGAATCAACAGGGCTGTGATTCTAAATTCAAGGTGCCAGGAAATGAGTAAGCCATTATTATGAAAAATGTGTTTTAGAAATTGTTAATAAGGAATCTATATTTTCAGTGGAAAACAGAAAACATTTAAGTTAGAATTTTACTTTAATAGAATTTTATTATTACATATATATGCATACATGTGCGTGTACGTGCGTGTGTTTGTAAATTAAACTAATTTCTACTGAGACCAGTTTCTTTAACCTGCTAGAACTAGAAGAGATACATTAACTTGCCAAGTGTTGTAGAATGGAGTTTTTACTTTAAAGAGAAACAGTGATGTAAATTAATCAGGATATTTGGTTCAAGTGTAACAGTTCTGAATCGAAGATCATAAATAGTCTGTGAGGGAAGTTTATTTTGTCTATTAACGCACTGCGTAAATTGTACAATATTTATGTTCCCTTTTTCCTTATTGTTCTAGAGATTATTCAATAAGTATCTCAAAATTTCTGATATGTGTATCTGGACTGTTCTGTTGCTGCGAATATAAGCGAATTTCTTTTCCGCTTAAAGAATTTCAGATCGAGTTCCAATACTTGTTATTCTCAATGAAAGGATGTAACGCAGATAAATTTCTTCTCATTGTTTAAGTAAAATTTGTTGAATCAACAAATTTTACTTAACTATTACACTTTTTGGTACATTTCGCAGCTGAATTTTACTGGCGTTTTAAGCGTAAATTTAATTATTCAGTTAAATCTCAATAGATCGAATATTATTTAATTTTTTAACCAACTTTTCGTATATTATATGGAAATATATAAACAAATATACAAATAGAAATATATAAATAACAACCATAAGATTTTTATAAACAAAAAATATATTTTTATAATAGTGTCGTAAATATGAAAAATCAAACAGAAATAGTATTATACAGTTTTAATTTTTTCGAATTATGTTATATATAAACATTTTTACATTATACAAAAATGAAAATAGCAATCATAAAACTAATTATGTTTTACAGTGTGGTAATGTTCAAATCATTTTCCTCTATGAAGAGGTACACAGAAAAACTTGCACTTTTTTCACAGCACACACAAGATATTGTCTTTGAGGCTTTTTCTTCTTCCCAGTAGTAACAATTTTCTTTAAAATATGTTAAATTATTTGTCTAATATTTTCCAGAATCTATGTAGTAGACAAAAAGATTCGGCTTCGTTTCCTATATATACCGTTATTTTTGTACTCACAAACAAACCATGTTGTTATACTAAGCCGTATCAGTACGTGATCCGCGCTCAAGTATCAATCGTCAGAAAACTTACTAGTACGTGTCCCGCATACAATATGTTAAAAGTGTATTTTTGTGGAATCAAATACGTTGTGTAAATTTAGGGTTACATTTTATAAGTGTAGTTAAAAGTAATTAACAATGGTCTTACACGAATGTGTACTGATATCTGCGAAAGAATCTAAAGGACGATAAAAAAAACTACCTTCTAAGCTTTATGTCTCTTAGAGTAATTCATTTCAATAAAGTTGTTAGACGTAATAGAACATTCTCCATTTTTGTCCATAACTTACCTTGGCAAGAGAGACAAAGGGAAATTGATCGAAAACTAGATTTTCATCCTCCCCTCCTCCATTTTTCATTTGTCCTTTAAGAATCCTCGTGGCAGTCACGGTTGTGACACCCATACCATCTCCAAGAAAGAGGATGACGTTTTTGGCAACATTTTTAATACTGCGCAGGCGCAAAGATTGCTGGAGCGTCTTTTGTCCTTCCTTCTGCCAGTGCTCTCCATGACCTGTGGGAAATGTACGAAAATTAAGTTATCATAGTAGGAAAGATATTTAAATGTTAATCACAAATCTTAAGTTTTAAAATTTGTCTTCTTTCCCTAAAGGGAATGATGGAAATTTGTCAAGTTAAGTAATGAAAATACTAGAAAAATTACAAAGTGGCAGGGCCTGATTATCAAGATTTTGATCCCAGGGCAGAGAATATGTTTTGGGCACTTGTAGATTATTATTACATTTCATTAATGTATAGCTGAAATATTTGCATTGATGACGCTGTACATAGTATTTACTAACATTACTAGGGTATAAACTATGATTCACTCGAAGCAAGTATATTTTTTTCTACACCCCCATGATATCTAACCCATACATCTTAAATCTTCATTTCGTACCCCGGGTATATGACCCTCTTCTAGTTTTTGCCTTGAGCCCAGTGGCAGAAAATTTTGTAGCTATCTGCAACAAGCTATTAGAATTTTATACTGTGCACAAAATTTACATACAATTTTAATGAATAAATTTGGTATCAAACTAGCAATGTTTATTCGTTTTATTTGAAACAAGCTATTTTTCATTATGTTTCCAGAAATATAGATTCTACAATATTTTCCAGAAATTATAATTCCTCAAGTTCTTCAGACAGTTCTGTGACAAATAAAATTAGTTTTTTTTAAAAAGAACCTATTTATTTTAATGAAGTAGTTATAATTTACAAAAATCTAACCAGAGTGTGAAGCAATAAAATCATTAGCCTAGGACGTTTGAAGTTGTAACTACTTTTAATCCATCAGTGTTACTCGATGCTCTATCATTCAAATTATTTGTTGACTGAAACTAAGTTTCTGTACAGGTAGAAAAGCAAAATTTTTCTATGCTACCTTGCAGCTGTTTCTAATGCTGATCTTTATTTTTTTCAGACGTTTTGAATGTTCAGAAGAATACTTATTAGAATGTTTCATTTTACTGGTAAATCATACCAATAAACATACTAATTTAAATTATCAAACCACGTGGCTCTTCACACCCAGTCAGAGAAACAGCAGCAAATGCAACAAGAATTTTATTATTTGACCATGGGGTTGAAAAGATAAGCTTTTATGCGGCCCATATTTCAAACATTTCGCAAACGGAATCCACCAATCGGAAAGATGGATTTTGCGATTGCGAACATTTTTGAGAAAAGCTCTCAAAATCTAGCCATCTGATTGGTGGATTCTATTTGCAAATTGACCTGTATTTTTGCCTTTAGTTTTTAAGTGCAAACCCACGATTGACAGATCTGTGAGTATTTATACTTGCGGGTACTCTGTGAAATAGTGAAAAACTCACAAAATTTTAGCTCATATAATTTGTACATAGAATAAAAACATGAAATTTTTAAGTCTACAAAATTTATTTGTTTCAAAATTACCTCTGGATCTAAAAATTTTGGGCCCCTGAACTCAGTAGGCCTTGGGCACGTGCCCCGCGTGCCCTGCCGTTAATATGGCGCTGCGAAGCGGTAGTATTCAAGTGTTTTTGCAGCAGTCAGCATTGGGAGCCTTGTTTTAAGACCAATGATTTGAGAACAGGCTAGATATTTTGTTTGGAAAACAGTAGAGAGTTTATCTTGCATTAAAAGATTGATTGCCACTCCTTTCTGATCTGAGTATTTTGGTACCTTCATCCAGTTCCAAACATTCCGATCAGACTGGCGTTGCAAGGAAAATATTACTTCAGTGTTGAGCTGGCAAACTTAAAGGTGACTTTACAAAGTATAGAATGAGGAACTTGCACATATGGGGGATTCGAACAACTCAGTATTTTTCAGTAATTCCAGAGTCGTAGTTTCCAAAAATGCTCTCAAAAATATAAAACACAGGTTACATTATTTTAAAAATTAATTTTAAAGTTAATCGAAAATCACGTCACATCAAAACGCTCCGGGATTGGTTGTGACGTCATAGTTCATGATATCCAATATTTTCTTCTTATTGCTTGTAAGCGCGTACTATTTTCCGATTCTGTTTCTGCAAGTTCTTGAAATTTTCTAGCTATCGAAATTTATTTTGTTTAAATCTTAAGGTTTATTTTATCGATCTTGATAGGTTAATTATCTCAATTTGTTATAAAGGTCTCTTCTACCTGGATTTACCAAAGGACAGTCAGACAACCTCCCGAAAATTGACAGCTTGTTAATGTTTTCGTTCTGGAAAACTCGGATTTTATGGGAACAAGATACGGGGATTTAAAACCAAACCATTTTTTTAATATCAGACATAATGAAAAATATTTATTATATGCCATACTTCACACAGAAACAAATTTAAGCGCCACCTTTTAGCATGTAGACAACATAGGCAGTCGGTGTTTTCATGAACTGTGACGTCACAAACTCGGCGGAGGAAGGAAGTATCGTTTTGGATAGACGTTAAAGAGTCCGCGATAAAACCCATTAAAAATCACTAATTAGGCCCCCAAATGGAAGAAAAATAGGTATTGTCTTGCTTACTTTTTTTTGTCTTCTATTGTTTAAAATTAAAATTAGAAAACGTGAAAATTCCTCATTTTTAATTACACTCTTATATTGTACTTAGTTGATTAATGTTTTTTTTTTCTCTTTCTTTCTTTCTTTGGATGGGGAATTGAAAGTTATTAAAATAGATTGTGAGATGGGGACATCCTGGGGTAAAAAAGGAGACCTTTTAGAAGTTTAAGAATACAAAATAAACGTAAAAATTTACTAAACGTGATCTGAAATCTTAAGCGTAGAAGAGTGATGGAAAATGATTTCAGTAGTGATAATGATAGATCGGGTACTGTTTCTTTTAATCTAAAAAAACAAATTATTCTTAGCGTTAAATAAACGTATATAATACTTAATTGCGATAAAAGTTTTAAGAAAAAAATATATAAAAGCAATATCCTCTCCCAGGCAAATACTAAAATAATCGCTGGTAATCAATCTGATATGACATGCAGTGGGTGGTTAGGGAATTTTAAGTCATGGCCATAGGAAGAGAGCGATTTATTCCAAACGGAAAATGCGATATTCAGGTATCAGAACTTGATGTAACAACTGTTTGAAATCACCTCTTTACATTCTTTGCTAGTGAAAATACTTCTTTTTTAAAAAGTTAAAAGACTTGCACCATTCTCTTGCCGTGAAGAATATATCCGTGAACTGAACTTCGATAGTAGTTTAGTTAATATATTTGCCGGTATCAGTGCATCAATATTTTTTACATTAAAATATTGTTCTTTTGTTGTTTTCTGTTCGAATTTAAGTACTAATCACTTCTTTTAAAATAGTTGTAAGTGCCCAAAAAGGGATCTGCTAGATACATGGTAGTGGGCTTAAAGGTAATTAATATGACCTTTAGGCTATCTAGGGTTCGGCAACATTTATAGGAAAAAACTTACTCTAACATTTATAATTTTAGTGTTTGAGTTGTAATGCAGTTTTATTTCAATTTATTATGCTTGCTGCTATTTGCATGTACCAGGAGATAGTCCTGGTGCATGCAAATGGAAGGAATGAAGGTCATTACTGTACTGTATGAAGGTCACTACTGTAGTTGGTATAGGTTGAAATCAGTGGCGTGCGGTCCATATGTGCAGGGTGTGCACTGCACACCCTAGCAAAATTATGAGGGACAATAATTTTCTGCACCTATGTCTACCTATCTTTATATGGTATATAATAAATATTATTTATAATATATTCAAATATTATGTTGATTTTCTTGCTTGTATTCCCGCAGTGCGTGCCGTACTAGGTGCTGCACCACGTAGCGCGCAAACGAACATAGGAAGTTCTGATGTGTAAGCACTGCGCACAAAATTGAAAATCTCGCTTTATATGTATGGGCTACTGGAGAAAAACATCTTACTATGGCACTGAGGCAAGTGCAGCTATTTTTCCTGCACTTGGCATTCAAAATCATCCGAAGGTACGGTTTATTAAGATTTTTATTAGAGCGGGGTCTTACGTGCTGAAGTGATTTTGGTTTTTTAACGGATTACCTGGCCATACGATTTTGCAGACGGTGGATGTTTAAATTTATATATTGTAAGATTTTGTTTCATGGAAATATAAAAGAAGTATTTCATCAATATAAAGTGAAATGTTTTAGTGTGGTAAATTAATTTCGGCGATGTATTATATTTATTGAAATAATTCGCTGAAAAATAATGTTGTTTTGTTTTAAAGAAACGAATTTTAACAGAACAGTCCAAATTTTACCATTCATTGTGTCTTACAGACAGTATATAAGTTATATTATGTAACACCGTATCCCTGTTTTTTTTTTTACATTGTCAAGATGTTTTTCGCAGACTATATGATTTTCAAATGTTAAAAACAATTAATAAATATAATTTAATCCTCTAACCTAACAAGAAACAGTTCGCTCTATTGTGCCAGCGTGCAGTGAAATTCTCTGCACGTGGAATAGACGTTCGGTTTGTCGGCACCACAGCGGTGGGCGCCATGTGGTGCTACGTTTGCTGAACATATAAGTTTTTCGTAGAAGCCCGAAGCATTGCTTTATCGACGCTGATATACCATACAACAAAAGACATGATTTCTGCTTCAGGGCTAGTAGAATTCTCATAAGTTTAACTGTTTTTTTAGTTATAACTAGACTACTCGTAGGTAAATATTTTATTTATTGTAATCTTTAAATTTATATTCATAACAAATAACCCGTTTCAGAATGGAGAACTCAGATGTCTCAATAATTAAAAGATTTATTGGAAAATCCATGTTCTCTGCACACCCTGCATGAAAACCTACCGCACGCCACTAGTTGAAATTAAACGTTATAGACAGATATTCGATGCATTTCGAAACGAAACAGATGGAATGTTGTGTTCAATTAACTGCACAATGATACTCACAAGATGCTGGAATTGTTGATAGTATGGAAGGGGGATTCAAATTTAAAAAGTATTAACAAGTAAAGCATTACAGACTTAATAAGAGTATTGAAGTGCATTTAACAGACATTTTATTGTTATAAAATCATTTCACATCGTTAAAAATAATTTTTAAAAACTTATGTGTAAACAGAAAAAAAATACAAGCAAATGGTTTCAGTTTTTTGTAATTACTTCACCAAATCACCACTTCAAATCTGAGGCACAGGCTTTTCAAGATTGCATTACCAATTGTTATCGATACGACTACTTCGAACATATAATCATCAGTGGGATTAGTGGACGTTCGGAATCGGTTTTAAGCATTAGGTCCCAGAGCCATTAGCCCTCGTTTTGCAAAAGCAAACAGTAGGGCTCCAAACCCAACCAAACCTGAAACTTGCTTACTTTGCAAATTTGCGGACGGAAGGTGAGATAAGAGAGAGATACGAGTTTGGGGCTTAAGGGGTTAATTTGGCCTCTAGATGCACAAAAAGTCACTGAAGATAAAATTAGAAGATAAGTTATTTTATCGCAATTTTTTTATCAAGTACTTTTTTTTATCACTTATATTATGGTGATTGATTTGGAGCTCTACGGCTCACTGTTTTGAAAAACAATGGTTAATGAGACCGGGACCTACTGCTTAAAGTCGATTCCGAACAGCTACGAATTTTCATACTAGCAGTGTTATTCAAAGTGTTGTATCGTAGAGCAGCGCCCTACTCATTCGACCACAGCCCAGATACTTAACCCCTTCGCGACCAATGTCTCATATACGAGACGCAACGATTTCACTCTTATCAGTCCAGTGTCTCCTCCAAGCAAAAATCTCCAGTTGATATTGAGAGACCAACGTCTCATATGCGTAATAGGATATCTGAAAGTTTTAATTTAATTTTTAAATGCTATATTTAATTACTAGATGGCGTTAAATGGGAAAGGTTTTCACAATGGTCAACTCGTATAGCATTTACGCTATACGAGTTGCTGGTACTCAAGTGGTTGATTTAGGAGCCTCATTTGACGTGGAGGCAACCAAGATGACTAAGACTCAAAAACAGTCTCATAACCATGACTGGATAATTTAAAAGTAAATGTATAAGTACACAGATTATGGAAAATTCCTGATTCATCTAATAAAACGTAAATCAAATGAATTTTGCAACTCCCTATTTAAAAATACAGACATACAACTTACAGAGCTATTAAATATTAATTAATTTTCACTTAACATATATTTAAAGGAATAAACATTTTCCAACGCAGCAGGCGATACAGACATTATTCTAACACCTTAACAGAGCTGTAATCCTGTTACTCGTTTAGCACCACCCGAAGTGCACGTGAATTTAAGGAATGCTGTTGATTCGAATAACATAACCCCGCTGGGTTCTCGTAATTTTGAACCAGGGACCAAGCAGAAGACTCCCAGGCTTGACCTGCCACCCCCAGAGGTATCGTTTGAGAACTTGGAGGACTTTGTGATCACGAACATATTTCACGTGCCCCAGTCACCTTTAGCGAACACGGCGGATCTTAGGCCGGCTCCAGGCCCGAACCCACAACCTTTCAGTTACGAGAACGCTCCCTTTGCTGACTGAGCTAGCTCGGCGCAAAGGCGTAAATATAACTAAGCATTTCCTATACCTAGTGATACCCTTTAGGAGCGGAAAATAAAGTCTCGACTTGAATGTAAACAACACAGAATCAAAAGTACGAGAAAGAGAAAACAGCTGATTACTTTCAGTATTTCCCGATCTTAAACTCCATCAGGGTAAAGGCATATTTGTTTTAACCTTCAGTACCATTACGAAGCATATTGAGAAAGTAATTTTTATACACAAAGATGAAATATGTTCTTGAATAATATGCAAATTCCTACACATACATTGTATCTATTTTCTAGCGCAGTTGCGTCTTTTTCAAAGCATTTTGTGAGCCTGATTTTTTTTGTACCTTCGTCAAAAAAGTCAAATCAGCTCTCGCATTTTTTGAAAGACCTCTGCTAGAAACAGAACAGAAATCATGGCATAATTCACCACAGGTTTTTATAAACGCCGCTAGAGTGACGAGTCATTAAGAACCAAGGCTTCGAACCGGAACTAAACCGAAAACCGGAAAAAAAAACATTTTTGTCAGAACGAAAAACCGGAAATGAACCGAAAAAAATATCGGTTTATTTTGGTTCGATATAACTTCAGTCAGTTTGTTACTCTAACCAACTTATCAATATTTTCTAATTTAACGTCAACCATATAATTATCGGAATTAGATGAACATTGCTTCTCGATTTCGTGCTTTGATGCTCACTAATACTTTTCTGTTTCAGTATCGCATGGAATTACTTATAGAATACAGATTTAACGCTTAGCGCTTCGTTGGCTCCGCTACGGAGCCGTCCGTCATTTGTGCGGCAACTCCGTAGGCTCCGTTGCGGAGCCCAATGTTTTTATCATGATTAGGTTAATGATGGTTTGGTTTGGAGCGCTACGGTCTACTGTTTTGCACACGAGGGCTAATGAGACCGGGACCTACTGCTTAAAGCCGATTCCGAAATGGCTACGAACATCCATGCATAGTGGGATTCGAACCCACGAACTCCAGTACCGACGATCAGCGCTCTAACCAATCGATCAGCGTTCGGCAGGTTAAAGATGTTACGGTATAGTCGGCGTTGGCAATTGTTACCTGTAGTTAAAACTTGCTTAGTCTCGCTACTGTTACGATTGAAGCAATATTTAACCCATTTTATGGTTAGCAACATCGAGAGAAATAATTATTGTGATAAGAATATAGAGTTGCAAGGCCGTAGGCAGGGGGAGGGATTTGGGGGACTGTTCCCCCCACCCCGAAATTTTGAAAGATCATTTTGTAGATAGATAGCGACCCACGTTTGTATTTGTGCTATCTGCATAGCTATTCAATATCATGGACATTTATTCTCTTTAAAAAAAAAAAAAAAAAACGCTCAGACTATAAAAGTCTTGCTGGGCCGCTGGCAGGAAATACAGTGCTTTCCCTTTCATCAATTGAAGTATCATTCACAAATAAAGATGTCTTTCTACCTTGGTCCCCCTCTGAAAATAATTTCTGGCTACGGCCCTGTAGAGTTGAGTGGAAGTGAAGATGTTTTTGATTTTACATTGTTAGAAGATATTGTGGAAGACAACGTTGATTATAATTCTGACACTTATAGTGGTGACATCAAGTAGTGGTTCCGTAATTATACTACCAAAAAGACGACGAATGGTAGTTATTGAAAGTGAAAGCGAAGAGTTGCAGGAAGACTTAGATGTCACGGAAGAATTAGATATTCCGGATAGAATACATTTTAGTGTATCGCCAAAGGTCATTGGAGTACAAATTCCAACAAATAATGTACAGCCGAAACAATATTACAAATTATTTTTCCCAAACGAACTGGTAAATGAAATTGTACAAGAAACCAACAATTACGCAGAAAATGTTCTAAAGAATAAAGAAATATCTAGTAATTCTATTTGGCAAACGTGGCGTGCTGTGGAAGATGATGGTTTGGTTTGGTTTGGAGCGCTACGGTCTACTGTTTTGCACACGAGGGCTAATGAGACCGGGACCTACTGCTTAAAGCCGATTCCGAAAGGCTACGAACATCCATGTCATAGTGGGATTCGAACCCACGAACTCCGGTACCGACGATCAGCGCCCTAACCAATCGGCCAGCGTTCGGCGTGGAAGATGATGAGTTTTGGGCTTTTATTGAAGTTATTATCAATAGGGGTACTGTGACACTTGCCCAAGTAAACCCAGAATGCACATGGGAGATTGTTTCCAAATACCCAAACGAACTGGTAAATGAAATTGTAAAAGAAACCAACAATTACGCAGAAAATGTTCTAAAGAATAAAGAAATATCTAGTAATTCTATTTGGCAAACGTGGCGTGCTGTGGAAGATGATGAGTTTTGGGCTTTTATTGAAGTTATTATCAATAGGGGTACTGTAACACTTGCCCAAGTAAACCCAGAATGCACATGGGAGATTGTTTCCAAATACCCAAACGAACTGGTAAATGAAATTGTAAAAGAAACCAACAGTTACGCAGAAAATGTTCTAAAGAATAAAGAAATATCTAGTAATTCTACTTGGCAAACGTGGCGTGCTGTGGAAGATGATGAGTTTTAGGCTATTATTGGAGTTATTATCAATAGGGGTACTGTAACACTTGCCCAAGTAAACCCAGAATGCACATGGGAGATTGTTTCCAAATACCCAAACGAACTGGTAAATGAAATTGTAAAAGAAACCAACAGTTACGCAGAAAATGTTCTAAAGAATAAAGAAATATCTAGTAATTCTATTTGGCAAACGTGGCGTGCGGTGGAAGGGGATGAGTTTTAGGCTATTATTGGAGTTATTATCAATAGGGGTACTGTAACACTTGCCCAAGTAAACCCAGAATGCACATGGGAGATTGTTTCCAAATACCCAAACGAACACAATTATGCAGAAAATGTTCTAAAGAATAAAGAAATATCTAGTAATTCTATTTGGCAATTGTGGCATGCGGTGGACGAGGATGAGTTTTAGGCTTTTATTGGAGTTATTATCAATAGGGGTACTGTAACACTTGCCCAAGTAAACCCAGAATGCACATGGGAGATTGTTTCCAAATACCCAAACGAACACAATTATGCAGAAAATGTTCTAAAGAATAAAGAAATATCTAGTAATTCTATTTGGCAAACGTGGCGTGCTGTGGAAGATGATGAGTTTTAGGCTTTTATTGGAGTTATTATCAATAGGGGTACTGTAACACTTGCCCAAGTAAACCCAGAATGCACATGGGAGATTGTTTCCAAATACCCAAACGAACTGGTAAATGAAATTGTAAAAGAAACCAACAATTACGCAGAAAATGTTCTAAAGAATAAAGAAATATCTAGTAATTCTATTTGGCAAACGTGGCCTACGGCGGAAGAGAATGAGTTTTGGGCTTTTATTGGAGTTATTATCAATAGGGGTACTGTGACACTTACCCAGAAATAAAGCCAGAATGCACATGAAAGATTGTTTCCAAATACCCAAACGAACTGGTAAATGAAATTGTAAAAGAAACCAACAGTTACGCAGAAAATGTTCTAAAGAATAAAGAAATATCTAGTAATTCTACTTGGCAAACGTGGCGTGCTGTGGAAGATGATGAGTTTTAGGCTTTTATTGGAGTTATTATCAAAAGGAGTACTGTGACACTTGCACAAGTAAACCCAGAATGCACATGGGAGATTCTTCTCGAAGATATCACACCATGGTGAATTACAAAATTTAAAATTTACTTTTCATTTACAAGAAGAAGGTGCATGTGTATCAAATAAATAAAATCAAAAACATTCACAAGCACGTGTAATTCTTCTCCCTTAAAATAAGACTCCTTCATCACACTAGTACCGCTGCGTAAATGTGCAGGAGTTGCTGGTAGGCAGTGATACAAAAACGTGCGGAGTGCTAACGGTTAATTCAGTTGAATGTTCAGTTGTCAAATTCGATTTTGATAATGGATAAAAATGCAATATTCGCCGTATTGCTTATCGCTCGTATTGTACATGCTGGTTAATTGTACCAATTGACATAGTGTACCAATTAAAAACAGAATAAAATCTTCGAAATTTTTAGAGAATTACGTTTTTTATGATGGAATTATATTTTTAATAAAAAGAAGGTTACACATAGAATAAAAATATTAATTCGGAAAAAACCAAAATCCGTTATTTTTGGAGGAACAAAAACCGGAACTGAAGATATATTTTTTTAGTTGAACCGGTACAAAAAAAATTAAGGTTCGAAGCTCTGGTAAGAACCCATCTACCAATCCCCGCTTTTTCGATAACTTATCTGGTACATTAAATTATTTGGGGACAAAGGGTACTTTAAAACTGAAGAAACAAACTTTTATAAGCTTTTATGTCAGGGGTGTCAGGTGTGTGTCAGGGGTATAATAATAGCCTATTTTTCCCTCTGTCCTCAAATTTATGAAACGGTTTTACTTAGAACGGATAGAGGCATCCATATTGGATTCTTGATGAGTTAGGGTTATCAATGTTCGAAATCCACCACTTTCCCCAGTTTTCGAGAGTTTAATGCCATTATTGCAAGCCCTATTTCTCCCGGTTAAGACCAGGCGATTAAATTTGTCACATAATAGATTATAATAACATTTTTTTCTAGCATTATGATGTCATTCCTTTAATCCTATCATTTAATCCTTTCTTACTTTAAATTATTTAAATATCGTCTGCATCATTTTCATACGTTTTATCACTGAACTTAGCTATTACGCAAATAATTTTTTTTATATTTGGTTTAAATAATAGATTAGGTACATATGTGTTAATTTTAATTTTAATCATCGATTATTTTTTTGTTGCAATGAAAATTTTATCACCGGCATTAACAACAAATTCTATCTACATCCAGGGTGTAGTAGAAATGATAGTTTCATTCCTTTATTTTCATTAGTTACTGTGGCTAAAATATTGGGAAAAACTTAACGATAATTTCGACGTAGCTAAGAAAACTTGAAATTATGTTTCTAAATGAATTCAACGTCATTCTAAACTGCATTCACAGTATTGGAAGACTTTAGAGGAGTATGAAGATAAACAAATTATTGAGCGTGTACAAGATAATTCTCAGCCAAAAAACAAACCCATTTTTTACCTGCCTTTACAATTACTTCTTTACATTCTTTACGGTACTTTACAATTCTGGAAAATAAAAATTTTACTAATCCCGTTATATGACGGGCCATATTAATGTATATATAAAAATAGGTACGCTTCAGGTTTGTAGAGATATCATCTCCTAGAGAATTGTATTCCTGTAGAATTACTTTTTTCCCTAATTTCAAGTAATAGTTTTCTTTAAAAAATTACTTTCAACTGCTAGTGTTTTACCACTTATTACTTATAAAACGATTAAATTAAAAATAAATTTCTAAGCCAACTTTCTAAATGAATTCAACGTCATTCTAATCTGCATTCACAGTATTAGGAGACTTTACAGGAGTATGAAGATAAACAAATTATTGAGCGTGTACTAGATAATTCTCAGCCAAAAAACAAACCATTTTTTTTACCTGCATGACAGGGTAATTTACAATTCTAGAAAATTAAAAATTTTACTGATCCCGCATTATGACGGGCTATATGCTTGTATTAAAGTAATATGCTATTAAATCAATGTAAAGCTTTTCATGTATTTATTCTTAGTTATTAACTTATATATTCATATTTAAAAATGTTTCCTTCTCGATAAAATACTCTATCATTGGTCAAATTCAGTGTCGCCCTCTAAGAAGAAATAACAAAAAGGTAATGTGTCGCACACTACACCATTACCCTCTTAGATCATTATTTTGAAACCACTGTTGAAAATAAGGTAAAAATGAAATAAATTATTTTTATTTAATATGTAATGGGTAAGTGCATTCATCTAATTACTAGTATCTGTCAGAGGTCACTTACTCAAAATTATCAAATGTAAATCAAAAATATGCATTTTATTATTCCAATAATTTTATGCATGGAAACGTTACTTATTTTTCATATATGAAAGAGTAAATGCATTAATAAAAATTGACAGTAATAAAACGTTAGATAACCAATGATAAGAATAATAAATTTCCCAAGGTATTTGAAATTACTCATAGTTAAGATTAGCCCCTTACATATAATAACGAGATGGAGTCATCATTCATTTCATTTGCTTTTATAGACTTCGACAAGTCTATCTCGTCAAAAACTGTAATATTTGGAGAACTCCCTGCAGTATATAATTAGATAACTCTTTCTTCAATGGTGCATTCATTCAGGTTTCTTTACAAATTTCAATATACAGTATATAATTATTATTAACTCCTTAACATGCAAACTCGAGTTAATTCGAGCGCTAAACTGGCCAAACTGTGCACCAGGGTATGAAAAAAATCATGATTATTTTTTAAAAATAAAAAAATCAGATTTATTGGATTTAAATCAAATTTTTTTTATTTAAATCGGATTTCTTTGATTTTTTTTCTAAATACTAATTTTAATTGTTATTTTTATGTTTTTTGCAATAAACATAGAATAGTTTATTATAAGAAGTAACATTTTATCTATCTAGTATATTCTACACACTTATTACCTAAAATTAAATATATAAATTTTAATCTAAATACATTCCATTATTTTGTAAATGGATATTTCAAACTAAATAAAGATGTAAATTTAAAGAAAAAGATTAAAAAAATCTATTCTTTTAATGCAAACTATTTATTTAAAAAAACAAATCACAATTATTTCAATATTTTTAAGCATCGAATTATGGATTTAATTGTTTCAATAAAAACACTAGCTTTGATGCTTTTTCCACTCCTAATTGGTTATGAAGGCTAGAATAACAATACCAAAAGAAGAAAACTGTCTTTTCATTCCAGCAGACGAAGCCACGACTGTTGTTATTTGGTAGCCAAACTGGATTTCAAGTTCTCTAACACTCTTTACCTCCTATTACATAAAATAAATTCCATCAGTCATAATCAATTATTGTACTACCCCTACCACATACTTTCTGATAATAACCCCTAAATTCTTGGAAAGCACATGCTATCTATTTACACTTATTTACTTATTGGTATTACTGTGCTGACTGATTCCCAATTCTCTTGTCTTTGGAATATTGGTTTTAAAAGAAGTGAAAAATGATTTAAATCAATGATTTTTCAAAAAATTCAGTTTAAATTCAAGATTTAAACATATTTAAATCAACTGATTTAAACTGGCCAAACTGTGCACACTTGAGATAATTCGAGAGGAGTTGTACTTTATGTTGCTATAATTTCTCACACTCGAATGCTATCGAGAACTGAAAATAACAATGTGAAAAAAAACCAATCGTTTTATTGATATTTATCGTTTACATGGGATTGTAAGCCATAACACTTACTTATTCATGTAAAAAATATATTTTTTTCTACTTACCACTTGCTGTGCGTTGTGTAAAAGAGATAGCAAAGAAAAAAGGAAAAAAATTGAGTCGTTACATGAGTAATAGTTGCAATGTTGGGCTATGTGCTGCCCCTTGTATCGAAAGCTATCACACAAAAGAAAATTGATTAATTTTATAAATACTAGTATTATTGTTATTTATGTTTTAATAGTATAAAGTATTTTTACTGAGAATAATGTTTGTTCTGAAATGGGAATTCGAAAAAAAAGATAAAAAAAAATCGATGTGCGTGTAATATTACAATATTAGACTATTTTCTGCAATGTTATCAAAATCCAAAATTGCAATAAAAATTTGGATTATTTTTGTATTTTTGTAATTTTTTTGGCAAGACAACGTTCTAAAATGTGTATTTTACATTAAAAAAATGATTTTTTGGCCAGCCTTTTTTAAAAAAATTGCTCATTAAGAGGTTTAAATTATTATTAATTGTAGTATATAACTAGATTACAAGGTTTCTTCAATGGCGCATTCATTCCGGTTTGTTTCAATTATATTCAACAATATTCAAGACACACACACTCGTACGATCTTAAAAGGCGATCAACAAAGTTGTATCCACAAATCAGTAAATCAGAAAAAAAAAAACACTAAAAGCAACATTCTGTATAAAAGTGATCTCGCACAGCAACTGCTATACTAGGCAATACGGTAAAACTCATTGTGACAAATAACAGAAATGAGAATATTTTGATTTAATATTTCATAACAGTCCAAACTTTAAAATAAAGCGTTCCCTTTTTCATCTTGTTCCTCACTGTTTAGCTGAATGAAATTAAATAGTAGTTTTCAAACACATAAAATTCAGTTTGTCAAGATGTTAAACATGTTTGACGTGTAAAACCTTTGAAATCAATTCTGCGATGTGACTTACCGCTTTTAGATACTGATTGTTAACGAATAATTAACTTAAAAATAAGGTCCAAATTGATCTTCCGCATTGGCTAACGTCGCATTTCTGATTTCAAAATTGCTTTTGTCATCCTCAATTTGAAATTACTCACAGGTAAGATTAGCCCCTTACATATAATAACGAATTGGAGTCGTCATTCATTTCGTGTGCTATTGTAGACTTCGACAAGTCTATCTCGTCAAGAACTGTATTTGGAGGACTACTTGCAGTATATAATTAGATTACTCTTTCTTCAATGGTGCGTTCAATCCGGTTTTTTTACAATATTCAAGATGCCAACACTCGTACGATCTTAACAAGACCATCAACAAAGTTGCACCCACAAATCAGAAAAAAAGCAGACTGAAAGCAGTATCCTGTATTGCAGTGATCTCGTACAGCAACTCCCATACTAGGCAATATTTGAGACTGATAAAACACATTGTGACAAATAACAGAAATAACAATGTTTTGATTATTTAAATATATCATAACAGTCCAAACTTTAAAACGTTCCCTTTTTAATCTTGTTCCTGACTGTTTAGCTGAATGAAATGAAACAATTTTCAAACTCATAAAATTAAGTTATTTTGTCAAGGTGTTAAACATATTTGCCATGTTAAACCTTTGAAATCAATTCTGCTATGTAACTTAAAGCTATTAGATGCAGTTTGTTAACGAATAATTAACTTAAAAATAAGATCCAAATTGATCTGGCGCATTGGCCAACGTCGCATTTCTGGTTTCAAAATTGCTTTTGTCATCCTCGATTCAGATTAGCATATTGCTCACTTTTTCAAGCTCAGATTTTTGCAGAATTTGTGAATTTACTTTTTCAGTATGTTATAGGAAGCGTTCTTCAATAATTTATCCCGATGCATTCTTTCGAAACATTCTTTTCTTGACGCATCATGTAGCCTGAAAAAGATAAAGGGCGTACTTATTCAGCAGATTTATTTCTGCTACGCAGATACTGACTTTAAATCTATGTCGGTCTTACTATGAATGCAAAATCTAACTTTTCGATGAGGTACATTTTTGGAAAAAATGTAACAGAAACATGGAACAACAGATTTAAATACAGTAGAACCTCGATTTTTCGAAGTAATTGGGACGGAACTGACTTCAGATAATTGAAATTTTCAGATAATTAGAATATCAATAATCATTTAGTATAATATGTTGTATCGTCAATGGTGCAATAACATTCAATTGTTCTGGGACTCTGCATTATGACCTTCCAAATTTCGAAATGGGGTGTGTTTCTGTTTAGAACAAGGATGTTTGAAAATAGGGAAAAATACACTTATACCGAGAATTGTGCTTGAGAGAAAGAATTCTAAAAAAGGGAATTCCAAACTATTTATCTGCACACGTAGTTTGGAAAGGACGACTTGCATACAAAAATAATGTGGGATAAAAGCAAACTTTAAAAATGCAAGTTTGTAAAAAATTTTGGATGATAGTAGAAAGTGAAAAAAAAGTGAAGAAACAGACTTCAGTTAACGGTAATTTAGGTTAATAGAGGTTCGGATAATCGAGGTTCTACTGCATCTTACAACATATTAGCCAGCAGGCGTTGAAAAAAACAACATATTCAGTTTAATATAAGAAGATTCTTTATTTAACCCTCTAAGCGGTTCACACGTACAATTCCGCCAAACCGATGATGTCTTCAAAGCGGTTGTCACGTACAATTTTCGACCTCCAAAAACATTCCAAAATTGGATGTAATGTACATTTCTGCCAGTGTTTGAGGTAGAAGGGTCAGGTCGATTGTTTAGAAACTGCATCTTTTTGACTCTTTGACTGACATTTATTGAGAGATGGACCTCTACTCCTTGAGGCACAAAGACGCTGATAGCTTTTCATGGCTTTGTAAATCTCTATTTCGAAGTATTTCGTTTGCGGTAACAGATGTATCTCTAATTGCACCACTTAAATATCTTGGGTAACTTTCGTAAAAAAATATAAATAATTCTCTTAAAGAATATTTTTATTTGTACTTTTACAATCCATTATTTCTTATCGGATGATCCTCGAGACTTGACGAGCTTTATGTGTATTAAAAATTAACAATCTGTAATATCTATTTATATATCTATTTATAACCGGAAGTAAAGGAACAATAATGAGGGTGGGTTTCCCGTATTCTATTCTAGTCGACAAAGGGTGAAGTAAAAAATCATAGAATGCTTTGGCCATTGACACAATAAACATTTAGCGTATATTTGGGAGACTTTTATTAAACGGTTTGTTCCACTCAGGGTTAAGATTCCTTTTTTTAGGTGTGTGTGCCCTGTGGTTTAGACTAGGAAGGTAAGTAATATACTAAAGGCTTCATCAGACGCCAAGCTGTCCCTACTGTAAAAGCAATGCATTCAATTTGCAGTTTAATATCCTAATAAAAAATAACGCTTTTTTGGGTAATATAGCTAATAATTTACAACAGATTTATTTTGGTTCAGGTTGAAGAGTGATAAGGCGTTTAATGAGATTAAAAATTTTTGCTATAAAACAAAAATTTCATACATTCTTCATCGGAAATAAAACTCATAAATTTAGTATACCGCTTTTTCAACGCGTACAGGTGATACAGACTTTAAAATTCCTTTTACTGATACGGAATGCACGAATTTCTCGTGTGATAACGAAATATTTTCAACTAATTTAAGGTCAAATATCCCGAACCCCTGCCCCAAAATAAATTTGTTGAAAGTTTTTCGATGTTGCACTAGAAATCCGCGCAATATACAGTGGGAAATGAAATCCTAAACTGAATCCTTTGCTTTTTCCCTATACAGGGTGAAAAAGCAAAGGATTCAGTTTGCTTTTTCAACATTTCAACATATGCAATTTTACTGATACATTAAAATTGCATATCAGTGTTAGATATGCAATTTTAATGTATCAGTACTTCGGAATCTATGACTTCAAGTATAGCAACTGCGGGACTACCTGGCTGCCTAACTGGTAGAAGTAGTATAAACATAGTCGAGGACGAAATCTGTGTGCTGGGTTTTTGGTTATTCTTTTTGACTCTCCCTTGAACAAAGTTCCGGTGAAATAGCTTCAACTCGTCGCTGTTTAAACAATATGAAATGCTTCAGCTAATTGCCTATGTGTATAACTAAATATTTTGGAATTCCCTTTTTTAGAATTCCTTCTCGCAAGCTAATGCAGCCATGCTAATTACAGATTATACATAAGTACATATCTTATTGGTTTCTGAATTAAAATTAAATTTAAAATATTTACACAATAGTAAATTGTAAAAAGTAAATTAAAATTTATTCATTTAAAATTTTAGGAGTAGTTTTTTTTAGCTTTAACAGCTTATTTTTAAGAACACTGTTTCTTATAACAACATTGATTAAAATATTTATATTTTTCAATCATCAGGGATTCTAGAGTTTGTCTACTAAAATTTGACCTAAATTCAGTTTGTTTTTTTCTCACAGTACTGACAACTTTTAACATGCAGCATTATTATGTGAAAAGTGTAATATTCAACGATATTCTTTGCAAAACTTTGTAATTGCTGAATAGCAATCTTTTAACTGTTCAAAAGTTTTGTTATTTTCTGGAGCAATTTGAGGAGTTTCTGGAGTTATCAAATTTCTCATTTCTCGGGAGCAACTCCGGAGAACCCTGAGTAGTTGGTATGTCCGATCCCTGTTCTAAACAAAAACACACCGCATTTCGAAATTTGGAATGTGATACTGCCGAGTCCCAGAACAATCGAATGATATTGCACCAATGACTATACTACATATTAAACTTGATGATTATTGATAAATTCTCGATTATCCGATGTAGGTTCGGTCTGAGATAATTCGGATAATCGAGGTTTTACAGTATGTAAAAAAAGGGCATCAGTATAAGAATCCAGAACTGTGAAGTGTTGGAGCAGTTGCATTTAAGTGCTGATAAAAGCATTTTTTAGGACTTATTACACGTTTTCTTTTTTAAACCAGAAGTATTTCTGTCACTTTCAGAAGACATATGGGATCGTTGGTGGGCTATATGGCGTAATAAAGTAAGATAATCAATTATAGATACAGAGATGTATCACCCAATTTCGTAATTTCCTGATTATGAGAACCATTCATAACCAGCGGAACAGTTCTCCGTCTACCTGTAGCCTGTCATCCAAGGGTTATGACAGAAGAAGATTGATAGACTGCAGTTATAGCAAAAGAAATCGAAAGCGGAAAAACCGCCATACGTTTGACAACTATGATTATAGTATTCATATGTAAGACAATTTCAAACGCTACTTTTTGCCGAAGGCTACACATGAATGGACCGTACGTCCGAGTAATCTGAGTTTGTGTTCCCTCTAAACGTCCAATCCAAAGGGATACGATTAAAGTGGTGTGCCTAACACGTCAAATGATATATGCCTGATTAGAGTATTTAATTCTGGCTAGAGCGAACTTTATTTCTGAAATAACTTTAACATTTAATTAACTTTATTTCTGTTTAGAGTGATATAGTTCTGAAATGTATCGAAATTTGCCCTGTAACTATATGACGAGAAATGTTAGGGTGTAAAAAGAAGGTACACTAAATCAGCTTCAGAACGTCTCACATTTCGAGGTGAACGTATCGTTATAGGGGTGCGGTTTTCGTTTGGGTATCACACTGACCTGCACAATTTTAGACTGGGTTCTGTGACAGCTGTCCGGTATCGAGATGAAGTCCTAGATCCTATTATGGGAATGTACATTACTTTAGTTGATCCTACTTTTGTTTTAAAGGTTTATAATGCACATTTCCACAGAACTGTCATCGTCGACGGCTAACTAGAAAGTGAGGGAATAGTGCGTATAGACTGACCGATGTACTCAGCAGAC
The DNA here is from genome assembly GCA_032207245.1 of Pardosa pseudoannulata. Classification (NCBI taxonomy): domain Eukaryota; kingdom Metazoa; phylum Arthropoda; class Arachnida; order Araneae; family Lycosidae; genus Pardosa; species Pardosa pseudoannulata. The sequence continues at coordinate 48,841,843 of CM063506.1, read as the reverse complement.
AATCCCATTGAAAAACATTGGGATAGTCTTGATCGTATGCTGTGTACACATTTCCCACCTCTAACCAATCTCAGCGTTGGAAACTGCTCTACAGAAGGAATGACGAGTAAATGAGTCTGCTGTGGTTAATGACCTTAAAGGGAGCATCATCACGCTGTAAACTCTTTATGCAAGTGAGGGGGGATCATATGCTCTATTAATATCAGTGTTATTTGTTTGTTTTGGCTTTATACATTTTTTGTCAAGTACTTCCCTTATTTAATCTAAAAACTTATGAAAATCAAATTTTGTTATTCTTTTTTTGTGTATTTCTTTGTCTTTGCATAAACATTTACTAATTTCCTGCCACATTTATTGTTAATTAAATAGCACTACTTTCAATATTCCCCATTTACCGCTGCTTTCTTACCCTTTAGCGGACAGTGGTTTAGCAGTGAAACCTCCTGTTAAACATTTTTTCTCTATTTGTTTTTGAGAAATATGAATGGTTTTTTCGGTTTTTTATGTTTTTGACATTTAAAAATTATAGTAAATTATAATACTACACTTAATTTATTTTTTCTTTTGAAATATATGTATTTAAACTTAATGTACCTGGAAAGTTAGTTATTCGATTTTTTTCACGTATGACCCCAAGCAAAAACATCTATTCAAACAACATTTATAAATTGTTAAGCTATATATTTAGTATACTCTTTAAGAACACTTATTTATTGTTCTTCCAATATAATTTCAATAAAATTATGTTCACGCAGTACAAGGGGGTGGGTTTGTCTTTTAACCCCCCTCCATCTCTCCTACGGTATTCTCTAATGCAAACCTAAAGATTTAAAAAAAAATTTTAATACATTTTGCATTTATAAGGTTTATAGGTAATATTTATAAACTAATTTCATTAAACTCCAAAGAGTTTATATAGGTGACCTTTAAAGGGTTAACTTTTGGAGGAAGTCTATACAAGAATCAATCTGTTAAATTTATACATAAGTTTTTACACAGTGTAGTGGTATTATAAACAATTAAAAATTTTGAGTATATATATATTTATTCGTTTATTAATACACTGTAGGTTCAGTAAAATTAATTAATGTGCTTTTTCTGATTCAGTAATTGAAAACATACATATATTTTCAATCTTAAATGCTGCAATCTTAGATGCTGCGTTCATAAACCCATTTAACACCAGATAAAATTTATAATCACTATTAATAAACCTAATCATCACAACTGGTGTCTTTTTTTTAATTAAAATTTGTTGACAAAATTACTAACTTAAGAAAAGTCAAGAAAAAGAAAAAGAAAAAAAATCAAAAATTTATATAAAAAAAAAGAATATAAAAGTGTTGTAAGAGAAAAGAAACATGACCTTGCTATCTGTTCTACACTTCTCCTCTTCCCATTCTTATTCTTTCATGTCCATTTTTCTAGCCACAAAATTTCAGAATTAAAAACAGCGACTTGAATTCTTTGAACCCATTTTTCAAAGCTAACTGTGAAATTAATGATAATTTTCTGTCCATTCACCACGTTTAACTCTTGCAGATTGTTCCCTTTTCCACTGATCCAAGTTCCTGTCTGATTTTTAATATTGTTAAGTTGCCCTCACTTGGGGAGAATTCTGCTCGTGTCTCGCTGTGGGGCCTAGCTCTGTAATAGGAAAAGTTTTTCGTGTATCATTCCATTCTCTGCCTTTGCCAGAATAAAGATGCTTTTTCTTAGATCTTAAAGAAAAGTTAAGTTTCACGTTTGACTTGTTGTTTCTTTTAATGGAGCCACGACTGCCATTTAATTAAGCTTCTCATTGCTCAGTAAGCCCAGGCCGTTAAAAATAATAAAGACTAATTTTATGTGACAGGCGATTTAAATTCAGCATCTTACACACCCATATCTATATCTATCTCTATCTCTCTATATCTATCTCTATCTATCTATCTATATCTATCTCTATCTATCTATCTATATCTATCTCTATCTATCTATATCTATATCTATCTCTATCTATCTATATCTATCTATCTATCTCTATCTATCTCTATCTATCTATATCTATCTATCTCTATCTATCTCTATCTATCTCTATCTCTATCTATCTCTATCTCTATCTCTATCTATCTATCTATCTCTATCTCTATCTATCTATCTATCTATCTCTATCTATCTCTATCTATCTCTATCTATCTCTATCTCTATCTATATCTATCTATATCTATCTATCTATATCTATATCTATCTCTATCTATATCTATCTATATCTATCTATCTATCTCTATCTCTACCTATCTATCTATATCTATCTCTCTATCTATCTATATCTATCTATCTCTCTATCTATCTATATCTATCTATCTATCTATCTATCTATCTATCTATCTATATCTATCTATCTATCTATCTATATCTATCTATATCTATCTATATCTATCTATCTATCTATCTATATCTATCTATCTATATCTATATCTATATCTATATCTATCTATCTATATCATATAGATATAGATAAATAGATATAGATATAATCTATCTATCTATCTATATATATATATATATATATATGCTTATGTACATGTACACAAACATGCACATATTGTTTGTAATGATCTTTAGTACATAATCACACAAATCCAAATATCTGAACCGTCAAGCGTTAGTTTCTTATCACTTCCGGGGCCGGACCCTTGCTTAATGACCCCCTCTCTTCCAAGTTTAATTGTGTAAAAGCAACTTGGTCCTAATATTATTTTGGTACCCAATTAACATCTCCAAATAAGACTTCGTTTTAGATTTGGTTAGCTTTTTTAACCTTTTTACACTAGCTTTAACTCTATTAATGGCAAGCATAATAATACTTTCTTCCATGAATTTGTTTTAATGTTGCTTTTTTTAAACATTTGATATTTTTAAAGGATCACTCATGATATTGTTTGTTTTTTTTACTGTTGCTGAGTGAATTGTTTCGTGGAAAATATCCGAAAGCCTAATCCTTAGAGGAAAGGCTGTTTTCCACCGAGGGTTAAAAAAATTAAAAATTAATAAAAATAAACCGCACACATACAGACTTGCTAGCACAGGCACACACCTAACACATGAATAAAAATACATGCATATAAACACAGAAGAGAAAGGGAGAGAGAGGAATCTGGAGATAAATATTTTGTTTCGTGTTATTTCACATCACATACATGACAAGAATTTTACAAGACCTACATTTAATAGATGATGTTTTGTCTTTACTTTCTTTTGCGAAGCATGACCAAGTAATCGCAACTTTACACAGCTGTAAAAATTTATTTATACAGATGTGCCTTTACCCAACTGTTTACTTAAGAGAATGTACTACACGGACAAGAAATATTTCTATCGTGGCTTAAAACATTAAGTTAGGCACTTATGACCTTGTCATAAATTTCGTAAGATAACAACTACATTCAAACACATCCAGCATTTGATTGATGATTAAAACTAAAATTATATTCGTAACGGTGTTGATTTATTTCATTACCTTGATATAAATTTTGATTTTATATACATATATATATATAAATAGATGTATATATAGATAGATATATATAGACATAGATATGCGTTTGAGTGTGTGGGATTTAAATCTGCAGATTTTTTTTTAATCGTTGATTAAATCAAGATTTTTTTTACCCACACAGCAATATTACGCATACAGTGACTGCTGAAAGAATATTTGCCATATCTAAATTCATTCAATCATCACTTAAAAATAGACTGGGCGATTAAAAAAATTTTTAGCGTTGTATATTGGTTGATTTGTAACCACCTTCACATAAATCATGATATAAATTATAGTTTAAATCACTGAATTTTTAAAAATTATTGATTAAAACAAGAATCTCTTTTTCCCCACATAGCAATATTACATATACAGTAACTATTGTATGAATATTTGCCATATCTAGATTAAATCAATCACATATTAATAGACTGGGCAATTAGAAATTATCTGAGCGTTGCATATTGTTTGTTTTGAATCACCTTGACATAAAATAATATAAATTCTAGATTAAATCACTGGAATTTTTTTTACGTTTTGATTAAAACAAGAATATTTTTTCCCACATAACAATATTACATGTACAGTGACTGTTAAAAGGATATTTTACATACCTAAATGAATTCAATCATCACTTGAAAATAGACTGCACGGTTAAAAATCATCTGAGCGTTGTATATTGGTTGATTTAAATCACCTTGACATAAATCATGATATAAATTATAATTGAAATCACTATTTTTTAAAATTTTTAATTAAAATCAAGAATCTTTTTTTCCCACACAGCAGTATTATATATACTGTGACTGTTAAAAGAATATTTTCCATACTTAGATTAACTTAATCATCACTTAAAAATTAGAATGGGTGATTAAAAGTTATCTGAAAGCTGTATATTGATTGATTTGTATCACCTTGACATAAATCATTATATAAATTATAGTTTGAATAACTGGAATTCTTTTTAATTTTTCATTAAAATAAAGAATTCCCATTTTTCTAAATAGTAATATTACATGTAGAGTGACTTTTGAAAGAATATTTTCCACCTCTCGTTTAGTTCGATCAACGGTTAAAAATATACTGAGAAATTAAAAATCATCTAAGTGTACGATTTTGTTTAAAATACTATAAAAGGATCAATTACAACTTTTTCATTGTTATCGATACTCGATATTTTTACCCTTCCAAATTATATCTAAATCATTGAAGGGAAGAAGATACAATATTTTTATTGATTTTTCGAATTATTTTGTCATTAAATCAACAGACGTATTTTTAATTACATAACTTTTTCTTCTAAATACTAGTGCTTTGAAAATAATTTGGTAAATAGTTTTATAATTGTCAATAATGAAGAAAATTGGAACCTTAAATAAACGTTTATTGACGAGGAATAAAAAAAATTATATTTCATGCATTTAATATAAAATTTCTCAGAGGCAAATAGCATTGCACTCATAATTAAGAACATGAAAATTATGAGAAAAACAATCATTGATCATAGTTAATTAAATTAGGGATGCAACTGATGTCAATTTTGCCGGATTACGGATACTTGGCTAGAGTTTAGACGGATATCCGGCATTTTTCTTTTTAAATTTGTTTTAAATATGTACTTTATGTACTTTATTTTTTCAACCAAATTGTAGTATTTTTCTTACCTTTTATATTTTTAAATTAGTCAACTATTTGTAATATAATTTATTTTAAATTTTTTTGTTTTAAGTTTTATTACTCAATATCTCAATTCGACATTATTTAATTAGAAAAATCAAATCTAAATAAAAGCATTTTCAATAGTTCTTTACCTTCCTTCTTTAATGGTTATGTTTGTATATGAAAAATTTCAAGAACATATTCCCAATTTTGTTTTTAGTAAATTGTCTTTATCCTTCTATCGTAAAAAAAGCATTGTCTTTTGTGTTCTCAGATGCAAAAACTCAATTTTGTAGTTGAGAATGAAAAAAGAATGATTTATGATTTTTTGTTATGAAATGCATAAATAAACCTAATTTTTTTCCATAAAACGTTTTTTTATTTACATAATGCTCCAAAATACTTATACGTATTGTTTCGTATAAAATATTGTTTAACATTTTGCATTTTTGGTTATATTTATATTATATCTCTGTGTATAATTTTTGACGGGATGTACTGCCGGATAAATTGAATATCCGTCTACTGTCAATTATCTGGTATAGTGACCTGATATGCCGGATGCAGTATGTTGGCTGGATAGCCATTGTGTCCCTAAATTAAATCATACTTTAAGAATTTCTTTTCTAATGATTATTTACTGAAATTATATAAGTTTTTGAACACTTCGCTTGTGGGCAACGTATTTTTACGTTTTTGCAGTCTGTCACTGGAGCGCGGGTCTCGTAAAAATACGTATTTAGTAGATTTGTGGTGGATACCCGCTAACCACCACAAATCTACTAAATACGTATAATTATATGTATGTGTGACATTATATGCGTGTTGTTTGCGTTGCTATACAACGTTTTGCATTTTTTCTTTCCAATGATTGTCGAGTGATTTTCTTCATAATTGTCGAATTACTCAATCTTTTGTTACATTATTTCGTCATCGATTCCTAGCTCCAGAACGTACAAGTCGTGTTTTGTCAATTTGAAGCTTGATTTTTTATTGTTGAATAGAAAATAGATAAAATTAGCCGTAGGGACAAAAGTAGTGATGAAGAAATATGCGCTAACAGATTATGTTAGCTTATTGAAAGCTATAATAGAATAGTAGTTGAAGTATAAGCATTTTGCCCCATTAATCCTGAACAGTACTAAGACAAACGTTAGCAACATTTAAAACTACATTTATTAAACGTAAAAGTAAAGGAAAATAACTGCCGTACACTACTACCACTGACTGATACATAGCCTTTTCCCTCGAGTACTTATCGGTAGGGAAAAAAACGATCTTCAAACGTATGTAATACGTCAAGACTCTAAAGAAAATGCATACATAATATTACATAATGCTCCAAAATACTTATACGTATTTTTCATAAAAAATATTGTTTAACATTTTGCATTTTTGGTTATATTTATATTATATCTCTGTGTATAATTTTTGACGGGATGTACTGCCGGATAAATTGAATATCCGTCTACTGTCAATTATCTGGTATAGTGACCTGATATGCCGGATGCAGTATGTTGGCTGGATAGCCATTGTGTCCCTAAATTAAATCATACTTTAAGAATTTCTTTTCTAATGATTATTTACTGAAATTATATAAGTTTTTGAACACTTCGCTTGTGGGCAACGTATTTTTACGTTTTTGCAGTCTGTCACTGGAGCGCGGGTCTCGTAAAAATACGTATTTAGTAGATTTGTGGTGGATACCCGCTAACCACCACAAATCTACTAAATACGTATAATTATATGTATGTGTGACATTATATGCGTGTTGTTTGCATTGCTATTACAACGCTTTGCATTTTTTCTTTCCACAAATTATGATTGTCGAGTTACTCGATCTTTTGTTGCATTATTTCGTCTTCAATCGAATTCCTCGCTTCAGAACGTACAAGTTGTGTTTTATCAATTTGAAGCTTGGTTTTTTATTGTTGAATACAAAATTGATAAAATGAGCCGTTGTGACAAAGATAGTGATGAAGAAATATGCGCTGACATATTATGTTAGCTTATTGAAAGCTATAATAGAATAATTGTTGAAGTAGAAGCATTTTGCCCTATTAATCCTGAACTGTATTAAGACAAACGTTAGCATAATTTAAAGCATTTTAGCATTTATTAAACTTGAAAGGAAAATAAACATAGGCTAACTGCCGTACAACTACTACCACTGACTGATACATAGCCTCCCCCCCCGTGTACTTATCGATAGGGAAAGAAACGATCTTCAAAGGTATGCAATACGTCACGGCTCTAAAGAAAATGCATGCATAATATATATGCTAATATCGTCAGTGGTTATGAGATTGGTAATAAAATAAAATATTTAACCCTCTAAGCGGTTCGCACGTACAATTCCGCCAAACTGATGACCTCCAAAAACGTTCTGAAAATGGATGTAATGTACATTTCTGTCAGTGATTGAGGTAGGAGGGTCAGGTCGATTGTTTAGAAACTGCATCCCTCTTTGATTGAGGGATGCACCCCTACTCCCTGAGGCACAAAAACGCTGGTAGCTTTTCATGGCTTTGTAAATCTCTATTTCGAAGTATTTCATTTGCGGTAACAGATGTATCTCTAATTGCACCACTGAAATATCTTGGATGACTTTAGTAAAAAATATAAATAATTCTCTTAAAGAATATTTTTATTTGTACTTTTAGAATCTATTATTTCTTATGGGATGATCTTCGAGACTTGACGAGATTTAACAATCTATAAATAAAAATTAACAATCTATAATATCTATTTATATATCTATTTATAACCGGTAGTAAAGGGACAATAACGAGGGTGGGTTTCCCGTATTCCAATCTAGTCCGCAAAGGGTGAAGTAAAAAATCATAGAACGCTTTGGCCATTGACACAGTAAACCTTTAGTGTATTTTTGGAGACTTTTTTTAATCGAAGTGTTCCACTCGGAGGGTTAAATTACTTATAAAAATAAATTAACTAATTTTCTAACAGATTATCGGACTTTAATTTTTAAAATCGTTTATTTTTGTGATTTCATAAAAATATTTTTTTTTGTTAAATAATCATACAGTATATATTAAAGTGTAAAACAAAAAACGTTTTGGTTCATAAAAACAAAGTAGTTTTCGATTTACTGCGATTTTTCTGAATAACTAAACGCCCATTGCACGCGTCAGTTGGCGGTGAATTATATCCGCATGCCAAGTGTTAATTTTAAATTTTTTACCTATTCTGGTATTTAATACAAAATATGCAACTATCTTGAAAGTTGCCGTAACTACTGGTAAGTGAAAGATTATTTTTTTAATGAAACGAAAATGAGATTATGTACATCCCTTAGAAATTATAGGAGCTATAAATAGGAGCCACATGGAATGACACGTAGAATTCTTTAAATAATTTATGTTCAGCTGGTTTCATGTGGAAGCGAAATATGTTAGAGCAAATTAACGTTCTCAGCTATCAAGCAGTGAGAATATCCCCTGAAGCATGGCCGTTGACGTGTGAGAATGATCTGTTTCTGAGAATTTACGTAATGAATGCAGTGCTTCTGTGTATGACGCCCCGGAGGCACTGAGAGAAATAACACTAATAAGGCGGTTATTTCTCTTTATCTATACAGAGATGGAAATTATTTTGAAAGAGAAGAAGATTTGGAAAAAGAAAAAAAACCTCTAGAGATAACTCGTTTGTGCGTCTGTAGTTGGCCGAAGACTTAATTCTAAATTAAATATTCATTAAAAACTAACGCAAATTGTGCGGAGAAATATATCATTATACTATATCCTCGCAAACTATGACCTGCTCCTGAAATCCGATCTAAGTATAAACAGAGTCTAAGCTAGACTACGATGCTATTTTAGTATCATTACAATTATTAAGCACTTAAGATTTAATAATGAAGAAACATCTTTCATTTTATTTTCTATGGAGATTACAACGTGCAATTAAATTGGTCAAATAGCTAAAACGCTATCGTTCTTAACCAGGGATGGACAAACTTTTTCAACCGTGGGCCAAAAATCGAAAAATATAAATTTGGCTAACCAAGATAAATTTTTCTAAAATTTCAAAAACAATATACAAGTACCTAACGGTTTAAATACGTTAATGAGAGAAATGCAATTGCAATTTCATTTTTAAAAGTTCCTTATACTGAGGTTCGAAGTGAGATGTACTGATTTTAAGGAACGATGCTAAATGCTCATCTGTCAGTCTACTTCTGTAATTATTCTTTCTAAGGTATAAGTTGAAAACACTTATTCACATATAAAAAGCAAATATACCGCTGATCTTCTGGGCATGAGATAATAAATTTGGAATATAATATTTAAGAAAAGTAGAAAAGGAGATAGATATATAATGTATAAATATATATTTCTTTTAATTTGCCTCGGACCGGCAACTTAAATAAAACCTTCCGGCGGGCCGGAGTTGGACTACGGGGCTTAGTTTGCCCATCCCTGTTTTTAACCATAGGAAGCATAAGTGCTTTGATCTGTAAATTTATTTAAATAGGGAAAATATCCTGTTTACTTTAACAATTATTTTGCTCAAAATTACACTAAGTTAATTAAATCTTTTTTTTATAAATGCAATTCGTTTATTTAAAGACGACGGGAAAAAAGTTAGCACTAGTCATGTGCAAAATAACCATGCTATGTAACATGCACTAGGTTTGGTTTGGAGTGCTACGGTCTACATTTTGCAACACGAGGGGTAATGAGACCGGGACCTGCAGCTTAAAGCTGATTCCGAACGTCTACGAACATCCAATCCATTGTGGGATTTCAACCCACGAACTCCGGTATCGAACGCCAGCACCCTAACCAATCGGCCATCGTTCGAGTAACATGCACTAGGATTGAATATAGTTTTATTTTAAACTTATGATTTTTATTAGGGTTGCAACGGTTATCCGGCCAACATATTGCATCCGACATATTCGGCCACTATACCGGATAATTAGCAGTAGTTGGATATTACAGTTATCCGGTCGTACATCCGGCCAAAAATTATACACCGAGAAATAAGATAATATACCAAAAAAAATGCAAAATGCTAAATAATATACTATCTGAAACAATACATATAAGTATTTTGGAGCATAATGTAAAAAAAAAAAAAGCTTTCTGGAAAAAAATTAAGTTTATACATTTCATTACAGAAAATCATGCATCATTCTTTTTTCAGTCTCATCTGCAAAATTGTGTTCTTGCATCTGAAAATACAAAAGACTAAACTTACTTTTTTGGAGGATAGAAGAATAAAGACAATTTACTAAAAACAAAAGTAGGAATGTGTTCTTGAAATTTTTCATACACATACATAAGGACCATTAAAGAAGGAAGATAAAGGACTATTTAAAATTCTTTTATTGAAATTTGATTTTTTAAATTAAATAATGTTGAATTGAGATATTGAGTACTGAAACTTAAAGAAAAAATTTAAAATAAATTGTAGTACAAATAGTTGGCTAATTAAACAATATAACTGGTGAGAAAAATACTACAATTTGGTTGCAAAAATAAAGTGCATAAAGTTGATTTAATTAAAATAAAAAGAAAAAGTGAGAAATATATTGACATCCGGTGGCCAGTTATCCGGTATCCATTATCCGGCCAAATTGATATCCGTAGATCCCTAATTTTTACGTTTGTTTTATGATTTTTATTGTATGTACATTGCTATTTGAAGAGAGCTCAAGTAGTGTTTGTCAATCAGTAACGTTGAAATTCGTTATATTGAGATTTTACGTTACGTGGAGTACAGAGGTTTTTACTGAGAAAGGGACTTTTACGAGGTATCGGAGAGCATCTGTCCAAAATTTGGTAAATGTACGATACACTAGGTGGATTTATATTAACGCATTCGGTTCGGGTACATTTCGCAGAGAAATTATACCGGGAGCGGGCGTTTTAAGCGTAAATTTAGTTATTCAGTTAAATCTCAAAAGATCGAAAATTATTTCATTTTTTAACCAACTTTTCGTATTTTACATTGAAATGTATCAACAAATACATAAATAGAAATATATAAATAACAACCATAAGATTTTAGTAAAAAATATATATTTTTTAGTGGATAAATTTATAATAGTATCGTAAATATAAAAAATCAAATAGAAGGGTATAGTTTTAATTTTTTTCGAATTATGTTATATATAAACATTTTTACATTATAAAAAAATGAAAAGAGCAATCATAAAACAAAAAGTATATTTTTTAGTGGATAAATTTATAATAGTATCGTAAATATAAAAAATCAAATAGAAGGGTATAGTTTTAATTTTTTTCGAATTATGTTATATATAAACATTTTTACATTATAAAAAAATGAAAAGAGCATTCATAAAACTGATAACGTAAAAACTAGTTTTTATTTGTCTCAATGTTTCTAGAATCTGTGTAGTAGACAAGAACATTCGGCTTCGTTTTCCTGTATATACTGTTATTTTTGTATCCACAAACAAACCCGTACACTAACCCGTACTAGTACCTGACCCGAGCTCAAATATCAATCGTCAGGAAACGTACTAGTATGTGTCCAGTATACAATGTGTTAAGAAATATAAAAATATAAATACATACTTGTACTCATATACAGAGTAAGATGGAGAGATTTATCTTAAGGCATATGAAACAAAAGTTAGCCAAAGTTTTATATTTTGAAACAAAATCTGTTCTTCTGTACTTAAAATAAACATTATAGTCATTTTGTACAGTACAAAAAAACTGATATTTTCACTATTATTCCTACTTTTTTTTAATATTTTTCATAAATGCTTAAGGTAGCAACTAAGTTTTACTAAAAAGCTGAAAGTTATTCAATAAGTAAAAGTGACAATAACAGGTGGAAAAGGTGTGTGCATGTAGCATTTTTAATTAGGTTGCTTTTTTAATAATTAATAATTAATATTTTATAAAATAATTCATTACTATTAAAATTTTAATCACATTTACTTATATACATTATAAATGACATACTAAAGTTTCAAGCCGATTGATTATTAATGATAAAATTTAGTTTTGAAAATCCACTTCTTTTAAGCAGACAAAACTATTTTTAAATATTCAAAATAAGGCAAAGCCTTAAAACTTATTTATAGACAGAGATAAATCTGAGAGTATTCAAATAACATTATCGCGTTTTTTTTTATCATCTTCAAAGAAAACTGAAGATGATTTCGTGGTCCTAGTTCAAGTCACTCTTATCAACTTATCAACTTGAACATTATAAAATACTTTGTAAGCAGACAGTCTGTCAGTAAATCAGATATAGTCTTGATAATAGTTTGTACTTACAATATCTGATAGAGTGTTAAGTATATGTTTGCATTCTTTTACAACACAGTTTTGTAGAAACATAATACCAGAACCTAATGCGGTACTAAGTTAGCAAGACTTCGACTGAACCGTAAACCGGAAAAAAAACCGTTATTTTGGTCGAATCGAAAACCGGAACTAAACAGGAAAATATCGGTTTATTTCGGCTAGATATATCGTCAGCCATTTTGTAACCAACTTAACAAAATCAATATTTTCTAATTTAACCATATAATTATCGTCATTACATCTACATTGTTTCTCGATTTCCTGTTTTAATGTTCCCAATGATAAGAAAGTTCGATAAGAATAGGATAACATACTAGCTTTGATTAAAATTATCGAAAATATATTTTGTAAGAACCAGTTTAACTTTTTGATTAAAAACCGTTAAAAAGAAAAAAATTATAAGAATACGCATTATATGAAAATACATTAGTTGTGAATTTTCTTATGTGTATATCAGAAAAATATTGTAAATTACTTTACCAAAACTTATCTTTACATGAAGATCTTGAAACTACCTTTAGAAAAATCTGCTTTTTTTTGGTAATTTATAAATTAACTATTATTACAGTATGCACATCATCATATGATAAATGAAATTTTAGAGGAAAATTAAATTTAGTACGACCGTTTGGCACGGAATCTAGTAATAAATTGTGTTAATTGGAGAGTTACAGGATAGCAACAATAAAAAAAAATAACCCGTCTCTTAACCTCAGAATGCTTTTCTGTTTTTGCCGAAATTTGTTACTAACGTTATACTTGAAAGACATTTTAAAAGTTTATTTTAAAGCAAGAAAAGAGAAATTATACAAATGCTTTCCTTAAAAAATGACTTAATGTACATTAAAGTTATTGACAGCTTTTAACACTGCAATATTTTTTAAAATTAAATATTTCCAAGATGTAAGGATAACGTAAGGAAAAGTCATAATTAAACAGCCTATTTTTAATTCTATATAAAGTAAAAAAAAGTTCATTGATACTAAATAAAAATTTAAATTTCGGAAAAAAATATTTAGTTTTTTTATATGAAGCAAAACTTAAAAAACCCGCAAAATGTATACAACAAACTACTTACCTGCAGAATAATTTTGGAAATTTGTAAAATTAGAAATCGTTTTTTTCTATATCGAAAAGAAGATAATTATCTTTTTTCTGTAAACTTCCATTATATTCATTGAATGATCGATTTCATTTTAGATCACGATAAAAGATATTTTTTCAATATTTCGATTTATTAAACATTTTTAAATACTTTTTTTAATAGTAAAACTCTAGACATCTTTAAAGTTTTAGATTTACAGAATGAAAAAGATATATATTAGGTAAATTTAATCTCTTATATTTCAAAAGCGAAATAAGTGAGTTTCTTTTTTTATATTCATTTAGAGTAAAATTATGTTATTTAAAAAATATACGACTTGAAATAACAAAACTAGATAATTTAAAAAGTTAGAGTTCTTAAAGAAGATGTAAAAAGGAGTACAGCTTTTTGTTTTATGACGATTTGAAAAAAAGCTGTTATAATAAAAATTTTCAGTCTCAAAAGGTAGTGTTATGTCCCCGTAACTCTTTAAAGAACAGGAATAAAAATTCTTTGGGAGTTTACGAAAGTAGCTCAGAAATATTATCTATTAACTTATAAATTGGAAATATTTAAAAAAATGAATTTACAATCCTTGGGAAGAGGTTGGATAACCTGCTAAACAATCACTTTTGTACAGGAAAATGATTCTTTTAATTTTAACTATATTTGGAGAACAATAAATAATTTTCATTAAAAAGGTATAATACATAAACAGCTAAACGATTTATATAAATTGTTTGAATGGGAATTTTTATTTGTGATCATAAAAGATTCCTCGGATTCTTGACATCTCAATGTAAAGCAAAATTAAACTCTTATATTTCAAAGATTAAAATAAATCAAGTGTAGTACCATCATATACTGCTACTACAAAGTGTCAAAAACTTAGAAAAAAATTAATAGGTATTTAAAAAGTACAGAAAAAAATTTTAACATATGTGTAACGCCTAGAGCGTCCCCGGCTGCACTTTCTGATGTCTGCACGCCTCGTTTTTATACCTGCTCGCCCATTGTTACTGGAGCAGGTATCTTGGGTTCAATTAAAGCCTATATTGCCGACAATTAATCACTGCAGCGACAAAACTCTTGACTAAACATTTATTTACAAATTCCGTTAAGACATATGTACAGTCAACATCTTACGCCTAAACATGGCTGAAATAAGACCGAGGAAAAAAAACAAATTGTGCCGAGCGGAAAACACCTCTCTCAGTCTCAGCTCCTTTCAGAAGAAAAGTCCATTCTCCGTCGTTCCGACCGGTCATCTCTCTCCCCTCTTCGCGAGGGCCGGGGTGGAATCCCCCCTCTTGGTCAAGCTTTCTCCTCCACTGGAAAAATGTCCCTTTCCGCAGCTGGCAAGGGCTGGGAAGGCATCCGTCGCCCCCTGCTGTTGAAATTCCCTGGAACAGGGCTTGCCCACCCTCTCTCGGGGTGTCCGTCTTCGACCGCCGAAAAAAAACAGCGGCCCATGTAACACCAACTCGAGTCTTGAGTCTAGTATTATAATATGGTTTCACTGTAAAATCATGCTACGGGTAAAGCTTACTGTGTAAATTACAGTGTAAATCTTTATGTTGGAGATGTGAAACAAGGTGAAGCAGAGGGTTAAATCGAAAATAATAGATGAAGAAGTAATCTTAAAATTCATTTAATGATATAGGTTATCAAGCTGTTCACAGTGTTATTAAAACTAACAGCATCGATATCAAAATAACCTATAAAAACATAAATAAAAAACTGCAAGGAAAGCAAACTTTCAAGCCGATTGTTTACATAATAATCCGACAAAAGGTGTTCGCGAGCTATCTCCTTTTCCCGAACTCGTTACATCTTGACCTTATCACTGACACACCTCTTCGTTGCCGGTGCTTTTCAGCTCTCCGCTTTCTCTATCTCGACACGCATTCGAGTCACATCCTCAGCGAGGGTGAACGGCACGAAGGGACTGAGAGATGTTTAGTAGCTCAAGGATAAGGTATGTCATCATACGTGTGTACGACCATATCATTACCTCGGAGAAGTCGCTTAATGTGTTGGGCGTCTGCAGAAAGCCTGTATCATACACAAGAATCTAGAAAAAAGCCCGAGGCCTGTCATCAATCCCGGGGAAGCCAATTTGCATAGCACGATTGTCTCTAAACGTTTTGTTCCCTGGGCTAATTAATAATTAAGGCTCTCTAATACAGAAAATGACTCCAATGGCTTAAAAAATAAGCTACAGCAAATTTTTAATATTTAACCCTACACTGCACAGTGATGCATATATGAATAAATTAATGTTTCCTCCTATACTATATCTATTAAAAAAGAATTTACATTAATTTCACATTGATTTGTATATTTTATCCAGTTCATTCTGGCTTTCTACTCTAGGTGAGAGTAATTGAGTATTATATCTTTGAGAACAAACTTTATTTGGATGTTGCACATGTTCATCATTTTGCTATTATTTTACACCCTTCTGATTGAACTAAGGAATTTTTTTGTTAATAAAATATTTAGTTCTAATTTTATATTAACCCTTTCCACTCCGTTGTCGACGTATTTGCGATATTAAAATGTTAGCATTAAATCTACTGTCGCAACACGGCGACACTGTGAGCCTACTTAATGATCACTATATTCCATTTTAGGAGACTCCCTATTTTTACACCACAGGTATGTACTTTTAACGAATATAGTGCTGGAGTTATTGGTATCCTCTGTGAGTTACTAGGCTGGAGTTCAAAAGATTAATATTTTTAATATATTCACCAAGATTATTTATAATGCATATCGAATCCATAAGTTTATCAAACACAATTTTTTCAATAAAAACAGTAAAAAAAATTAGAATTTTTTTCATTTTTAAGAAAACCTGGGCTCGAATATGTGAGGGGGAAAAATAGTTGTAATAAGAAAAAATATCGTACAGTTAGGTTTAAGAATGTTCTTAGTTAAAGTGCTAGTTTCATTAAAATTAACCGTAGCATGGATTGTAAACATGTTCTTCTAGTAACGTCCAACTGAGTTAATTTTTCGGGAAATACTGGGACGATTTGTGTTCTATAGAAAAAAATCTTACTAGGCAAAAAATGAAAGCTATTACGGTTGGAACTTTAATAGTGGCAACACTGCTGTACAAACACTATGCAACAAAACCAAAGAATGTCGCGTATACCACACGTAAGCTACATACCTACCTTACCTCTCAGCAAAAAGACTCGCCCTTCCTACTTCATACGAATGCGAAGTGACACGAAGAACTGATCCTTATATTAGCTTGCGGTCTAAAGTAAGTGTTTTTAAGATGTTTTCAAAACAAGAACAACGGAAATGGATAAAAATTCAATGTGCCAGAGGTCGTACATCACGAATATGTCATTTAAGGCGGGGAATCTGCATTGCCTTACAGAACTGTAGCAAGATGGGTAAAAGCCTTCAACGAAGGACATCCAAATAGGGCAGATGTGCATTGGCCAGGTCATCCTAGTGTCAGTGTTGCGTAACTGACGCTAGTTGTCACTAGTACCTAGAGATGGCGCCAGGTGTACCAAAAAAAAAATAAGAACAGATAATGTTCTAAACAATGTTGTTTTTTTTATTTTTGGTTAGTTGTTAGTTATGTAAGTTGTTTCGAGTTCTGTTTTTGTGTTGTATATGTGAGTACTTTTTTCTAACGGGGAAAAGATCTAAGTCCCCTGTAAATATGTCGTGCTGTGTGTTAAATAAAGTATAAAAAGGCCTAGTTTCCGCTATATTTATAAGTTTATAGGATTATAGGGGTAATTTATAGGTCCCATGACTGTCATTTTATAGTGGATCTCCTATTCCAGCATTACTACCCAGGTAAGCACGCCTACACTATTGTTCATTTTTCTGGTACTCATCCGTTTGATATGAGCGAAATGAGAAGCTTATATATTATGATATGTTTTGTGTTATTGTAGATTTTTTAGAAATGAACCTGCAAGTAATGTCGGGTAGACATTCCTTAGTTATTTCCTTAGTGTTGGAACTTTGTTTTTTCATTAGATATTTTTATTGTAAAAGAGTTTTTGTTCCAACAGTCAGCGATGCAGAAGTGCATGCTGTTACCGCACTAATGGACAGGGATCGATGCCAAACTATTCGTGAGCTATCCCGAAAGGCAGAATTTGTGCATACGACTGTATTGTACATTCTGAAGAAACGCCCGAGCATGAGAAAAATTCTGCACTTCCCGCAGAACGCCCCTATCATTCTGCTTGACAATGCCCGTCCACATACAGCGAAAGCTGTGACTGATTTCTTTGATCGATGGTCGTGATAATGCTTTACCATCCAATATACTCCTCAGATCTAAGTCCTTGTGACTTTGTATTATTCTCTTAGATGAAGAAACCACTTTGTGGCATTCGCTTCAGAACTGTTCCAGAGATTCTTGCTGTAATAGACCCGTTCATACGAACTATCAACAGACTGGTGCTGCTACAGGGTGTTCTGCGATTTCCACACCGTTGGAAACGGGTTATACACAGTGCTGGAGACTATATTGAAGGACTGTAAAACATGGTGACAAGAATCACTATTGTATTCCATGTATATAAATAGTTGCCACTATTAAAGTTCCAGTCCTCGTATTTTACAGACTTTTCATCTATGGATAAAATTTGGGAGAAAAGTCGAGACCTATCATCAACCTTCGGGAAGACAAGTTACATAACATGATTGTCCCTAAACGTTTTGTTTCCTGCACTAATTAATAACAAAGGCTCTCCAATTCCGAAAATGATTTTACAGCATAAAAATAAGTTACTCCTGAATTTTAATTTTGAGGATCAATCTCGTTCTCAATTACAATGGTACTCCATTAAAATTAAACGTATTTTAAACATTTTCATCTGATAACATTCAGTTTCGTTAACTTTCCGTGAAATATTGGAACGATATGTGTTCTATAAAAAAATTCTTACTGCCCAAAAAATAAAAGCTATTTAACATATTTTTAGTTCGAGGACAAAAATCCAGAGAAAAATATAACCTATCATTAATCTCGAGGAAGACAAATTGTTTTGTTTTCTGCACCAATTAACACTAAATATACCATATAACGGGTCAAATGATCCACAAGGTTTATGTGAAAAATGCGATGGGAAATGAATTAAAAATTCTTATTCTTTGTGTTTGCAATACATAAAAATGGACAATATACAATTTTGTTCAATTATAATAAAGTTTATTTGTCTATTTCCTTCCAATTTTCACATTTCATACATTTATAATAAAAAAAAATAAATAAAGTCCGGTTATTTGACCGGCTATGGTAGAAATAGGTATGTATTAAATGTTGGTATGTTTAATGTTAATAACAAAGGCAGTCTAATTTCATATATGACTCTTGTAGCATAAAAAGGTAAGATACTACAGAGAATGTTATCAAGTAAAATTAAGCACAACATAGATTTTAAATATTTTCTTCTGGTAAAGGCCAGTTGCGTTAATTTGGAGGAAATATTGGGAAAAATCTGTGTTCTATTAATAAAACCTTACTATTCAAAAATTGAAAGCCACCTAACAGATTTTTGATTCATGGACGAGAACAGAGAAAAATGTTGAGGTTTATAATTAATCACTAGGAAGTCAGTTGCATAACATGATTGTCCTCAAATTCATTTTCATGCTCTAATCAATTAGAAATGCTCTCCAATTACGAAATTGACTCTTGTAACGTACATTGTAAGTACAAGAATTACTAACAAGCACATTATAATAATAAATTAAATGCTATTCACTTTAAAATTAAACGTGACAGATTTTAAGGGTTATCAGGTTTGGTTTGATATGGATCATTACGTCAATCCTTTTCAACACGAAAGCTAATGAGACAAGAACCTACTGCAACAAAAAAAAAATCTGGCAGCAACATAAACATTATGAATAAAGATTCCAATATTAGTTTGTGAAGATATGCAATGTATTTTCAAAAGGAACTGATTCTGAAAGCAGGTGTTTTAAGAAAATCATGCAAGCAGATGACAGTCCTAAAAAATTAATAGTTCGGAATCCTTTGATATTTAATCTGAAGGGTGAGAAGCAAATGACCATGGATGATGATTTTTTCCTCAGAGGCTAAGCTCAAAAGAAAAGTTAATCAGCTGGGAAAAATACCTTTATTTGGTACAGAACGCTGCCCCCTACCTCTTCATATATACACATTAACACATTGTATGCGGGACACGTATTAGTACGTTTTCTGACGCTGGATACACGGATGGATACGGGTCACGTACTACAACGGGTTAGTGTAACAACATGGTTTGTTTGTGGGTACAAAAATAACGGTATATACAGGAAAACAAAGCCGAATGTTCTTATATACTACATAGATTCTAGAAAAATTTAGACAAATAAAAAGTAGTTATAACATTATTAGCTTTATGATTGCTCTTTTCATTTTTTTTATAAAGTAAAAATGCTTATATACAACATAATTCGAAAAAATTCAAAATATATACTACTATTTCTATTTGATTTTTCATATTTATGATACTATTATAAATTTATCCACTAAAAAATAGATTTTTTGTTTACAAAAATCTTATGGTTATTAATTATATATTTCTATTTATATATCTGTTTATATATTTCAATATAAAATACGAAAGTTTAGTTTAAAAGATTAAATAATTTTCGATTTATTGAGATTTAACTGAATAACTAAATTTATGCTCAAAACATTCTCTATACAATTCACGAAAGTACCTGTGAACACAATTTTAACACAATTTTTTTTTCTATATAAAAAAACATTGTACAATAGAGATTTAAAAGAAATTTTATTTTTTAAATGAAACAAAGTGCGTGCGCATAAATTTAACAAACGAAGTTTTTTTAAGCTTAAATTCTTGTACAATAAAAGAAAGTTTTCTTCGATTAACATCAAATTTAAAAATGAAGAAATATAGCCAATCTGTAAAATTATTCGACAACATAAATCGTTCACAAAGCATGTTACATCACGCATTAAGCTTAAAGAATGTACCAATCTAACTTTTCAATTTCCACAAAAGATGTATCGGCATCAAAACCGAAATGATTTATCGTGTTTAAATTTGTATGCCTATCCTTTCAAGCTCACTGACGATTAATCTTCTCTTGAACTAAGGTGAATCAATTTTCAGTGACTAATTACCTCGTTATTTTCCAGTTAAAAGGTTAATAAACAGATACTCTGCTGACAATCCAAGGTTATCGGCTATTTATGATTGCCACCTAAGTTTGGGTTAATACATTATTAGCCGAATCATAGATAGCTGCGAAACGCTGCTTTAGGACCAACATGTGACCAATTTTTAAAAATATTTTGAGATATATACGAGAAGGGGGCAACCTTTCAGCCATAGTAACCCACTTTGTGTGAGGGCCCATAGGAATGAGCCAGTTATTCCATAGGAGCGTTGTTCGAGAAAAGGGGAAAACTATATTTTTGATTTCATATAAAATTATAGCCAACTTATGTAAATATTGAATAAGACACATTTAAAATTTGAATACACTCAAACCTATTTTTGTGCGGTCTTTTTGTGCGATTTCTTTTTGTGCGGTAAATAAAAATTTCAATCAAATTGATCATAATTGACGAAGTTATCGAAGTTATCAATAATGACATCGGCGGAGATGGGTTTAATAGTTTTAGTGAAAATGATCTTGTCGAAATGATTCAGGATGACACCGTAAGGGAAGATGAAATTATAAATTACGTAACAGATGTTACTGATGGGCAAGAAGAACCCGATCATATGACAGCAGATAAAATTTATGCAGGACTCCAACCCTGTCATAAATTAAAATGCTATTTTCTTGCAATCGATGCCAATTCCGAAAGAACTTCAAAATTCCAAAAGGAGCTTTAGTCGTGCATATCTGGCTACCGGGACATATACAAGCGTCTAGTGAAACAACAGTCGTCGAAAAAACTAATCGCTGACTATATGGTACCTGAAAAAAAGTTAACTCTAAACGAGTGCGAGATAGTATCTTCAAGTGACGAAAGCGATTTTGAACCAGTTTATCACAGGAAAGTTCGCGTATTGTCAGACTGCGAAGGATAATGTTTATACGTTTTGAAAAGTTTTGTATGTGTAAAATAATCACATAATATGTAAATAAAATATTTTAAAATGTTCGCAAGTGTATTTTTTAAATGAGATTCCAAAACGTTTGGCGAAATTCCAGGTATGTACTAGTTATTTCGAAAGGTTTTGAGTTATTTTAAACGTGACTTTTTTTTATGCGTTCCCTATCCACCGCACAAAAACAGGTTTGAGTGTATATATTTTAAAAGCTTGCTTTAACGAAAGCAAACATATTTACTTATCTATGTGGAAAAAAGACGTTAAAAAGGTAAAAATTAATTTATGATCTATTTCATAATACAGTAGACTCCGCTTAATGATCGCGATCAATGTTATCCATCGCTTATTGTTACCGAAATCACTTGGTCCGGATTTTCTCTATTCATTTGTATGTTAAAATTATCGCTTTATGAGATCGTTACATATGTTAATGGGATCAGTTTTCGAACCTCATTTTAACTGGCAAAGGAATATTCACAATATATACAGTAGGAACCCATTCTTTTCTTTCCCTTCGTTGTTGTTTGAATTTCAGAGAATTCTTCTCTTCCACCTGAGTAGTGGGAAATTACACATTCCTGGTGTTTTTCAGAAATACGCACACCCTGCTGGTGATCAATGGTTGTCCGATAAGCAGAAAGCAACACATTCTTATCGAAACTGAGAAGAAGCGTATGCACATTTTATGCCTTTCTAGCTTAGTTGCAACTTGTCGGTATGGAAGCCAGGAAGCGAAATGATTCAACATTAAAACAAAAGATCGAAATTTTAAATCGTTATGACAAGTTGATTATAATTCGGAACAATTTATCGATGAGCTTCTCAGAAAAAATTGTAGACAGTCAACAATTTATCAATTTTTTTAATTATGTATACAATTCTTATGTTTTAAGGAATAATATACTGTACATAAATATAAGGTGTGTTTCTTCATTTTGTTTTGAAATTTAGTACATGGGAATTAAAGGGGGGGGGGTAAATTTATCTAATTTTGCATATCGTTTTTTGTTATTAATCGGTTATTGTTATCAAAGTCACGGTGTCCCAAACTGATCACATTAAGCGATGTCCACTGTAGTATATATTCTCATCATACATCATATTTTATAATAGTCTATTCTCTCAACTGTGCGAACTAAGCTATATTAATGATATGCATGTGCGCATTAAGTGATTTGATAACTTTATTACTGAACTAGCCCTCAGCTTTTGAACTACTCATAAATAATTAATGGCGTCTCGTAATCTTTTGAAAATATTTAAATGTGCCACCTCAGTTTCAAATAAATTATGTCGTATAAAACTACTATATTTAACGATTTATCCTCGTACTCAGCTAAAGGAGAAATAATCTGTTTATATTTATTTTTTTATTATTATAATTGCATTCAATTCCATCGATAATTTTCATAAAACAGAACTACGACTATAACTTAGGACAGTGCTTAGCTGCAAGGTGTGGAAACTAACCCATAATAAGGATACTAAAATTTGGCCATTGTTACGAAAATATTAGTGTAGTATTAATCTTCCGCATAAGCAGTTGGCTTTGGTACAGTTTTCTTTATCATTAAGCTTTAAATGAGGTTTTAAATCTTAGAAAGGGGGGAAAGGGTGGATTTCGAACGTTTGCTAACCCTAACTCATCAAAAATCCACTAGGATGCCTCACCTTTCCAGGTACAACCACTTCCTAAATTCGAGACAGACAGACAGATAACTTTGGCTATTATTATATAGGATATATGCTATGATTTTATAAGCTGATAGTCAAAATCAAAAATATGGATATTTTTAAGGATTGGTGGTCTGAAAGTTGCCCACTTTTGTTATAAGCTATGGAAAAGAATGATATCATCAAAAGCAGAGAAATCTAGCAATATAAGAGCATACAGTTGCTTATAAACAGTAATCAACTAAAATAGCGAATACTATGGGAGCAATGTCAGCCATGGCAAGAAACCGGTAAAATTCTATGATTATAATCTAAATTGTTGGCTGCCCAATGTTATTATTCTACTTACTACAGTTTGCTGCCAAAGTAATATATTTTCTGAAAATAATTTGACTGCACGAAGTAACTCTGTTTCATACAGACTTGCCTCTCTTTTCCTTTCTACAATCATCTCTCTTTTCTAAGATAATCTACAACTCAGTTCGAGATATTTGATTCTTTTCCTGCCATTATATGCCTATTTTAGAATATTGTTTTCGGGTAATCCTCTGAGCAGAAGATTGAAATCACAAATTTTACTCAATTTTACCTTTATCCATCAGAATTTATCAATCTTAAAAGCAATAAAAATATAAAAAGGTAAATTATATGAAATAAGGTAAATCATTACTAATGATTGATTTTCCAAACATCTTGGTTGTTCTATGTTTTTTGTGCTTCCAATTCTCTTATATGTACAATTTCCATCTTTTAGGTTATAGTTTATGGAATGAAAATATTCTTTAGTTATTTTTACGGCATCCACTTATTTCTAGCAAAAGCTCAGCTAAAGTTTTATTAACATGCGGAATGAAATAAAGTAATCAACATAAATTGTGACCAAAGGTGTTACCATCGTATATTACAGAGTTTGCAGTTAATTATCGATCGACTTTATCATAAATATCAGTAGCTAAAAAGAGTACTTTGTCAAAGAATCACTTTGCTACATCGAGTAAAATTCCAAAAACCATAAAATAAATTCTAGGGGCAGTTCAGTAATTCTTATGTTTTAAGGAATAATATACTGTACATAAATATAAGGTGTGTTTCTTCATTTTGTTTTGAAATTTAGTACATGGGAATTAAAGGTGGTGGGATGAATTTATCTAATTTTGCATATCGATAAACGATATGCAAAATTAGATAAATTTACCAAGAGAGTTAGAACAAAATTAGATAAATTTACCATTATTTAAATGTTATTAATCGGTTATTGTTATCAAAATCACGGTGTCCCAAACTGATCACATTAAGCGATGTCCACTGTAGTATATATTCTCATCATACATCATATTTTATAATAGTCTATTCTCTCAACTGTGCGAACTAAGCTATATTAATGATATGCATGTGCGCATTAAGTGATTTGATAACTTTATTACTGAACTAGCCCTCAGCTTTCGGACTACTCATAAATAATTAATGGCGTGACGTAATCTTTTGAAAATATTTAAATGTGCCACCTCAGTTTCAAATAAATTATGTCGTATAAAACTACTATATTTAACGATTTATCCTCGTACTCAGCTAAAGGAGAAATAATAGGTTTATATTTATTTTTTTATTATAATTGCATTTAATTCCATCGATTATTTTCATAAAACAGAACTACGAATATAACTTAGGACAGTGCTTAGCTGCAAGGTGTGGAAACTAACCCATAATAAGGATACTAATATTTGGCGATTATTACGAAAATATTAGTGTAGTAATTAATCTCCCACATAAGCAGTTGGCTTTGTACAATTTTCTTTACATTAATCTTTAAATGAGGTTTTAAATCCTAGAAAAGGGGGGAAGCGGTGGATTTCGAACGTTGCTAACCCTAACTCATCAAAAATCCACTAGGATGCCTCTATCCTTTCCAGGTACAACCCCTTCATAAATTCGAGGACACACAGACAGATAACTTAGGCTATTATTATATAGGATATATGCTATGATTTTATAAGCTGATAGTCAAAATCAAAAATATGGATATTTTTAAGGATTGGTGGCCTGAAAGTTGCCCACTTTTGTTATAAGCTATGGAAAAGAATGATATCATCAAAAGGCAGAGAAATCTAGCAATATAATAGCATACAGTTGCTTATAAACAGTAATCAACTAAAATAGCGAATACTATGGGAGCAATGTCAGCCATGGCAAGAAACCGGTAAAATTCTATGATTATAATCTAAATTGTTGGCTGCCCAATGTTATTATTCTACTTACTACAGTTTGCTGCCAAAGTAATATATTTTCTGAAAATAATTTGACTGCACGAACTAACTCTGTTTCATACAGACTTGCCTCTCTTTTCCTTTCTACAATCATCTCTCTTTTCTAAGATAATCTACAACTCAGTTCGAGATATTTGATTCTTTTCCTGCCATTATATGCCTATTTTAGAATATTGTTTTCGGGTAATCCTCTGAGCAGAAGATTGAAATCATAAATTTTACTCAATAGTTTTACCTTTATCCATCAGAATTTATCAATCTTAAAAGCAATAAAAATATAAAAAGGTAAATTATATGAAATAAGGTAAATCATTACTAATGATTGATTTTCCAAACATCTTGGTTGTTCTATGTTTTTTGTGCTTCCAATTCTCTTATATGTACAATTTCCATCTTTTAGGTTATAGTTTATGGAATGAAAATATTCTTTAGTTATTTTTACGGCATCCACTTATTTCTAGCAAAAGCTCAGCTTATTAACATTCGGAATGAAATAAAGTAATCAACATAAATTGTGACCAAAGGTGTTACCATCGTATATTACAGAGTTTGCAGTTAAGTATAGATCGACTTTATCATAAATATCAGTAGCTAAAAAGAGTACTTTGTCAAAGAATCACTTTGCTACATCGAGTAAAATTCCAAAAACCATAAAATAAATTCTAGGGGCAGTTCAGTATAGACCAGTTTCAATATAAAAATTAGTAGCTCTGAACTCCTTTGTCAAAGAGTATGAGCAACATTTCAGTTGATGAAAATTCATGCACGCCAGAAAAGAACACAGGTGAATATTAGGGAAAGACATCATACAAAGCGAATAGTACTGTGTTAAGCTGTAAATAACACATATTTTACATGGATGTCTGTATCTTTATGCGCAAAAAGAATCCTTTTGAAAATGAGAATGTGTACATTTTTATAGCCATTTGTAATTGTTACCGGTATTGCAACGAACAACTCAATACCCGTACTTTAGCAGAGCAAGGTTCTGGTAGTGATTATAAAAATATGACGAACTATTAAAAAAAACGTAAATGTGGATTTATTTTAAATCTTAAAATAAAAAACATACTCTCCGATGTCCGCCTACGTGAAGGAAAAAATGCACAAGTAAAAAAAAAAAAAAAAAAAAAAAAATAAACAATCCTCTTATATATCCAGCAGCAGACATCGCATAAAATTTAACATATACATGCAACTTCCTCTCCCCCTCAGCCAATTACAAAATTACACAGTTCGTAGCTGCTGAGTGAGAGTTGAAGTCACAATCAAACATACAGCGAAAGTCAGCTTTACAAATTGCGATTAAGAAAGCTCTGTTAACTTTAAACAAAACAAAACAAAACAAATTGCTGGGATTCACCGGAGGTTGAGAAGGGGCCAATTCGCCAATATATATATATATATATATATATATATATATATATATATATATATATATATATATATATATATATATATATATATAATCAAAAACTCATCCATGTCTCCAAAAAAAATTTTTTTTTAATTGCAAAAGCTCTTGATTCTATATCATTGGCTTCCATATATCACAGATGTATGAGATTGGAGCCGTAAATAATTATAAAAAGATAAAGTAAAGTAGTCCAAAAAGTAAAGTTTAAAAAAAAGATGCTTAATAGGTGGTTTTGCTACGAAACCACTGTCCGTTAAAAAAAAAAAAAGTGGGAATATGTTCTTGAATTGTTTCATACACAAACATAAGAACCATTAAAGAAGAAAGGTAAAGGACTATTAAAAATGCTTTTATTCAGATTTGAGGTTTCAAATTAAATAAAGTTGAATTGAGATATTGAGTACTGAAACTTAAAATAAAGAAAAAAATTTAAATAAATTCTAATACAAATGGGTGACTAATTAAAATAATATAAAAGGTGACAAAAATACTGCAATTTGATTGCAAAAATAAAGTGCATAAAACTGATTATTTAAAATAAATTTAAAATAAATTTAAAAAGAAATAGTGCTAAACATACTGACATCCAGCTGAAATTCTGGCCAGATATCCGGCCAAATTGACATCCGTTGCATCCCTAATTAACCCCTTCCGGTACGATTTAATAATGAAAAACTGTGCGTGAAGTAACCATTTATTTTTTATTTAAAAAACTTGTTTCATTTTACAATTCTTACATATTCCTAATTAAAATCCACTTTTTACATATTGTTAAATAATATCAGAAAAGGTATAATTAAGAAAATATCAAAGCAAAACATTAATAAGGTATACAGATAATAGTCTTCAAGATAGTGGTACTTTTCAAAACAAAGTGCAAAGGAATACTGAATTGTTTACACCGCTAGGGAGTCTCACTTCTAATTTGATTCTTGTAACACACACGGCATTTCTTAGTAGGTTTTCTTTTATTCTGACTCATCAATTTGGCAGTGACTTGTACCAAGAAATTCTAAATAAACAATATGTAATAGTGACCTGGTATTTCCACAAGTAACAAAAGTCTTGCTAAATTCAGTATACTAGAAATTATAAACTAAATTAATTATCATATTTAACATTAACTTTAGTCACATGACGAGTGTAGCTCGTCATTGTGCGGTATGGAATGAAAAACCAATGACGAGCTAGACTCGTCATTTTACCGGAAGGGGTTAAGAATAGATCAGTTATACTTTAACACTTTGAGTGTCAAGAAGCGAGATCGCGCTCCTGGCTCACGCACGAACTAATATAATCTCTATTGTATACTTGTCGATTCTTGTTTACTGTTTTTTTATTCAGTTTTTCTGTTTGTTTACGTGTATTTATAAGTAATAGTACTATGGTATACATTACTTCTTTATGTTGAAAATAGTCCAGTTTCCGAATTGGAACACGCACACAAAACTTCTAGCTGATTCTCGCAAATTGGTTTATTTGCGCATAAATATTTAAGTTATTTTTAGTTATATTTATACTTTCATTCTTGTATAAAAAAATTTCTAGGCATTATAAAAATATTGTTATAGCTCCGACCAGCAATGAATCTGACATTGATGACGAATTATTTGAATATGTAGAAAGCATTGCGGATGACGAGTACTAGATTGAATCGGAACATGAAAACCAAAATATGGAAGTTTCAGAAGCTGAAAGCGACTATGGCGATGTTATAAAATTCACGGTGAAAAAGTCGCGTGTAATTAGTGAGAGTTTGGAAAATAATGAATGGGTGACAGTGAAATTGGCGACGCCTACATTTCCAGTTATTCGGAAATAAAGGTAAATAAAGCAACACGGCCTTCTCATATTTTTCATTGAAAAGTCTGGGCCAAAACATGCACCACCTTCAGACTAAAAACCAATTGAGTATTTCAATTTATGCAGCGTGGCACTTTTAGCTAATTCTCTAAAAATCATGTTGGCACTCAAAGGTTAAAATATCTGTTTAGACATTATAAACTTTGTATTATATATCAGATATATAAACTTATACGATAGCCTTTATGTTATTAGTGGTATTTGTAAACGTTATTAAATGTTAAGTTTATATATGTAAGGAAAAGTAAACTAGATAGGAAAACAATTGTAGACTTTTTATATAAAACCCCTAAGACAGCCCGAAAAATTCTCAGGGGTTTTCAAACTTTAAGTCAAGGGCTAAAAATTCCCTCGCCCTTTTGCATTCCTCTTTTTAACCCCTAACCTAAATTGACCACTGGGGCCACAATTTACGCCCTCAGATAAGGGGTCTGACCAATTATAATTCTACATTGACCTAGCGGACAATTTAGGAAATTTCCAAAAAAAAGGAGATGCACGCTGTCGCAGTCAGATGTTCCTAGTGATTTTCCCACAGATGTTAACGCAAGTGTTAAGGGTCTTTTACATAGAACTTGAAGCTAGCTAATCCCTCAGTCTGCCCTATCCCTATGATGAAGTAGTAACCCGTCCTCCAACGTTCTGTTAATAAAGATCTTTAGCTAAAATTGTGTCATTTTTACAGGCCATGACTGCAACCACCCATCGTCAAGTCCGTCTTATGACATATATAATTATAAAAAGAGATTTTGTGTATGGGTGAAACGAGATTCATTCAAATATTTTAATAAAGATAGAATCACTCTAGCAAAGCACCGGAATATAACTTTTTTTTTCTTAACATTCGTGAATACACATACAATATTTCTGCTTATGAATTCAGGTGTTTATTTGTTAGGGAAAATTCCAATTTTATTTTCTTTCTTTTTTCTTAACATTCGTGAATACACATACAATTTTTATGCTTATGAATTCAGGTGTTTATTTGTTAAGGAAAATTCCAATTTTATTTCCAAAAGTCATAGCGGGGGAATGACATAGCGAATTAGAAAACAACTGATAGTTATCATTCCTTTACTTTCTTTTTCTATACAGTTTTTTTTTTATCGTCAGAATTTTGAAATACGGCAAAGTGAAGGTTTTACTATAAAATTAAATTTTTTGAATTGATTAAAGGCTTCTACACATTTTCCATAAATTCAGATATCTCCAAAATTGTATTTTAAAAAAAATTACTGAGAATTTATAGCAGTGTTTCTCAATATTTTTTGATTGACAGCACACTAAAAAGATCTGAAAACATTTGTGGTACATTTAAACGAATAATCTATATATATATATATATAAATGAATTTGTGTCTGTCTGTCTGTCTGTCTGTACTCTATAGACTCAAAAACCATGCATCCAATCGCCGTGAAAATTTGGGAAATATTTAGGTATATCCCTGGGAAGGTTTTTGTAAATTTTTAACGTTCGATATCCATTCCTTCCCCCTTTTTCGAGCATTTCATGTCATTATTCCAAGCATTATTTTCTCCGGTTAAACGCAAACGATTAATTTTTTAATTTATCGCATCATAACTAAGTGAAAGAAGCAATATTCCTAGCAATGTGACGTCATCCCAAGTAATTGTTTTAAACGCAGTTTTCCTCGGTTAAAAGCAGGAGATAAAATTTTCAATTTATCACATAATAAATAGGTGAAAACGATATTTTTTTATCATTATGACGTCATTTCTTTAAATATCTCATTTATTCATTTCTTATTTTATATTATTTAAACATCGTCTGCGTGGTATCAATTCGATTTCACCTTTAAATTTAGATTTAAAGTGATTAAATTTCATTTCTGGGTGACGCAAATTATAGCATTTTTATATGCGAACTAATTTTAAATTTAATTCTTGGTTAATTTTTGCGTTGCAATGAAATGTTTATCAACAATATAATAGAAACATATAAATATGCTAATGATTCTAACTGCACTATGACGAATTTAGAGTGTTATATACGAAAAAAAATCTTTATTTAAAAGTAATTTATTAAGTTCACCGTAGCGAAGCACGGGCTCACTTGCTAGGGTGATATAAAAGAGCAGTAAAATAAATTTCTAAATGATTTTTTAAGAAATCATAGAGGTAATCATAAATACAATTTCATAGTAACCAGAGCAATGTGTAGTGCATTTATATTGATAATATTTATGTATAGCGAGCCTTTGTTTAGTAATAATCTTAACAGAGTTGGACCTTATGATGTAATTAACCAAGAAACGTTCTAAAAAGTATTCTTTTTTACACAAAATCATAAAATTTTCATTTTAGAGGCTTTTTTGTTTTCACTTTAAAACTATTCGATTTTTTTCCCTATTCAGGGAAGTAAAAGTAAAAATTAAAAATCTTAGTATAAGTGACATGCATATCTTCTTTAACTAAAACGATACGTAAGAAAAATGTATGGCGTACTTAGATAAAATTTTGAGGACAAACGCCTACTCATCGAACTTAACACAAAACTTAAAATGTTAAAAGTTTGAGTGACTGCTATTGGTAGAGACAAAGAAAAAATAACACTCTTGTACCGAGGTACTTTCCCACAGTTATCTGTACGTGCATGCACAGCTGTGGGAGGATTTTCCTAGAGGAATTTAAGACTCCAATTGTTCACGTCAAGTTTAGGGACCCTCGCAGAGAAGGTATAGATCACGGAATGGCAGCGTTACGGTCAAGCTCGCACACAGATGTAACCGTGAGTTATGGGGGCAGGGGCTAAAAATAATGTCAGCTTGCACAAAAGGGGCTACTTTAATGAGCCCACCTGCACTCCCAAAAGGCATACAGATGTGGGAAAATTTCTCGAAGCGATTGGATTGGAAGAAAAAAGGGGCTTTGGGACCGAGGTGAGGAGTTTGCAAACGAAATGAAAGAGAGGGGTTGAAGTTGGGATTCAAAAGAAGTGAGACAAGAATCCACCAGCATTGACTAGTTCCGTGCGCCCGAACACCCGGACCGACTCACCGTATGAGAAAAGCTTCTACCTGACCCTCTGCACCAACTGAAAACTGACGTAGGGAGAAAAGCCCCTGCCTGCTCCCCTGTGACTTTAATGGAGGTAATTTATAAAATAATATTTACAGTCATTTAACTTAGGCCTCTGTTAATAATAATAATTCCTTATAAAGAGATGTGTGATAATTATAGTGTAAATAGAAGACATAAATAATTGATTATGATATATGATAACCAAGGATCTATTTGTAAATGAATGTATAGAATAAATGTCTGAATCTCAATATAAAGTATTATATTCATTCTGTGTTTCCCCCTTGTAACGAACACTGGTGTATATGTTGTATGTACATTATAACAACTCTAGTGTAGGAAGAGAAGTAAACAAGGAAAACGCCATATGATAAATAGAAAATTTTATACAATACCAAGTGACTTTATTTACTAAGTATACTAGCGAAGCCAAATGTACTAGCACTTGAAACTCAAGAATCAATTTTGCAAGTTTCGTCTTTCAGTATCTAATGTAGTCCAAATTTCACAGTGTTTAGGTAACAACTGCTTTTAAAACCATTATAATATTCGATGTTTTTGTGTTGTCCCGCGTTATACAGAGACTATAAAAACTATTTGCGCATGAAAGGAAAATAGCTGTTCGTTTAAGGCAGATTTAGGACAGAGATCGCCAAAATTCTAATCAACCATAAAATTTCTAAAACATCCATACCGTTTTCAAAGATTTTTTAAAATCTTTCCTAGTTTAAGTTTTGCTTTTAGCTTAAAAACAAATTTTGAGTCAAGGGATCTGGCACACTTGGCATATTTGTATCGCTCGAAACTCAGGTTGAAATTCACTGATTTATAAAGAAAAAGTATAAACTTTGAATGTTTCTTGTATCTATATGCTTTTATACAAAAAAAACAATATTGTACTCAGACTTTTACACTATACAATAAAGGAAACAAGTATGAGAGAATTTAATAAACGCTTTTTAAATTGTAAAAACCGTAGCATTTTAATTTATAGAGTTCAGAAATTTTATATTTCTGTCTCTTAAAGTACTACAAATAAAGATAAATGCTTCAATAGATTCACAAACATTTGTAGATTTTTTAGGTATATGTGTCCTAGATACCTTAGGTCAAAATTTGTTTTTGAGTTAAAAGCAAAATTTAAACCCCAAAGAATTTTTTTTAATTATGGAAACGGTATAGTGGATTAGAAAGTTTAGTGACCTCTGATCTAAACGAACAGTTAATTTATTTCCATGCGCTGGTAGTTTGTGGCTTCTATATAACGTGGAACAACACAAAAATATCGAATATAATTGTACTGAGGTACCTTCCCACGATGGTCAGCACGTGCATGCACTGCTGTGGAAGAAATTTCCATGAAAATTTAGGTGCAGCTGTTGACTTCGAGTTTTAGTGGGGGCCCCTGCGGAGGAGTTATAGATCACGGAATGGCACAAGCGTAACGGTCAAGCTCTCAGAGATGTAACCGTGAGTTATGGGGGCAGGGGCTAAAAAAATGTCAGCTTTCACAAAAGGGGCTATTTTAATGAGCCCACCTGCACGCCCGAAGGAGGTGCAGATGTGGGAAAATTTCACCAACAAGCGAAGAAAAAAAAGGGGGCTTTAAAACCGAGGTGATGAGTTGGGAAAGTGAGTGAAGAAATATAAGTCTAGATCGGGATTGAAGAGTGTTGAAATATATAATCGCACTCAAACTTAACGACTTGGCCGATTATTGTTGTATTTAAGTAATAGCTTTCTTGGACGTTCGATGTTTTCTTTTGTTGATCCAGTAATAGCTTTCTTGGACGTTCGATGTTTTCTTTAGTTGATCCAGTAATAGCTTTCTTGGACGTTCGATGTTTTCTTTAGTTGATCCTGTTGTGTTTTGATTGGCTGTGTTTAATTAGTTTTGTTTGTGCCAGAAATTTGATTGGCTGGGCGCAGGATCTTCTCAAAACTATAAAAGCCCAATGTACCTCGTATTTCTTGTATTATTATTTTGGTGTTTTCAATAAAAGGTGTTTGCGATCTGCGGCTTTTCATTGTGCTTCAACAAAGAGTTGCTGGACATCCAGAGAGAAGAAAAAAAAGCAAGAAAAAAAGAGGGCGTTAAAACAGAGGTGATGAGTTGGGAAAGTAAGTGAAGAAACAGAAGTCTAGGTCAGGATTGAAGAGTTGCTGTACATCCAGAGAGCTCGGACCGGCAATCGAGTCCTGAACCCTCATGCCAGCATAGACGTACAGCAAAATGACGGCCGCTAAGCCAGTACCGACGCCCTTTACGCCCAAAGTCCAGCACTGTCGTACAGCCTGATGAAAGCCCCAGCCTGCTCCTCTGTAATTACTGGAGGTAAACTTGATCTTATCCATAAATCACTACCTTGGGTCTCGGAATCTTTTGATTAAGGAACAACGCATAAAAACCAAAAAGAAATTAATGAATTGTTGTAATGATAAACGTCGGGTAAAGAAATGTTATATATAGATATTAATCAAGAAATAATGTTTGTAAATAATTAGTGTACATAATAAATGTTTTAGTTCAAATATAAGGTATCTTTTTACTCTGTTTCCCCTTTAAGAACGGACACTGGTAATAGTGTTGTAAGTTCATTACAACAATAATAATAATTGTTTTAAAAGCAGTAGTTAGCTAAACTGTGAAATTTGGACTACATTACCCATCCGAGTGGATCACACCGAGGAAAAAGTCTCCAAAAAATACGCTAAAGGTTCATTGTGTCAGTGGCCAAAGCGTTCTATGATTTTTTACTTCACCCTTTGTCGACTAGAATGGAATACGGGAAACCCACCCTCGTTATTGTACCTTTATTTCCGGTTATAAATAGGTATATAAATAGATATTATAGATTGTTAATTTTTAATACGCATAAAACTCATCAAGTCTCGAAGATTATCCCATAAGAAATTATGGATTCTAAAAGTACAAATAAAAATATTCTTTAAGAGAATTATTTATATTTTTTACGAAAGTCACCCACGATATTTAAGTAGTGCAATTAGAGATACGTCTGTTACCGCAATTGAAATACTTCGAAATAGAGATTTATAAAGCCATGAAAAGCTATCAGCGTCTTTGTGCCTCAGGGAGTAGGGGTGCATCCCTCAATAAATGTCAGTCAAAGAGGGGTGCAGTTCCTAAACAATCGACCTGACCCTCCTACCTCTAACACTGGCAGAAATGTACATTACATTCATTTTCAGAACGTTTTTGGAGGTAGAAAATTGTACTTGACAACCGCTTTGAAGTCATCATCGGTTTCGCGGAATTGTACGTGCGAACCGCTTAGAGGGTTACGTACTAAAAACAGAAACTTGCAAAATTAGTTCGTGACCATTCAACTAATTAAACTTGAAGTACGCATTCTTCTTCATCTAAACAGACAAAAATAAATGAATTCCCTTCATAAATAATTTTAGCCCTTTTTGTTTAATTATATAACTGTCGGAAAACAGAGCCGATCTAACTGCAACCGCAACGGGAAGCTATATCAACAGACGTACCGCTCTTTGGCATTTATGTACATATGTAAATAATTTTTTCTTCTTAAGTGTTATATATCGTAATAAACCTCTTCTTTATTATTTATCGAATATTTTATGAGTGCTGATAACAAAAATACGCCCACCCCTAGACACCTGGCAGGAAGCTATCTAACTTCTCATCGGATATAAACATAAGGTTTTTATTCCTTACCTATTTTATATTTTTGCAGTTATTTCGCTGCCGCGACAATAATATCTATTGTACTGTTAATACTTCACGACATTAAAATTTATAACTATATATTAAAAGCATCAAAACTATCACTTTCCCTTACTGAAAAAAAATTAAACACGACTAATCCGTAATAGTAAATATATTTGCTGTTATATGTAATAAATATTTTGCATTAAACACAATAAAGGAAATTCTGTAGAGAAAAATATAACGACTGTGCGTTTCCTAGATTTATCATTTTTATGTCATATAATAGAAGAATAAATCTTTTTTATATCTAATATATAATCCAAAAATTTCTAGTTTAATTTATAGCCATCGTATGCTCGCCTACTTTCTCCCCAGATAAGAGTTTGAATTATTTCTCTCTCGTTCATTTAAACTCAAAATATGTTTAGCAAGAAATCAATCTGTCAAAATATTCAAATTTTCTCTAATTTACATTGATATTTGTGTAAAATATATATTCTAACTACACCACGAAAGATACAAGGAATGCTCTAAACACATAAAAAATATAAGATTAAAAACCTTTTTACGAAAATCTATTTTTGCATTCATATTTTTAATTTTCCTTAACTCTTTAAAGGTCACTACTGAAAATTCTTTGAGATTTAAGAGAATTAGGCTATAAATGTTATCTATGAACATTACATATGTTAAATGTGTAAAAAATATTAAAATTTATTTGTAGTAAGGTGGTGGGTTTTAACTGTGAAACTATCTACCCCCCTGTATAGCCCGAAAATATTACACT
>CM063506.1:48692924-48800424 GCA_032207245.1 Pardosa pseudoannulata | reverse complement strand
TTTTTTGTTGCAATGAAAATTTTTTCAACGGTATTTACAACAAATTCTATCTACCTCCAGAGTGTAGTGGAAATGATAATTTCATTCCTTTACTTCCATTAATTACTGTGGCAAAAAAATTAGGAAGAACTTAACGACAATTTCGACGTAGCTAAGAAAACTTTGAATTATATTTCTAATAATTGTAACGTGATTCTAAACTGCGTTCACAGTATCGGGAGACTTTAAAGGAGTATGAATATAAACAAATTATTGAGCGTGTGCCAGATAATTCTCGGCCAAAAAACAAACCCATTTTTTATCTGTCTTTACAATTACTTATTTACAATTCTTTACGGTACTTTACAATTCTTGAAAATTAAAAAAAATTCTAATCCCGTCATATGACATTCCATATTAGTGTATATATATAAAAATAGGTAGGCTTCAGGTTTATAGAGATATCATCTACTATAGAATAGTATTCCGATAGAATTACTTTTTTCTCTAATTTCAAGTAATAGTTTTCTTTAAAAAAATACTTTCAACTGCTAGTGTTTCACCACTGTTTTATTACTTATAAAAAGATTAAATTAAAATTAAATTTCTAAGCCATAAAATATGTTACACAAATATAGATTAAAAAGTGTTGCATATTTTACTATTAGTATTTAAATATATTTTTAATTACTTTTAAAGTTTAATTATTTTTTCTTAAACAGTCATTCAGTACTTCCAGAGCAACGTACACCTAGAATTCTCTAGTGACGAAATTAATTTACAAAACATGCTGTCATATTAAAAATAGGTTATCAACACCGAACTAAGACACGAGGAAAGAAAAATTCTTGTTTCTAAATAGAGCAAAAGAACAGATTTGAAGAAACCTGTTGTGGTGGAAAATTTACTAGTTTCATTTTCGCTGGGAAACCCGGAAGGCGCGTGTGTGTCTGTCAAATTTCGACGTAAACACTTTTTCTGGAAAATATGAGCTACATAGCAAAAAATGCTGAATAATTACAAAATTGCTATTTTACACGCTAGAAAAATGTAAATAATAGTAATGTGTATATACACATACATACACATACACATATATATACATACATTATACATATATACATACACATATATTATACCCATAAAATATTATATTTACACATACATATATATACACATATATATATACCATAACCATACACATATATACATACCATATGCATATATACATAAACATATGCAGCTATTTACATAACCATATGCATATATATCTTATATTTACATAACCATATGCATATATATACATAAACATATGCATATATTTACATAATCATATGCATATATATTACATAAACATATGCATTATATATACATAAACATATGCATATATATATACATAAACATATGCATATATAGTATACATAAACATATGCATATATATACATAAATATATATGTAAACATATATATTATACATAAACATATGCATATATATATACATAAACATATGCATATATATATACATAAACATATGCATTTATATATAAACATAAACATATGCATATTATATATACATAAACATTATGCATATATATATACATAACATATGCATATATATATAATACATAAACATATGCATATATATATATACATAAACATATGCATATATATATACATGCACACATATGCATATATATATATATACATGCACACATATGCATATATATATATATATATATACATGCACACATATGCATATATATGCATGCACACATATGCATATATATATATATATATATATATATATATATATATATATATACATAAACATATGCATATATTTATATACATAAACATATACATAAACATAGCATATATACATAAACATATGCTTATATATACATATACACATACATATATACAAATACACATATATAAATATACATATACAAATACACATATAAAATATATATACAAATACACATATAAAAATATATATACAAATACATATGATTCCCCATAATAGAAATTTAAAAAAAATATTAATTTATTATTTTTTAAACATTGTAACTAAAGTAGAGTCAAATCTCAATGCAGTAGACTATTATCCGAGATTCGATTAACTACACTGAGTTTTTCTGAACATCTAATAACATATGTATAATAGTTTATAGTATACTTTAAATATGGAGATGAATAGTTTCGCAAACGTTTTGTACTAAAATATAGAACTAGGAAAAAAATACGTAAATATAGAGGTAAATTAAAGTGATTTGATTTCATAAAAAAACATAAGTTACCGTTACAAACTAAATGAAGTCATACGCTATATAAGTTTAAATTCAAATTTAGAATTAAAATCCGAAAAAAAATAAGTATTTTTTTCTTAATGTACCAGTAGGATATGAATTTCCTACACAAATGTCCAAGCTGTCAGTCAAAGTAAAACTTACTCAATGTGCTATTTGTCTTCCCTTTCAGATTTTATAAAAGTTTAAAAAAACACGAAAATACGTTAAGAAGATAGAGGCTACCCAATAATAAAATACTACACTGATAAAATGATTTTAACTTTTCTAAAATTGATAATTTTGTATACAGTTCTATTGTAAGTTTTATTTTGACTGTATCATTTCAAATATTATGTTGATTTGCTTGCTTGTATTCCCGCAGTGCGTGCGGTACTAGGTGCTGCACCACGTAGCGCGTTCAAAAGCAAACGAACATAAGAAATTTTTATGTGTAAGCACTGGGCACTAATAGAAAATCACGCTTTATATGTATGGGCTACTGGAGAAGCACAGCATACTATAGCACTGAGGAAAGTGCAGCTATTTTTCCTGCACTTGGCATTCAGAATCATCCGAAGGTACGGTTTATTAAGCGTTGTATTAGAGCGAGGACTGATTAACTGGCCATACGATTTTGCAGACGGTTAATGTTTAAGTTTATATATTGTAAGATTATGTTTTCATGGAAATATAAAAGAAGTATTTCATCAATATAAATTGAAATGTTTTAGTGTGGTAAAGTAATTTTGGTGATGTATTATATTTATAGAAATAATTCGCTGAAAAACAATTTTGTTTTGCTAGACAAAAAAGAAACGAATTTTAACAGAACAGTCCAAATTTTACTATTCACTTTGTTTTACAGACAGTATATAAGTTATATCTGTAACACCATATCTCCGGTTTTGTTTTTAAAAATTGTGAAGAGGTTTTTCGCAGATTATATGATTTCCAAATGTTAAAAACAATTAATAAATATAATTTAATCCTCTGACCGAAAGAGAAACATTTCGTTCTATTGCGCCAACGTGCAGTGAAATCCTCTGCACGTGGAATAGACGTTCGGTTTGTCGGCGTCAATGACATCCTGATGAGGCACCGCAGCGGCGGGCGCCGTGTGATGCTACGTTTGCTGAAAATGTAAGTTTTTCGTGGAAATATAAGTTTTTCTTTATTTTATTAGTAATACTGGTAGAAGTATGGATTTTGTGTACAGATGAATAATAAACGTTGAAGTGTTTAATGTACATTTTTATGGTTTTATTATTATTGCTGTTGTTGCTCTCTGTACACCCTGCATGAAAACCTACCGCACGCCACTGAATAAGCACCACGTTGTTTAATAACTGCATAAAAATACAGTTATCTGAGTGAAGCTATTAAGTTTTATTTCTGATTCAATTAAAAATGTGTCAAAATTATCGCTTTTAAGATATCGAACTTAACAAAAAAAAGTTTAATGTAAGGATTTTTCATTGACTGATTGTACATGGCTGTTAGCGGACATTACGAATCTGAATGTCTCCTATTTGAAGGGTAATAGAGAATCACGGAATAGGGAGAAATACAGTCGTACCCTGAAGATAAAGAAAAAACATCCCAAATATATCACACATGTCACAGTACGTACCCTTCAGAAATTATCAAATAAAGTACTTACACTGAAGCATTTTGGTGATAAGACGTGACATCATTCCCAAATGATGAGTCATGAATTTATTTTATTGAATAATGAACATTTAAATAAACTAAATCCAAGTACAGGTTACGCTATCAACTAAAGAAACACGATTGTCCATAACATGATAATTATAATACTGATATTTGGATCCCAAGACAAAACAATAGCAGTGGAATACAACAAAAAATCTGTTTCCTTACATTTAATAGACAAAGAACTTCATAACATCACTGGAAGACTCTACAAGATAATTGAATAAAACAACTCATTCAAATTTATTTATAACGCAATAATACTACCTGTCTACTATATCAAAAATAAATAATTTTCAACCAAACGGAAATATTGTAGAAATAATCATCAGAAATACTACAATGGGCGGAAGTGGCTGGCAGACATATAAACGTCATTTCACAGTGAATTACAACTAATTCGGTAAATAAGAAACAGTACAAAGATTTTTAATTATAATGCAGATATGCATTACTCCTGAACTATATTTATACTGACTGAAATAAAGCCAGAAAAAATAACCTCATGTTATTTACAGTCATCGAAGTATGATGAACCTAGACATGAATTACTAGATAAAAATAAATTTCTTAGATTTTGATTACCTTTTAACCCACTTATCCGGAGGTTGAAATACTATCATTAAAGTGTGAAATTTACACTTACTCGCTAGAAAAATGTTCCAAAAATTATTTCATCTTTTAATTTAAATCACTTGCCACATCCAACCTGGGAAGGTAAACAAATCCATAGTTTTATTGTTCATAGTTGATATAAGAGTTGTCTCAGAGCGTAGTCGCGTGTATTATTTGAATTTGATAGACGAACAAACATTTCGCATGTAATATAACATCACATTTTTACATTAAAGTGAAATTTTATCACATGGATTCCCTTAACCAGCAGGTTCTATACAACTCCTACATGATTACAAGGGATGCAACGATTATCCGGCCAACATACTTCAGCCGGCATATCTTGTCACTATAACGGAAAATTGACAGTAGTCGGATATTGTAATTATCCGGCAGTAAATCAAGCCAAAAATTATACACCAAAAAATAAGATAAATATAACAAAAAAAATGTAAAATGTTAAACAATATACTATATGAAACAATGCGTATAAGTATTTTGAAGCATTATGGGAAAAAACAAACTTTATGGGAAAAAATTCGGTTTAGTTATACATTTCATTACAAAAAATCCTAAATCATTCTTTTTTCAGTCTCAACTGCAACATTAACCAGCAGGTTCTATACAACTCCCACATGACTAAAAGGGATGCAACGGTTATCCGGCCAACATACTGCATCCGGCATATCTAGTCACTATACCGGATAATTGACAGTACCCGGATATTGTAATTATCCAGCAGTGCATCCGGCCAAATATTATACGCCAAGAAATTAGATAAATATAACAAAAATATGTAAAATGTTAAGTAATCTACTATATGAAACAATGCATATAAGTATTTTGAAGTATTATGGAAAAACATCTTTATGGAAAAAAAATTAGGTTTATTTATACATTTAAATACAAAAAATCATAAATCATTCTTTTTTCAGTCTCAACTGCAAAATTGGGTTCTTGCGTCTGAGAACACAAAAGTCAATTTACTTTTTAGAGGATAGAAGAATAAAGACAATTTACTTTTAAAAAAAAAAGTGGGAATATGTTCTTGAAATTTTTTATACACAAACATGAAAACCATTAAAGAAAGAAGGCAAAGGACTATTAATGCTTTTGTTCAGATTTCAGTTTTCTAATTAAATAAAGTTGAATTGAGGTATTGAGTAGTGAAACTTAAAATAAGAAAAAATTTAAAATAAATTATTGTACAAATAGTTGACTAATTAAAAAATATAAAAATGAGAAAAATACTACAATTTAGTTGAAAAAATACATAAGTCTGATTTATTTAAAATAAATTTAAAAAGAAAATGTGCGAAACATACTGACATTCGTTCGGATATCCGGCTGAAACTCTGGCCAGATATCCGGTATCGGTTATCCAGCCAAATTGATATCCGTTGCATCCCTAATGAGTACTAATCTAAAAATGGAACACTAAGCACAAATGGGTTGATGCATGACCCTTAAGTTTTGACTAATTTTAAGTTCGTTGGTTAAAAATTAGTCCCACACCCTGATTCAATTCATTTTTGAATAGAATCATTCGGTAACAGATTTCACTTTGTCATATCCTTAGTAAAATTTTATTAAAAACAAAGATAATGGCTAAAACATCCTTAACAATAAACATACTAATCCGTACTCAAGCTGTCAGAAATGAAACTGAGTATAGTCATTTTCGAGTTAGACGGAGCATTAAGAACAAACAAAAATAGCATGCGTATATCTCAATCATATACATTAACGTTCCTGTATTCTTGAAATGTGTTGCCACACGCCAGAATCTAATTGCTAGCAAATTGTCTAAGGTAATGCACTGATGACTTTTCCCAAGAAAAGTGGTCTTTGAAGTTATGAAGCCTCAGTTCAATCGTGCTGTTTAAATTCTAGTGTATGCTACCAAAAGAAACCAGGATAGAAATGAGATTTTTTCTTTCACAGCTTATATTTCTTAACTGCCTATAAGCGTACATTTCTATTAAATATGAAATAAATTTTAATAAAAATGTCCATAAGAAAAATATATTAAAATTTAATTGGACAAGAAAATGACAGAGTCGTCTGTAATAAATTGCAAAAGTAAGAACAAATTTTTCATCAAACTTTTAAAGGTTAATGAAAATGTTGTAATTTTTTTGTCTCATTTATTTTATGTTTGGAGATTATGTAGTCGCAGCCATTGGAATATATTTGTCTAAATGTTCATCAGTCTATGTCTTTCTATACTTGTCTTTCATAAATTTCATACTGGAAAAAGAAACCTCATACAGATATATAGATCTGAACGTTGCCTTAGCTTTTGGACTAATTTGGGCTTAAATTGGGTATTTTCTTTAAGAAGGAGAGACTATATATATCCGGGTATTAACACTAGAACCGATATTTTGACTCATTAAAAATTTGATTTATATATATATAAAATTTTAATATCACTCTTCAAACACATGTTGGTTTTTAGTTAAGTAATAAAATGTATGTAAACTTTCATTCCTCTTCCCCGCAGACCGCTTCATTTCGCATTATCAAATGTGGTATACCTATTTTCACGGTTGTGAGCCAATTTGACTCATAGAATGTATATGAAAATAAATATAGTAATAAATATAGTATAAAGTAAATATAAAGTATAAAGTATATAAAGTATAGTATAAAGTAAATATAGAGAAGAAGTCGAGAACACTTCCATTCCAATGACAGAAATTCGTGCTACTGACGCACGGAAGAATTGTCAAGTTCAACAATCATGCACAAGAAACAGATGTAGAAACAATTGTGCTAAATGTAATAGAAATGTTTGCAGAAAATGGGTTTCAAAAACAGATTTTATATGTAAAAAATGATTGCCATGATTTTTTGTTAATAAACATTTCATTTAAATTAACTTAGAATTATTTCCTTTGCAAAAAACTTCAATTTTCTTGTATGAGCTAAATTGGCTCACTTCAGTAAAAATAGGTATATGATCAACATCCGTAAATCTATTGATAGGCAATATGTACACAATATCACTAACTCTTTAGGTATTAAATCTTTAAAATCTTTTTACCGTATAAAGACAGCACAAACGTTTTATTTTTACTCTTTGAGTTATCAAAAACTTTCTTGTGTAATCACTTAGGGTTAACGTAATGTCTTTCATCACCTAATATTTACAGCTTCTTTATCGCTTGCTATAAATGCAGAAAAGAAATAAAAATTCATGATTAATACCACTGTCATAAACTACTTTTCCCTTCCTCTTGATATAACGCTTCAAAAATATCTTGTAAGATGAGCG
Source organism: Pardosa pseudoannulata (assembly GCA_032207245.1). NCBI lineage: Eukaryota > Metazoa > Arthropoda > Arachnida > Araneae > Lycosidae > Pardosa > Pardosa pseudoannulata. Next base: position 48,792,547 of record CM063506.1, on the reverse strand, counting down.
ATATATTGTACTTAGTCCAGAAAAGCGATATAAGCATTTAACGACCTCGTATTAAAAGCTGTCAATACTTAGCCACTAAAATTCAAGAGGCTCTCAAAGATTAAATAACTTTATCTCGAACTATCTAAATAGCAAGTTAAAAATAATGAGATAGCATTTTTTGCATAAACAAAAGTAAATTGGATGTTTTAGGAATAAAAAAAAATCTCCCCCATTAACGATGCTTCTCTTTCCATTACTAACAACTGCTCTTTTGAAACCACTTTAAAAACAGACACTTAGAAAACACATAAATGTAAAACTATTTCGAAGTTTTTATAATCACTAACCTATAATTTTTAACTACAGTGATCCCTCGTTTTTCGTGGTTAATGGGTACCAGAACCTTCCGCGAAAGATGAAAAACCGCGAAGTAGCATTTGCCCCTAGGAATTTTCGTGTATGCGGGTACTCGAATGTTTTAAATATGTAAATAGTATTTATACTTTACACATTTAAGACAAAAATTACAACAGTATACGCTTACTTAAACGTGTTAGTACTAATTATTAAAGTTAATTACAAAACCTTATAGAGTAATAAACATTAATCATCACTGCTTTCTGAGAGAGTCGAAGAGTATTGTGTTGGTGGCGGAGGAGAGGTTCTCACTCGACTCGTAGAAGATTTAGGCTCATTTGATTTTGGTTTTGGTTTTGGAATGCTACGGTCTACTTTTTGAAACACTAGGGCTAATGAGACCGGGACCTACTGCTTAAATCCGATTCCTAACGGCTACGAACATCCATGACATAGTGGGATTCGAACCCCCGAACTCCGGTTCCGAAGGCCAGCATCCTAACCATTCGGCCATCGTTCGACTTAGGCTCATTCGAAGACTCCTCTGCTGGAGGCACTGAAGGTAGATGTGGAAGCTTCACCCTGGAGAGAAACATGGTGAAGGGTGGTTGTTTTTGTTTTTCTTTTCTTTCAAAATTCCCCTGTACAAGGACATAAGCCCGTCGACGCAATTGCTGAACTCGACAGCTCGAACCATATTGTCGTCAATGACTTGTTAACGTCATGGACAACACTGGCGAGATACAACAAGAGAAGATGCTAAGTGAGGTTGCGATGATGCGCAGACCATCAACTAACTCACAGGGATAAATGCATTCATTGGTTGATGTCGCACCGGAAACCAATCACGCGCGTTTATGACAGCCCGTAGTATGTATCTAAGTCAACTCATCTCTTTGTTTAATAAGCAGGAATCCTTCTCTCTAGTGCATCAACATGAAACAAAGCTCCTTTCTGCAATATGGCTGCCAACATGGTTGTATTTTTTCACTTTTATTTTTTTAAGAATATTTTAGAAAAACCCACGAAGCTCTGAAGCCGGAAAACAAGAAGCGCAAAGTGGCGAGTATTCATAAAATAAAAAAGCCATTTTCTCTGTTGAAATCTATGACAATCAAACAAGCAAACACACACAAAAAAAAATGAAATATATGACAGGTGATTATTGCTAATTGTTTACTCTAACAACGCTCTACACACACTACAGATTTACTGAGGATCGAAAAGCATCGGTCTACCAACCGTCCTTAATATGCAACAGCTGTGCATAAAATACTCAAAGAATGTACTATCTTTCCTCGATATCGATCCCAAAGCGAGCGAATCACGAAATTTTGTACCTATGAGACTTAGAGTGTTCAACTATTTTTGGGAGGCAAGATTCAACTCTGATAATTTAATACAGCTGTAAAATATGGCCAATGGACAGAAAATTGGCATTTATTCCGACCTTGGTTTTTGGAGATGGGTAAAAAGAAATTTAGTCGGAGATCACTCTTTTATCTCACATTTTATGATTGGTAAATTAGGTGTTAAATATGAGAAGAGAGAAAGAGAATTTAAGATACACCTTTTAGGGATAATAACTTTCATTCAGTGTATATACATGTAAATATATATTGTAGCGTACTGGGGCTCTAAGTGAGCTCGAAAAAGGATAGCGGAGGCCTACGTACAGACTATGATATTTATTTAGAAACAGAATATTAAAGTTATGATAAATACAGATGAAACGATGAATATCTACAATAAAAATGATGATCGATGCAGGAATCAGCTTCCTAAGAGAAAAAAAGGGGGGAGGACACTCAGTCGCTCCCTTGTTGTTCTGAGCCGATGAGTTCACAGAAGACTCGATCGGTCAAAAATCCTCTCTGGGCCTCGAACTCTGCTCTTTTATATAGTCGTCTGACCGCAAGAATGTCCATCTTAGCTGATCGGACAGCTTGTTGATGACGTGGTGGGGAAAGCGTGCGTAGCGCCAGCAGGTGCCATTAATCGGTTTGCCGTAATCGTTAGCAATCTCGCCGATCATTAATCGCCATCCCTGGACAATCCCTTGGAGAACAAGATAGGAAAGTATTGTTGCTTACCTTACAATGTAGAGGACTGCTGACGTGTGAGACTCTTTCTTCGGGATGTCATTGAAACAAACACTGGAAACACTTCGCCAGCATCCCAACGAATTTCTCAGACAAAATGATTTAGATGGTCCTTGGTGTTCACAATCCTCTATTCAGCATCCTATAACGTCCTTTCAATAGGTAAAGGAGAGCTCAGTTGAAGTGCTCACAAAAGACACGTTGCTATTCTTCTACGTTATGCAGTCTTTTCTTACAGTTTTAGTTAAATCTGTATCAGGAATTTAATGTAACGAGAATTCGTTACAATATATACATATACACACACATATATATACACATATACATATATATGTATGTATATACAAGTCGGTGTTCTCCTAACAATTTAATATGCCGAAAACCTTCCCAGGATTGGCTGAAGCCCCATACAAATTTCTGTCAAGATCGGTTTAACCACTTTAGAGCATAGCTGACACACGTGCATAAGTACAAAGGTTTTTAGTATTACAGGTCAGTGATACCAGGGTTTCTAGTTTCTAGGTTTATAATATCTATATACATATACTATACAACCTTATGATAAATATATTACCTTCATGAAAAGAAAAACAAACCTAACTTATGATTGCGAAAAAGCACATACATTTGCAACGCTTACGGTACTTACAGCCAAAATGTATGTGCATATTTAGTATTTCGATATTTGTTCATCTGCCTAGAGGTATTTCCAAACTGGTATGAACGAGATGAGCAGCTGGAAGAAGTTCATACACTGAAGAAAATCTGTTCTATTAAAACATCCTATTTCATCAGCATGAAGATCGAATGTCGAAACATAAAAACCACAAACCGACGAATTTCAATAATAAGTACAGTGGACTCCTCTAAATGTGATCGCGATTAATGTTATCAATCGCTTACTGTTATCGAAATCACTTGGTCCCGATTTTCTCTATTCATTTGTATGTTAAAATTATCGCTTCATGTGATCGTTACATCGGTTAATGGGAGCAGTTTTCAAACCTCATTTTAACTGGCAAAGGAATATGCGCAGTGTATTCAGAAGGAACCCATTAAGTTGTGATTTGATTTTGTTTTTAAATTATTAATTTTGAAGATTTCCCGTATGGATTTTAAAAAATTCCTTGTAGAATATATACGAGGTGCATCCAGAAAGTAAGTTTCCCGATGTTTTCCCCTATTAAAGTAAACATAATTAGCCTTGTCGATTGAGCGTGGGTAGCAGATCTATGACGTATCAATCATATGACAAACTGGACAGATCTCGCCTCGTGACGGTAATGTGGTAACAGTGGTCCAAAATGGAAGCTCTAATTTCTTCTCCCGCCACCTACAAGGGAAGGGCAATCTGCTCATTTACTTCTTACTACGTGGTGAAACAGTAAACGCTGACCGTTACTGTGAAACACTGCGGAAATTGCAGTGTGCCATTCAAAGCAAGAGGCGTGGAATGCTTACTGCAGGTGTTGTGATCCTCCATGACAATGCTCGTCCACATACGGCTCGAAGCACAGCAGCTATTTTGACGAAATTTGGCTGGGAGTTGTTTGATCATCCACCCGATAGCCCTGATCTTCCTCCCAGCGATTTGCCCATTTTCTTGCACCTCAAGAAATTTCTGTTTTCCGGTGAGCTTTTTGGCAAAGATGAAGAGCTGAAGACATCTGTCACACGTTGGTTCCGTTCACAGGCGGCAGAGTTTTACGACAGAGTGATACAAAAGTTGATCCCTCAATATGACCGTTTCGCTTTGGACGACCATTGCCGTCATGCCACATAGTGAACTTCGCTTTGATGGCTATAGACGCAAGTGTCGGCCAACGTGTTAACCTGCATTGATTTCTTTTTTTTTTAATGCGGGGGCACTTACCTTTATAAAACTTGGACAGTACAATGTGTGAGACTTTGACCATTTTATTGGAGCCCCATATAGGCAGCCAACATTATTCCTTATGAGGGGGCAACACAAATATATCCAAGCTTTACTTGAGAGTCAAACGATAAATCATCAGGCTAAAGCTTAAAACGCAAATACTTATAAAATTTAAGTAACGTGTTGATAAACTTTATTCGTCTTTCATTATTTCTGTTCTTGTAAATCATTAGAAGGTTTTTTATATTATAGATAAATCATTAAACCGTTATTATTCTACTTTGAAAATATACTGCGGCACTCCCAATATCGCTTCGCGGCACAATACTTGAAATTAATTGTTTGATTCTTTATGCCATTAAATTCGTGAGGGAACGTATTGTACCAAGCGCAAAATAACATTGCTCATAAAGTTTGTAGAAAAAAACAACAATAAAAGCAATAGTATACAGTAAAATCAATCAAACAATACTAACATCAGAAACAGCACAGCATTTGCTGACAAATGATCTGATAGATGTTTAACAATAAATGATATACGAAGACAGCTGTTTTACAGCTGCAATTTTAGTGCGAGCATACTAAGTGGCTTGTAAACGAAAGAGGCACAAAGGTTATATCTTGGAATACAGGAGCCGTATGTTTGAAGCTGAAATCATTTTAAATTGTAAAGTAATTATGCAATGGCATACGGATTGTTTTATATCCCTAAGCCTCGTTCTCGAGATTTAAGTGCAAGTGATCAGGATTTATTTTTCTGAAACTTGATTTCGAGTGGTAATGGTTATTCATTGTGGACGGTTTGATAGAATCCACAAAATTCGAATAATTATATAAAATATGCTTTTGTTTATAAAAAAATCCAAAATTTATCCGTTCGAGAAAAATGAGGTGACAGCTCTTGTTATATTTTATTATTCTGAAAAAAGAATAGCTTTCCTTTATTCGTACATATCCGCATCACATTTAATATCTTCTATAAACTTCAAATATTTTGTATTGGAGGAAAAACGTATATCAAATTCTGCTTCGATAACATTTTTTAAGAAAGATTTTATATATTTATATATATATATATATACATACACATATGTGTATATATATACATATATATATACACATATATATATATACACATATATACATATATATATATATATACATATATATATACATATATATATATACATATATATACATATATATATATATATATATATATATATATATATATATATATATATATATATATATATTATATATATATATATAATGTTGAGTGTTAAGGCAAACAGTCTTTCTTGATAATAATGAGTTTATTAAATCATAGTTCCATTTAAAAGCAATTTGAGCCATTTTCATCGAAGACATGAGTAGATTGTGTTGACAGCTCCATGTCCCTGAGCTAACTGACTCATATCGGTTCGCTTAATCATCAAAGTTTCAAAAAATTTTCCGCTTGACCGGATGATCCCAAAAGCTTACGCGATAGTGGGTCTTTTTCATTTTATTATTATAAAAGAGTTCCCTTTTTAAAATCGCTTATAACTCACTTAATTTCCAACTACCCCTTTTTTAGACCTTATATATATATATATATATATATATATATATATATATATACACATATATATATATATATATATATATATATAAATAATCACTACAACTTCTTTCAAAGACGGAATTGAATAATTTTAAATGTCGAAATATAGAAGAAGTAATTGTGAATCATACTGCAACAATGGATGGGAAAAATCCATCTCATCTTATTTAAAATTTTGAAATAAAAGCAATATTATACCATGCATCAGCTAGAACTTAGTTTACAGAAGCTGTAATACACACAGATGATTTAATAATGCTAATGCAAATGCAATTGTAAATGAAAGCATTAATATATCAACCATTATCTCCGAATAACATTGTTGGAGATTATTTATAGGCAAGGCTTACGAGAAAAGCAGATTATTCAATCTGTAGCTTTCTTATTCAATCAAATTCAAAAAGAACAATCGAATCCCAATCATAAATCACTCCTTGTAGATTTTAATCGAGTCAAATTGATTTTCACAGGCTGTAAACTCTTGTAGTACATGGAACGAAACTTCAATATCACGGAGGTTCAAGACAATGCAGATAAGAAATGATCTATTTTCCCGATCACCGGATGTTCATTTCCTGATAATCGAAGTCTGCGATCACGATTAAGCAGACCGCACCTGTAATTCAAGGTTGGGCAACAGTGAACTAATGAAAATGACACTCCTATATTTGGCCCTGCTCTAAGCGCACAGTGAATCCCCGGATTAATGATGATCGAATGTTTACGACATGGATATTCAGCTTTATTGTGATGTAAAAAATTAATTACTCCCAGAATGTAAAACCTAAACTTATTTCAGTTTACATCTATACTCGGATGTTTGCATCTTAAAGGAATGCCAAATGGGGATAAAGTAAAAAAAATAGCAGCATTATATCGTAAAAAAAACATTTCAAATTGAAGTAGTTTTTCTCCCCTTCCCCCCTCTAAGTGAACGTGCTTGGAATGTATATATATTTTGATGAAGCCAAACGTTTTTGTAATAATAGCTCTTGAATATCGCCCGATGGGGGCTGACATAGCAACGCGGTTCATCCAGGTTTTTACCCCCGGTCAGCGAACTTCACAATTTTGAACTTAACTGAGAGAGAGAGGAGCTTACTTGTAGTAACCTACCAAACTAGTAACTTTCGATTGGTATTACGTGAACCGGGGGCGTAGAGAGAAATTTTTCTTAAGTGAAATTTTTTATAAGTGTTCTTCCCATTCCATTCATATCTCAAAATTAATACAACAATGCTTACATATGTAATTCATATAGAGTGGAATCCGCTTAGAAAATTTTCTAAGGGAGCAGGAAATTAAAACTTCTTAAATGGTAAAGCTGGAAAAATGCATTATAAAAAATATTCTAGTCTATTAGCAGATCATTTTCACTTCTAAATATATAATCTGTATTTTACAATTAGGCTTATAGTTTTACATTTTAATTTAATCTACAATCTAAATTTTTAATATCTAGAAAATATTAAAGTTTAATAATAATTCAAATGAATGCACAGTTACAATTAAAACAATAAAAATAATTCAATTATTATAATATAAAATAACAATAATTCAAATTAATACAACAATATAAAAATAATAATTAAAATTAATACACCAATACAAAATAAGAATAATTAATACAACAGTGTTTACATATACCCGTATAATACATAATACAGTGTAACCCACTATATATACCAGGGGATTCAGGTATAGGGCGTTTGATTCAATTCGGTCTCCCTGTTCAGCAGCAAATGCTTAATTAACTTTAATGTTTATACAGTAGAACCTCTTTTTAACGACCTCACAATACAATGACCCCTTCGTTAGAACGACCATCTTAAAAAGTCCCAATTATTTTACTATAGGAATAATGTTAATTTTGAATCATTACAACGACCCCAAGCATATTGATGATCTTCGAGACTTGACGAGCTTTATGGGTATTAAAAATTAACAGTCTATAATGTCTATTTATATATCTATTTATAACCAGAAGTAAAGGGACAATAACGAGGGTGGGTGTCCCGTATACCAATCTAGTCGACAAAGGGTGAAGTAAAAAGTCATAGAACACTTTGGTTACTGACACAATAAAACTTTAGCGTATTTTTGGAGAATTTTTTTTTATCGGTGTGTTCCACTCGGAGGGTTAAATTAATATAATATAAAATAACAATTCAAATTAATACAACAATATAAAAATAATTAAAATTAATACACCAATACAAAATAATTAATACAACAGTGTTTACATATACCCGTATAATACATAATATAGTGTAACCCACTATATATACCAGGGGATTCAGGTATAGGGCGTTTGATTCAATTCGATCTCCCTGTTCAGCAGCAAATGCTTAATTAACTTGAATGTTTATACAGTAGAACCTCTTTTTAAATACCCCACGATACAATGACCCCTTCGTTAGAACGATCATCTTAAAAAGTCCCAATTATTTTACTATAGGAATAATGTTAATTTTGAATCATTACAACGACCCCAAGCATATTATTTTTCGTTAGAGCGACCGCCAATTTTAGTCCGCAGAACTCATGAGCAAGTGGGCTATTTCAAAATTATTGTACTGTGGTGCAACTTCAAGAAACCTGTACTCCTCTCTTTGTGTTTACTTAAAGGAGGGGAGGGGGCGTGACAAAAAGAGAACTAAATCTTCAATTATCTTTTGATGAATTTGTGGTGGTAGACGAAACTTTACATTGCTGTGGAGAAAATTTGAATGAGGACGATTTTATTGCCCGTATTACCGGAAATGAAGAAATCTGTGATTCCGACGACGGAGAAGAAATCGTCCAAGCTTTTGAAAAAGTGAATGAAAAAGAAGCCTTCAATGCAATCAATGCCTTTCGTCAATGTTTTGAAGGATAATTTAATTCTCAAGACTTCCTTCAAAATCTAACGGATATGGAATCAGTAATAAGGAAAAATTCCCAAATGAACTTGAAACAAGCATCAAAGACTTTTGTTTTCAAAAATTCAGTAATGGAAATACAAATAGAAGTGTTCTCTAGGTATGTATTGTTGCATCAGTTCTTTGCACAATTTTTTTATTTTTTTTCAATTCATTACAACGACCTTTTGTTACAACTACCATATGATGTTGGTCCCACAGGGGGTCATTATACCGAGGTTCTACTGTACTTTAGACTGAAAATATCTTAAGCTTACGAGCGACGGACCATACAATTCTACGTGGTGGATTATCGGTTTTAGAAGGAAGGGCTCAGTGCCCATATACCACTCCGTGTTCAAAAGGTTTAGTTTGGATTGCTAAGATCTACTTTTTTCAATACGAAGGGTAATGAGATCGGGGCCTACTGCTTAAAGCCTGTGCCAAGCGGCTACGAACATCCATACCACAAATTCCAGTTCCGTAGGTCAGCACCCTAAACAATCGGCCATCGTGTTCAAAAGGAATAGAAAGACACACAGGCAAAATTTTTATCACCTATACAGGTAAGGTAAAAGTTCACATATTTTAGTAACGCATGGGAGGAGGGGGGGTACGCAAGAGCCCTGTCCCTATTGACATGACCGAGTAAAACTTCATAAACGGGGAAATTTACTATTATACATATAGGTATAAAAGTGGGAGGATTTCATACACGTGAGGAGTAAATAACGTTACACTCCCCCACCTGCTAATTTTCTAAAATTATCACTACTAAAATATACAAAAAAAACATTTACAAACAATCAACAAAAAATTCAAATGAAAAGGAAAAATTTAAACATAAAATACAAATTTAGTCATGAACAAGACGAGAAGAATTTTCAAAATTTCAGTTCGTTTTTAGCTCATATTGTTTATGTAGTTCAAGAGGGTAAATTAATTGCACAGGTCTCTGAGTTCACCTCTTTTAATTTTGAAAACACAAGAACAAGTCTATCACGCCCTTGTATAATTTGAACTATGTAACCCTAAGTCCATAAGAATTTGGATTTGCAATTTCCTTTAAGCAACACAACTTCACCTATATTTAAATTTCTTTTGACATCGGGATTTAGAAGGTGATTTCTCTTTTGGAATAAATATTCAATTTTCCATTTTTTCCATATTTGACCAAAAGTCTTGTTTGGTACTACTGTCGTGTAAATAAACCTTCTTGTGATGTAGAACCCCTTAACTCAGAAAAATTAAATGGGTAGTCATTTTTTATCATATAAAAGAAACCTTGCAGGTATTAAAGTTTCAGGCTCAGATTGATCGTTAGAAATATAAATGAGTGGTCGGTGATTTAAAACATTATCAATTTCAATGAGAATGGTTATCGTTTCTTCAAATGTAAGTTGAGCTTAACCTAGAACCTTTCGTAATGGTTCCTTAATTGATCTCATTAAACACTCATAAAAGCCTCCCCACCATGTGGCAAGCTCCACAATGAATTTCCATGCGATTCCTTCAGTAGAAATGAAATTTTTTAAATCTTTCTGGACAGTGTTGAAGAAATGCTGTATATCTTTATTAGTGCATTTAAAGATGGAAGAGTAATCAGAATACAATTTTACAATTTCCTCTTCTGGAGAAAAAATGGCTAAATGCTAGAATAAATCTATTTGTGGTCAATCCAGTCCCTAATTCTAGATGTACCCCTCTCGTTACTGCGCATGTAAACTAAGCAACATAAGATTTTTCGATATCTCTGCTTAATTTGACATAATAAATTGAACCAATAAAATCTACACCAATTACAGTAAAAACTGGAACTCTTAAATTCTGTCAAGTGGAAGTTGTCAGGTTAATTGACTTGCTGGTTTTACGGAATATTTCTTACATGCTAAACATTTTCCAATAATTTTTTTACAAGTTTTCTTCCTTGTGGTATCCAATATCTTCGTCTTATTTATGTAAGAATGGAAGTAACAATCTCATGTAAAGGTTTCAAATGTTTTTCCTTAACAATGAGTTCAATTAATTTTCTTTTTTTAGGGGTAACGAAAGGATTAATTTCATCACAATGGAATTTAGCTTCATTTAATCTAGTACTGATTCTTAAAATGCTCTTTTTGTCTAAGAAAGGATACAGACTATATAGTTTTGAATGTTTCAGAATTTCTTCTTATTTAGCGAATTTATTTCTTCATGGAACTGTGTCTGAACTTCTTTAATTAGTCTTCTGCATTATTTAATTCTCCAGCTGATAAAGGACCTTTGCGTTTAGAGGAATTCCAGCTGTTAAATATAAAACGCTGTAACCTAGCAATAATTCGTTTCCCCTTTGATAACAAATCAAATTTTTTCTAATTTTCGATTGATCCCTCGAAATCTACAGTACAAAAGTGTTGCACAATTTCTCTTCCTCTAGTTTCCAATTTTTTCAATTCGTTTAAGCCATTTAGCTGTACTTTCTTTAAACCATGCTGGACCACCATTAATCATCGTAAACAAGATTTTGAAATGGGAGACCTCTTGTTAGTCTGTCATCCGGATTTGACCAACCAGGGCGATGTGGCTAAATAACAACGTTAGGCAAGTTATGCATGTCTGATATTCGGTTGCTCACGAATAGCTTCCAAGCCTTAGAATTTTTTTATCCAATAAATAACTATACTTTAATCAGACCAAAGATATATTGCTTTTAAAATGTGTAGAATCAGACCAAAGTTATATTGCTTTTAAATGTCACCAAATAATTGGGATAAATATTTACAAAATTCTCTGTAATTATTGCTACAACCAGTTCTAAACAAGCTATCGTTAATTTTAAGGGGATCAACTCTACTTTTTGTAGCTATAAAACTTGTTTTAATATTGTGAAGTTTGTACATAATACCTCAAATATGCTACTGTGCCATAAGTACTTTCACTAGCATCAGAAAAAATATATAAGGAAATTTCTTTCTCAAAGTCACAATTCATGAAATCTTTTCGCGGAGCAGGAACATTTTCTAAATTAATATTTTTCGCTTGGGTGAAAAAGTTGGAAATATTCAAAACACCGATTAGTATTCTTTAGAATCTTAATTTTAGGAAGGAATTTTGCAATACGGATTCTCATGTGGCTGAGAACAAAATATACATGAATGTTGTGAAACACTAAGAGCAGATGAAGGTTTTTTGTTATTGTACTTGTTCTCAAATTTATTATTGTTATTGAGGGATGTTGGAAAGTTTTTGTTCTCATTTGAAACCAAAAGAGAGGTTTCGCAGCATTCTATTATTTTATAAGAAACAAGTTTAACCTTAAATTACATTACTGTATTACTACTGTACGTTGATTAGCAACGTTAATATACCTTGCCATATTACGTGGTAGAATAGGAAGCAGAGGTTTTGACAGCAAAAGTGCTCATTTTGTTAGTAGTAATAAATGTTTTCCAAAATTAAGGAAAATTATGACAAACCACATGGTTTTGTATGAAACAGAAACACACATTCATATTGACAACCATATGGATATAAAGATAACTATATAAAATGATAGGTTTTTATTTACCCATGAAAGTCATTGAAATTTGTACTTTTTTTTGTTAGAATATTGTTGATAAACATTTCATTATAATGTAAAAATTAAGCAAGAATTAAATTAAAATTTGTTCTCATATAAAAATGCTATAATTTGTGTCGCATAGAAATGAAAGTTAATCACTTTATATCTAAATTTCGAGGTCAAATCGAATGGATACTACGCAGACGATGTTTAAATAATATAAAATAAGAAATGAATAAATGAAATATTTAAAGGAATGACGTCATAATGATAGAAAAATATCATTTTCACCTATTTATTATGTGATAAATTGAAAATTTTAATCTCCTGCTTTTAACCGAGGAAAACTGCGTTTAAAACAATTACTTGGGATGACGTCACATTGCTAGAAATATTGCTTCTTTCACTTAGTTATGATGCGATAAATTAAAAAAATTAATCGTTTGCGTTTAACTGGGAAAAATAATGCTTGGAATAATGACATAAAATGCTCGAAAAAGGGGGAAGGAATGGATTTCGAACGTCAAAAATTTACAAAAACCTTCCCAGGGATGTACCTAATAATTTCCCAAATTTTCACGGCGATTGGATGCACGGTTTTTCAGTCTATCGAGTACATACAGACACACACAAATTCATTTATATATAGAGAGATGTATTAATTCAGAAACTTTAATTTCATAATTTTCTTTTTTCTATTTGTGAAATTCTAAAACCAAATCACTAGGTAAAAGTTTAAGCAGAATTGCTATTGTATGTGTCCATATGAATCTGAAAAGACATTCATAGAATCAAGATTTCTGATTGAAATATCTAATTCATCATATAACTTACTCAACGCACGAACATTAGAATAGTTTACACTGTTTAAATTTAGTATTTTATTCATGAAAGAGATTATTACAGCATTTTTTTTTTGCCAAATCGCTCTTTTAAACTTTTGACACAACTGTCATAATTATCACTTGTAATTACAAAACCTGAAACAATATTGGCTGCTTGGCCAATCAAAAAAGGAGTAAGAAAACTTTTCTAGTTTTGTTAAAGATTCATTTTTATTAACGGAACTTTCAAAAGACTTCCAAAAAGCTTTAGAATTACCTAAGAACTTCTCTATGATTAATTTTGTCAATTTTACAGAGTTTTGATATCGTGAAACATCATTAACTGTTACAGAACTAGTGCTTATATTTGTGTTTACAAAACTACTAGATTTTCCGTTATTAAGATTTTTGTTTTCAAGGTACTTTGATATCCGTTTTGAAAATCGTTAACTCTTCTTTTATTTACTCTTCGCTTGCTAAAACTTATTTTTCAATTAAATCAAAAGGAAGTAGTTTATCAATTTTTGTGTCAAGTAATTTAAAATTTTTAGCTTTTTCTGAAATTAGTTTATACTCTACGGATAGTTCTGTATTAAGATCATTACCTCAGTTAAGTTTTTGTTCTACTTGTTTTACCAAAGTAGCGATTCATATTCCTTAAGTTGTACGTTTTAATTTAAACTTTTCTAAATCAATGATGGGCATTATAACTTTATTTGTAGAATCATATAAACTAATAGCAGAATAACAAGGTTTTTGTTTACCTTGCTTTCAGGTATCCGGGCTTGGGAAATCAGTTTAACAAAGTAGTTTAACACAGTTTAAAATGACAATTTTCTGTTTTTGGCAAAGATACACCAAATTTAATAGAAGATAGAATCACTGTGAGAACAAAGCTCGATTTCATAGCATCCAATAGAAGAGCATCGGTGTGGTCCAGAAAATAAGGTAGAACCTCGATTAACCAAAACTCTCCGTTAACCGAAGTCTGTTTCTTCTACACTTTTTTTCACTTTCTACTATCATCCAAAATTTTCTATTTACAACCATGCATTTTTAAAGTTTTTTTCCCAAATTCCTTTAGTATGCAAGTCGTCCTTTCCAAATTACGAGTTCAGATAAATATTTTGGAATAGAATTCTTTTTTAGAATTCCTTCTCGCAAGCACAATTCTCGGTATGAGTGTATTCTTCCCCATTTTCAAACATCCTTGCTCTAAACAAAAACATACCCTATTTCGAAATTTGGAAGGTCATAATGCCGAGTCCCGGAACAATCGAATGTTATTACACCAATGATGATACTATATATTAAACTAGATGATTATTGATAAATTCTCGATTATCCGAAAATTTCAATTCCCAATTACTTTGGATAATCGAGGCTCTACTGTATTTCCACTTTACAACCCAAACAAATTAACATTTATAAAACATAGAAGGATATCCAGTATTATAAGGCCTGGTGTGCCTTCAATATGTGTGACATATCAACACCTGCTAGAACACTCTGTTAGTAGGTGTTGGCCATATGCACATTAACATGTTGCAAGAAAGAGTTCAGTGGTTTGTGGGTTTGGTGTTCTATGGCCTACCTATTTTGCAACACGAGGGCTAATGAGACCGGGATCTACAGCTTAAAGCCGATTCCGAACGGCTACGAACATCCATGCCACTGTGGGATATGAACCCACGAACTCCGGTTCCGAAGACCAGCACCCGAATCAATCGGCCATCGTTCGGCAGAGTTCAGTTGTAGCAGTGAGTTCCAGAAAAATTATTATACTTAACATAAAACTCTAGCAGCTTTTCATACACTTGAGAAGTAAATTCCGTTAGATAACTTTGAAACAAAACGATTATATATTGCGATTATTATTAGTTAGTTTAAATCAATTCATCAGCAAAATGAATAATGCTATTAATTAATGCATCAGCAAATGAATAATCTCTCTGCGCTCCTGTCATGTCGATTTGTTGTTAATTATGTAGTAATCCCCAAAATTAAAAAAATGAGACAATACAAAAGCAGGTGTAATCAAATAAAAGCATGTTTGCTTGCATTTTTTACACCATGTGTTACCAGCGGTAGAAAACGAATTTCATGTGTATTTAAATTTCAGTTGCTTTTTTAAGAAGAGCTTTAACTGAATTTTTATTACGGTTTACATTAGAGTATGGAATAAATCAGACTGGATTCTGAAATTATGTATTAATATCAACAGCTAAACAAATGTCATTTAGTCGTGTTAATACCAGTTATTAGAGAAATTTGTTTTTAATACATGCAATTTAAAATCATTTAAGTGCTGTATTATTAAAATCCTAACAAATTCAGAAAGTGAAGTTAATTGATATGATACGTGAAGTATCCATCATTTGATTATGTAGACATAATTACTAAATCAAACTTTGGATTTATCAATTTAAAAAAATATATAGATTCCTCATAAAGGTAATTTCAAATTCTATATACAATTTTTGTGCTAAACAGTTTACAATATAAGTAATATGCATTGTTTGTTTGTAGAAAATACGTGCCAGTAAAATTTTCTTTTTACGATTTAATTTTTTTAAATAATTTTTTATATGTTTGAGAAAAATATATTTAAAATTAAGAAATACTGTTTAATCAGAGATTGTTGAAATATAACGGCAGTGATAATCTTTTAGCAACGAAGTAAAAAAATCTAAGAAGTGAATAATCTGTGTTCCCAAAAGCAAACACAAAGAATTTAAATCAGTATAAAATCGTATATCTACATAATATAAATTTTACCAAAATTATGTGTGAGATAATGTAATGTTCTCTAGTATGGGTTATCCATTAATCCATATTAAACATTTGATATAGAATATCAAATGTTTAATACAAAAGCAACAAGATCAAGTAAATGTACTTTTCTCTCTATAATTTGTTACAAAAGCAACAAGTAAAGGTATTCCTCTCACTATAATTTGTATTTTGGGGTTATCCATTAATCCATATTAAACATTTGATATAGAATATCAAGTGTTTAATACAAAAGCAACAAGATGAAGTAAATCTATTGCTCTCACTATAATTTGTTACAAAAGCAACAAGATAAAGTAAAGGTATTGCTCTCACTATAATTTGTATTTTGGGGTTATCCATTAATCCATATTAAACATTTGATGTAAAATATCAAATGTTTAATACAAAAGCAACAAGATGAAGTAAATGTATTGTTCTCACTATAATTTGTATTTTGGGGTTATCCATTAATCCATATTAAACATTTGATATAGAATATCAAGTGTTTAATACAAAAGCAACAAGATAAAGTAAATGTATTGTTCTCACTATAATTTGTATTTTGGGGTTATCCATTAATCCATATTAAACATTTGATATAGAATATCAAGTGTTTAAAACAAAAGCAACAAGATAAAGTAAATGTATTTTTCTCACTATAATTTGTATTTTGGGGTTAACCATTAATCCATATTAAACATTTGAAAATATCAGTGTTTAATACAAAGCAACAAGATAAAGTAAAAATGTATTTGTTCCTAACTATAATTTGTTTTAATACAAAAGCAACAAGATAAAGTAAAGGTATTGCTCTCACTATAATTTGTATTTTGGGGTTATCCATTAATCCATATTAAACATTTGATGTAAAATATCAAGTGTTTAATACAAAAGCAACAAGATAAAGTAAATGTATTGTTCTCAATATAATTTGTATTTTTGGGTTATCCATTAATCCATATTAAACATTTGATATAGAATATGAAATTGCACCACAAAATTACACAATCTCTTTAGCATAAAAATACTCTGAAACAGACTTGCAACTAAATTTTGTAATTACTATTGCACTCGAATTTAATTTCGTCACAACAGAATGAAACTGAATTATTTAATATCATTAAAGGTGTGCAATAACAAATGATTAAATAAATAAATAAATAAAAATCGGAAAAGTGAAGTAAATGTATTATCTCTAGAATAAATTTTTGACCATATCATACAAAACAAATGTCTAAAAAAATACTAAATTTTCTGTATTTTTACATAAAGTAAGAAGTAAGAATTATAACTTTATGTATGATTCTATCTTGTATTGATTCATATATATAAAATTGCTTCTTTTCGATTTCGCTCTCAAATATGCATTAAAGTTAGCAAATACAAATGAAAGTTTCAACTATGATAAAGAACTCAACTTTTATTTTGTTTCTTTATTTTCGTGATTGTATAATAATGCAGTATAAAATTTATAGTTCATTCGCAGAGGGGTGCCTAATGGTATATTCTGTGTATTACAATATACATTACAAGGCAATGTGTTGTCTGCAAACAAAATTTACAGGGGGTATTTTGAGTCATATAAAAGGCTTTTTTATTAGTAAAATTGGTATAAACATATTTTACAAATTTATTTCTTTATAGTTTTGCAAGTCTGGAATATAATTTATAGCCCGTCATGTAGACGGGTGCCTAATGGTATATTCTATGTATTACATTAAAAGGGGCCGGCAGACCAGACGCCTGTTGTCTGCAAACAAAATTTACAGGGGGTATTTTGAGTCATATTCATAAAAGGCTTTCTTTATTAGTAAAAAATTGGTATAAACATATTTTACTTTTATATCTTATAGTTTTGCAAGTCTAGAATATAATTTTTTATTACTATTACTAGCATATAGCCCGTCATGTAGAGGGCTGCCTATTGGTATATTCTGTGTATTAGTACATTACAAGGGCCCGGCAAACCGGATGCCTGTTGTCTGCAAACAAAATTTACGGGGAGTATTTTGAGTCGTATTTATAAAAGGCTTTCTTTATTAGTAAAAAATTGGTATAAACATATTTTACAAATTTATTTCTTTATAGTTTTGCAAGTCTGGAATATAATTTATAGCCCGTCATGTAGACGGGTGCCTAATGGTATATTCTGTGTATTACAATATACATTACAAGGGCCCGGCAGACCGGATGCCTGTTGTCTGCAAACAAAATTTACGGGGAGTATTTTGAATCGTATTTATAAAAGGCTTTCTTTATTAGTAAAAAATTGGTATAAACATATTTTACAAATTTATTTTTTTTATAGTTTTGCAAGTCTGGAATATAATTTTTTATTACTATTACTAGCATATAGCCCGTCATGTAGAGGGCTGCCTATTGGTATATTCTGTGTATTACATTACAAGGGCCCGGCAAACCGGATGCCTGTTGTCTGCAAACAAAATTTACAGGGAGTATTTTGAGTCGTATTTATAAAAGGCTTTCTTTATTAGTAAAAAATTGGTATAAACATATTTTACAAATTTATTTCTTTATAGTTTTGCAAGTCCGGAATATAATTTTTTATTACTATTACTAGCATATAGCCCGTCATGTAGACGGGTGCCTAATGGTATATTCTGTGTATTACATTACAAGGGCCGTCAGACCGGATGCCTGTTGTCTGCAAACAAAATTTACAAGGGGTATTTTGCGTCGTATTTATAAAAGGCTTTCTTTATTAGTAATAAATTGGTATAAACATATTTTACAAATTTATTTCTTTATAGTTTTGTAAGTCTGGAATATAGTTTTTTATTACTGTTACTAGCATATAGCCCGTCATAGACGGGATCCGTAAAATTTTTATTTTTCCAGAATTATAAAAAATGTTATTTTTATCTACTCATAATGTGATAAATTGATTAATTTAATCGCTTGTTCTTCACTCGGGGAAATAGGGCTTGAAATACGAGGGTCACTCTGAAATATTTTACTAGAATTTACAAAATAAAAATAACGGTTTAATTTTAAAATACAAAGTTTTTTAACACAGCAGACAATTTTTTACTGACACACTTCAACTTGTTTAGCGTATAATAAATTTTAAACAGAAGAGAAAATGGAGTTGACGGGAAAGCATTTTCGTGCTATGATTTTCTAAGATTTTAAAGCAGGATTAAATCAAAAAGAATGCTTTCAACGGTTGCAATTGGCTGTAACATATCCGGTCCCTGTTTCAGGTGACAATTTTCTCCAAGGAAGAATCAGGTGTATCTTGATTAATGGATTTATTTACACTGCTGCTATGTACATCATTTCACAACTATAAATAAACAATCCGATCACAGGTAAGTGATTAGTACACATAGGCCTGAGTAGAGGCGGGGTACCTAAACTATTCAGTTCTGCCAAAATATGGGTGATTAGACGAAGAACAATTCGTAGCTCTCTCGATAGTTCGCTGAAGTATAGGTAGAAGATCTGAGCACAGTTAGTTCTGAAGAACTGCAAACAATCCTGAAGAGGATTATATTAGAAAAGGAAAGAAACCCAAAGCACAGGGTATCGCTTCAATCTCAGCAAGAGATATATCCCAAGACGGGATTCCGCTAAATAAAACTCTCCGATGGAGAGACTGGTCGAGGCGACCTCCGAGTTAGCCGATGCGGGCTACTCCTTAAAGAAAAGATCCCAAGGTGGGATTATAGCAAAAAACTCTCCGGTAGAGAGACTGGTCAAGGCGACCTCTGAATTAGCTGGTTGCTAGCTAACTAACTTCTCTAAAAAAAAAACAAATCTTCTCTCGTCTCTTTCTAGGGGAGGGGCCTCTAAGAGAGGGGCCTCACCCACAATTTCATTATTGGGTCACCTAGCGATGACCTCACCTTCGACCAACTGGATTGGTCCGGGTTAAGCAATCATCGGCCGCAAAGCCAGGGGTCCCTGGAATTCTTAGCGGCTACATCTGAGTAGCGGCAAATCCTTTGTCGTTCCCGCGATCATTTTTTCAGCTGTCAGTGAAGGTGCCGTGTCGTCTGGCATATTGTTCCTTTACTATAGGGCACAGCAGTGTAGACTTCTTGGTGCCGGGGTAAACAATCCTTTTGTATCCACACAAGTCCACCTCTCAAAGCAAAGTTCTTTATGACGATACACCGCTAAATCAACGGTTGCAATTGGCTTGGGTGATGAATCTCCAGTTCTTGCTACTGTATTCAGATGGTTTAAAGAATTTAGCAATTTTCTCCAAGATGAAGAACGCACAGGAAGGGCGCCGTTGGCATTAATCCCGGATTATTTGTCTGCCATGCGAAAAATGTTAATGAATGATAATCGCTGTACCTATCAAATCATACAGAAGGAACTTAACATTGGATCCGCAGCCATGCACAAAATTATAAAGGAAGAATTACATATGAAAAAAGTAGTTTGCCGTTGGGTTTCCCGTAATCTAACTGAGCACCGAAAAGGGGAGCGCGTCAGAATCGGTAAAAAAAAAACTCTTAAATTGCTAAATGATGGTAGCCACTGCATCATTTCTGAAATTGTAACTGATGATGAAATGAACATACCATTTTTTGACGATTCAACAAGTCAAGAAAGCAAAGTATGGGTTTTTGAAGATGATCCCACGTCGACAATGATGAAAAGATAACGTGCACTGAAAAAAGTAATGTAGGCCTTTTTCTTCAGAAGTACGGGATTGGTCAAAGCCATCCAGTTGGAAGGACTGAAGACAGTAACAGCAAACTAGTATACCACTCAATGTCTTCCACAAATTCTTAAGGGGAGAGTACCCTAAAAATATGTTCAACGGATTTTTTTCGTCGTGTGCGGTATTCTCGGGAGAGGTCTAATACCAGTCCCAGAATAGAATCACGTCTCCGTACATGACACTAAATAAGAATGTACCTTTTTGGAGTTATTTATGAGTCCCTAAGGGGCAGTGCCCAATTTGAAGGGGTAAGGTTCTCCCCATGTTTGCGGTTTCAAGGCGGAGTAAAGGAGACCAATTGACTTAGATAACTCTTTCGATTGGACGAAAAGAAGTAAGAAAGGACAGAGATGAAAATAATATAAAATAAAAAAATTCAAGAGGGAGGGGTGTTCAGCAGTCGAGTCGAGGAGAGAAGTCCTTCTGTCAGAGGTCAGAAGTCGAGGAGAGAAGTTTGACTGTCAAAGTTCAGAGGTCGAGAGTTCGACGGCAAGTGTTCAGGACTCGAGGACTGGATATGGGTATCAAAGGAGTTGGGCCCAAGAAAGACCTCGACATCTCGCAGCGACCAGAAATTTCCAGCTCATCCGCTTTCCAAAATCACCCCCAAGTTATTTAGAAAGCCCAAGACCAGTGGTGAGACTGGAGTCAACGTTGTCGCCTCATCAGTTGAGATAACACGAAAAGTATCTAAGTCATTTCACAAGAGCGTCCGACCGGAGTACCGCCTTGGCACACCATATACAAAAAGTACTTATTATAAATACTTGAAATTGAGATTAGCGCCTCTCTCTTCTTTGTCTCTTTTTACCTAAGTGATAGAAAATTATTATTGTCAAATCTTAATTAGTGTGGCACCTAATTGAATGTGTTAAAAAAGTAAATCTTATGAAACTTAATCAAAATTTTGTATATTAGTCATGTATATATCATTATAATAAATTTGCTCATTTTTATTTTAAGCTGATTTCAGTTACTCTTAATTTAGCTTATTAATTTATTTTTTTATTTAAGTCTGTAGTTTCTCAGAACCTGTGGTTGAATTTAAACTTAAATAATCTACACAACGCAAACCAAATAATATTTAGTCTTTGTTACTAACAAAATAAATAACCACTATAAATTTTATCATAGGTAAATACCTAAATTTAAAAGAGAGCTGCACGACATATGTATATGTCTTTTTTTTTATAAGACTAAAAATTCACTGTACTATTATTAAGATCTTGCAATCTTCCCTACCCAACACCTCCTAAAGGATCAAGCCGTAGTACGAGAAATGTGACGTCACGTAGCTAGGCCTACGTCTTCAAAAGAATGCGTTATATCACATTCCTGATTTTTCCAAGAAATATTTTTTGGCTGTTTCTCTCTACCAAAACATTTTTAAGTATCATAATATTGCATAAAATTATGGAGTACATTTTATACACAATTTTCAGTTTAAAAATCTCATAAATTTAGTAGTTATTAAACACATTTACTCAAGTTAAAATGAAAATGTTAATAAAACAATTTACTTTAATAAATTTCTCATTACTAGAAAGGGAATCTACATGAAATAAATTACTTTATATTTCTCCTTTGATTTATAAAACTATCATTGATGATGTTATGGAAACTTTCCAAACAGAAAAAGGATTTAAATATGTTATAAATAATTCTTTATGAATAAAGAAAGATTAATATGAAGCAACAATGTATCAGGGAAATCGAAATATTCGTATATTTTCAAATTATATTTAAAAACATTTTTAAAAAGCTATAATTAGTAAAACCCAAGAAATTGAATAATATTTTGAATTAATTTTATTACTAAGCAAAGGAAATATATAAGAAATACTTACTCCGGAATTCTTTGTAATATAGCAGACACGTGGAATCGCCGATATCCATTTTTTTTTTTCTTAAATCTTCATTTTTTGGAAATCCGAAAGTTGACACTTGCTATCCTCCTTTGCTGTAATTTCCTCTGCATTTAGGCACAATGCATTTATATACCATTTCATTGAAGATTCTAAGATTCTATCAGATAATTATAGAATGGCAAAATACTTCGTCAAACTTGTACTCGTAGAATGTACGACACAGAAATCTCGCACGTTTCGAGTAAAACATCGCCAAATACAATCGTCTGCCGCAGTAAATTATGTAGTTACAAAGAAGCCAAACTCACGCCAATTCGCGCCACATGATAAATGTTAAAATGTGGAAAACTTAGGTAGCTTTTCTTGGGCCTACGTAACCTACGTCATACGTCATGTTGGTAACCCGTACTACGGCTTGCTCTTTTAGGAGGTGTTGCCCTACCCCCTACCCTCCAAAAAAAGAATAAATAAATAAAATAAAATAAATAAAAACCTGGCTACGTGTCTGGCGAAACAAATACATATTTTTGTTTTGACAGTATATCTGTTATAAAATAACGAGCAGCAATTCTATTGTTTTATTTCTGCTATTACTACGCTAAAAGTGACAAGTGCGTACAAAACTGGGCGTTTAGTTTAGGCAACTGATGGTTAAAAGAGTAGGTTCCGAATGTTGTAAAATTTTTGAGGTGAGCAAAATAAATATCTTTCTTATGTTTAAACACTGTTATGCAAAACAGAAGTGCAGATTGGGAGGCATTTTACATCTTTGTCTAGTCTGGCAAAACTCTTAGAGCCGGCCTTATATATACAATGGAAAAAAAAAAAAAAAAAAAAATTGGACAACAAGGAGAACCCATTTTGTAGTGCAATGTTTTAAAAGCGAGTTGTACTTTTAAAATGAAACATTTTTTAATGGTGATTTCTTCCACGTTTGAGATGACTGGTTTGAATTTCAATAAAACACTGCATTTAATTTTAAAATAATTTAAAGATAAAATTTTGAGGTTTCCACAGCCAAAAAAAAAACTTGGACATTTACTTTATTCGCACTATATACTGCTTTATACAAATTTTATACAAATTTTTAAGACACTGTTGCATTTTTGGCACAAATCCAATCAGAACTTTGAGACTGAACTGTTTACATTTATTTTTCTTGGTTTAAATTTTGGGAAATGGAGACAAATCAAACTTCTATAAATATGAAAAATTTAATTGTGAAACTATGGAAAGAAAAGAAAAGTATAAGAGATATTACAGAAATTGGGAATGCCTCATTCAGTGCATTACGTAATTAATAACTATAAAAGGTATGGATTTTTCCACAGACCAAATGGAAGTGGTTGGCCAAAAAATTTCTTCGCCTCAGTAGAGAGTCGGATACTGAGATTTGTTAAAGAGAATCCTACAATTTCTGAAGCAAAGATATCAAGTGAGTTAAAGGAGATATCTGTTGTCAATGTGCATCCACGGACGATAAGAATTTTTTTTACATTCTACGGAATATAGAGCTTATGCACCACAAAAGAAACCATACTTATCTGCCAAAAATGTAAAAAAAGTCTTGAGTATGTTAAATACTATATTAAAGATTTTTAGAAGTCCTTACTTAAGTTATTTTTTTCTGATAAGGATATTTTTATTTATGTTATTTTACTGGTGGAGAAAAATACATCACTTAAATCAGCATATAATAACTGTTTAAACATAGCGGTGGTAGCTTTATAGTATTCAATGGCAGCTAGTGTTTGAAATTTAATTATATTGGGGCACCATGGACAAAATAGGTTTTTAAATATTCTAAACAAAATTTTAGGTGTGTAAAATTGAATTTAAATAGAAATTTTTTTTCTCCAAGATAATATCCTAAGCATAATTCAGATTGAAAGGAAATTATTTTATACTGTACAAAAAAGTACATTATTAACCTCCTCCAAAAATTCGATTTGATATACAGATTTATTTGTGCGTCTTAGATCCTTAAAATTAATAAAAATTTAAGCCCAAAGTCAAGGGATAAGAATTTGTTATCCTCAATACGTACATGTTTTACATAATTTTCACACATACTTGCCTCAATAATATTGTGTGTAGATGTTAGTGTTTGTATATCCTCTGTATAGCGCTAATTTTCCTATACATTATACTAGGGGCACTCTGAAATTTTTGAGATACAACTAGGTTTCTAAAGTTATACTTACAAAATTTTAGGTGTGTTCAAAGAAGTCTCCTCCAGAATCAATTCACTTTTGTAGACGAATTCTCACAGATTAAATGCCTCAAGCCATTCATTTCTTCGAATAGATGAAAAAATGCATTTATAGCCACATTAATCTCTTCTTCTGAATGAAAACGATGTCCACGTAAGTTCTTTTTTAGATTAAAGAATAACCAAAAGTCACACATAGCTAGATCAGGCGAATACGGCGGATGTTCTATCACATTATAATTTTTTTTTGTTTAAGAAACTCAACTGTTAATCCGGCTGTATGTGAAGATGCATTGTCATGGTGAAGAATTAGTCCCCTAACATTCACTTCTTGTACAATTTGTGTAAGACATTTAGTGGTATACCAGTTTGCTGTTACTGTCTTCTGTCCTTCCAACTTGATGGCTTTACTTCCAAAGAAAACGGCATACATCACTTTCTTCAGTGCTCGTTGTCTTTTCCCCATTGTCACCTTGGGATCATCTTCAAAGACCCACACTTTGCTTTTTTGACTATTTGGAAAGTCAAAAATCGGTATGTACGTTTCATCACCTTTTACAATTTTAGAAATGATGCGGTGGCCACCATCATTTAGCAATTTAAGAGTTTGTTTACTAATTCTGACAAGCTCCCCTTTTTGGTGCTCAGTTAGATTATGGGGAACCCAACGGCAAACTACCTTTTTCATATGCAATTCTTCATTAATAATTTTGTGTATGGCTGCGGATCCAATGTTAAGTTCCTTCTGTATAATTTGATAGGTACAGCGATTATCATCCATTAACATTTTTCGTATGACAGACGCATTATCTGGGATTACTGTGTGTTCTTTATCCTGAAGAAAATTGCTAAATTTTCTTCAGGAACTTTGGGGACTATTAAATTTTAAACTATGAGGTCCCCTGCTATGGCTCGACGATGATGAATGTAGTATCCGCAGGGATCACCACATACATATAACCATCCTCAGAAGGGATTTGTATGGTGCAGTTAAAATAACACAACCAACTTCCGACATACGCATTTATTTAAGATTATATATACAAACAAACAAACAAACATCAGCACCTCGATGCAACCGAGCCTCCGTGCTACTGGCACGCTGACTCTAATGTAGTCAGGCAGCATACAGATATTTTGCATATTTACAATGGTGTGCTGCCACAAATAAAACTACAATAATAAAACTGTACAAACGTGCATAAATATCAATACATATAACCACATGTCAGGATACATTACATTACAAAATACTTTATAAAGACTAAAAAAATGAAAGACATTGAGATACGACATATGACGTCAATCGTCGCCAAAATTGCATAATCACCACAAAACCATCTGAATACAGTAGCACGAGATGGAGATTCATCACCAAATGCCAATTGCAACCGTTGAAAGCAATCTTCTGGATTTAATCCTACTTTAAAATCATAGAAAATCATAGCTCTAAAATGTTCTCGCGTCAACTCCATTTTCTCTTCTGTTTAAAATTTACTATACGCTAAACAAATTGAAGTAAGTCAGTAAAAAAAATCATATCCTGTGTTAAAATACTTTGTATTTTAAAATTAAACCCAAATTTTTATTTGTAAATTCTAATTTGTGCGTATCTCAAAAATTTCAGAGTAACCCTATTACCCACGCCCTCAAACGGAAATCAATAAATATTTTGCTTATCGTTAAAAAATAATTAATAAAACATTATTAGCTGAAAACCTCAAAATTAGATTTGATTTTAAGACCTACTCTCTGCAATTTTCAAAACCACTACAACTAAAACTTTCGTAAAATGTATTATTTCTTAACTAGCATATAGACCGTCATATGACGGGATCAGTAAAATTTTTAATTTCCAGAATTGTAAAGGTACCCTATGAGGCATGTAAAAAAAAAATGGCTTGTTGTTTGGCTCAGAATTATCATTCTACAAAAATAATCGATTAAAATTATCACATATGTACCAAATCTATTATTTAAGCCAAATATAAAAGAAAATTATTTAGGTAATATCTAAGTTTAAGGATAAAACGTATGAAAATAATTCAGACGATATTTAAATAATTTAAAATAGGAAATAATTAAATGAGACAGTTAAAGGAATGATGTCATAATGCTAGAAAAATTGTTATTTTTACCTATTTATTATGTGATAAATTGATAAATTTAATCGCCTGATCCTAAAATAGGGCTTTATATAATGGCAATAAAAGCTCGAAAAGGGGGACGAGGTGAATTTCGAACGTTTTAAATATGACAGTATTTTTCGCTGTAATACGACGCTTGTTCATACCAATTTATTTTAGAATCGGATCCATAATTTAGGAAAAGATAAACTGTACTCGCTTTGAATTTTGCTAACCCTAACTCATCAAAAATTCAATATGGATGCTCTATCCATACCAGGTCCAACCGCTTCATAAATTCGAGGACAGACAGATAACTTAAGCTATTATTACATTACGAAAAGAAAGTTTAAGTCATAAAAAGTTGAAAAAATAGTAAACATTTATTTTAAAAATAGTAAAACAATTTTGAAAATAATAAAACAACTTTAGGAATAAGAATTTAAAAGAAAAAGCAGAAAATATTAAATTAATTAGACATTTAGAAAAGCTTGGCTGCGCCGGGGACAGAACCACCAACCTCAGAAGTACCATGATGCAATGGGCAGACCCTCTACCGAACGTGCTAGGCCTACAAATAGTGAAGGAACTAATTACAGTATATGAGCGGCAAGTAAACACAATCCAGTTTAAATATTACGCTCCACCCTCGCTGCTCCCTCTTATTCTATTCTAAATTCATATCAAGAATGAATTTAATATAGAATAAGAGGGAGAATAAAACTTGAAATAATAGACGTAAACGCTCGAAAAGAGAGGATGGGGGTGGATTTCGAACTTGTTTTGAATTTTACTAACCCTAACTCATAAAAAATCCAATATGGATCCCTGTATCCATTCCAGGTACAACCGCTTCATAAATTCGCGGACAGACAACTTAGCGAATTATTATACAGGGGATACTTTGTTTTTACGATTGTGATATATTTAACACAATTTTTAATATTTCGTTAATGAGTACCTACGTCAATTAAAAATGTGAGTCGTGATCCCGCGTTAAAAGAGAAATTAGTATAATAATTGCTTATAAGAGTATAATAAATGCGTTGTAATTCTGCTGTAAGCTGACAGTCGCTTATAACAATCTTCACGCATCACTCCGTAACAGTAATCTATGTGTCGAAAGAGAGTAGACATGAGATAGGTGAAGATTTAAAGAAAGGGAGAACACAAAAACACATTTGTAAATAAGTACAAAATAAACAGCATTTTATTTACAATTATGACATTTTTATTCGTAGACATGCTGCAATATCTACACATCAACTGTCGTCTGTTTCAGAAATTTTACGACCTCTGCGATCTCGTTGTGATGCCGTGGTTTTCCATTTCTTAGGAGATGATAAAGTTGAATTATCATATAAAGCATTTCTTGCTAAGTATTTTGCAGTGGAAGTATTCATAGTATGGAAGTTCAGTTGAGCCATATTGTACATGAAACTTACTTTATTTCTTTAAAAGTAAAGAAATACATACAAGCAATATGACAAGACTTAGATGGCCCACACCCACATCCAACTCAAGGGTTTATGGATCGGAAAGCTTAACCCTTTAAGCGGTTCGCCGAACGATGGCCGATTGGTTAGGGTGCTGGCCTTCGGTACCGGAGTTCGTGGGTTCGAATCCCACTGTCGCATGGATGTTCGTAACCGTTCGGAATCGCCTTTAAGCTGTAGGTCCCGGTCTCATTAGCCCTCGTGTTGCAAAAAGTAGACCGTAGCACTCCAAATCAAACCAAATCTAAGCGGTTCGCACGTACAATTCCGCCAAACCGATGATGTCAAAGCGGTTGTCGCGTACAATTTTCGACTTCCAAAAACGTTCCGAAAAGGGATGTATTGTACATTTCTGCCAGTGTTTTCCCCCCATGGAGTTTTGAGGTAGGAGGGTCAGGTCGATTGTTTAGGAACTGCACCCCTACTCCCTGATGCACAAAGACGCTGATAATTTTTCATGGCTTTGTAAATCTGTATTTCGAAGTATTTCATTTGCGGAACAGGTGTATCTCTAATTACACCACTTAAATAGCTTGAATGACTTTTGTAAAAAAAATATAAATATTCTTTTAAAGAATATTTTTATTTGTACTTTTAGAATCCATTATTTCTTATAGATGATCCATTATTTATCTAGACTTGACGAGCTTTATGTGTATTATAAGTTAACAATCTATAATGTCTATTTATATATCTATTTATAACCGGAAGTAAAGGGACAATAACGAGGGTGGGTTTCCCGTATTCCAATCTAGTCGAAAAAGGGTGAAGTAAAAAATCATAGAACACTTTGGTCACTGACACAATAAAACTTTAGTCTATTTTTTGGAGACTTTTTTTTCCTCGGTGTGTTCCACTCGGAGGGTTAAGTGGATGAGGAAAACCTTTCGACATTATTCCTTTTAAAATTATACATTGAATTATTGATTTAAAATTTAAAAACTTTTTTATTATCACTATTTTTATTAAATATTTTCAATCATTTTAAAAATTTAATTTGTATAAAAGAGTAGATTGGATTTAATATATTATAGATTTTCTTTAACTTTTTAATGTGATTTCGATTATTATCTATTTTTTTAAGTATTCAATCTGTTTTAAAGGCTTTAAAGGCTTTAAAGGTGTTGTGGCAACTGGAACATGTGGGCCGAGCCCTTCAATCCAGAGGCTTCTGTCAGTAAGCACAAAAATGACAACGAGCAAAAAATAAACACATAAAAGAGCAAAGAGATAGTAGGGTGGATTCGTGAGTTCATAACACAAAACTAGAGAGTAGATAGTTTAGGGATAGAAAAACATAAAATATTTTTGTGGCCAGTGACATCCGTACGAATAAAAGCCGAAAATATAGACTAATAGTGTTCAAAAACTAAAAAAAAAATTTTATTTTGAAAAAATAAAAAATATGTTATAAAAATAAATAATTTGCATTAAAAATCCGAAAAGGGCCTAAATAAGAATAAATAAACATAAAAACAATTTTTATTAATTTAGATTAACTTTTAGAATTTTTGTCTATTGAATAATAATGATAAAAAACGAAAAAGATAAAAAAAAATTTAAAAATAAAAATATATGTTTTAAAAATAAATAAATTGCATTAAAAATCCGAAAAGGGCCTAAATAATAATAAATAAACATCAAAAACAATTTTTATTAATTTAGATTAAGTTTTAGAATTTTTGTCTATTGAATAATAATGATCAAAAACGAAAAAGTTAAAAAATTTTGAAAAAATAAAAATATATGTTTTAAAAATAAATAAATTGCATTAAAAATCCGAAAAGGGCCTAAATAATAATAAATAAACATCAAAAACAATTTTTATTAATTTTGATTAACTTTTAGAATTTTTGTCTATTGAATAATAATGATAAAAAACGAAAAAGATAAAAAAAAAATTTTTTAAATAAAAAATATATGTTTTAAAAATAAATAAATTGCATTAAATTCCGAAAAGGACCTAAATAATAATAAATAAACATTAAAAACAATTTTTATTAATTTAGATTAAGTTTTAGAATTTTTATCTATTGAATAATAATGATCAAAAACGAAAAAGTTAAAAAATTTTGAAAAAATAAAAATATATGATTTAAAAATGAATAAATTGCATTAAAAATCCGAAAAGGGCCTAAATAATAATAAATAAACATAAAAACCATTCTTATTAATTTAGATTAAGTTTTAGAATTTTTGTCTATTAAATAATAAGGATCAAAAACGAAAAAGTTAAAAAATTTTGAAAAAATAAAAATATATGTTTTAAAAATGAATAAATTGCATTAAAAATCCGAAAAGGGCCTAAATAATAATAAATAAACATCAAAAACAATTTTTATTAATTTTGATTAACTTTTAGAATTTTTGTTTTTTGAATAATAATAATCAAAAACGAAAAAGTTAAAAATTTTTGAAAAAATAAAAAATATATGTTTTAAAAATAAATAACTTGCATTAAAAATCCGAAAAGGGCCTAAATAATAATAAATAAACATCAAAAACAACTTTTATTAATTTTGATTAAGTTTTAGAATTTTTGTTATTCGATCTGTTTCGTTTTCGTATTTTTTTATATGACAAGACTATTCAAGCATATTTCCGGTTTGCCTGCAATGTTTCTCCAGATAAAAATCTACGGTAGCAGTCATTTCATGCTGCATCATCTTAGAGCAATACTTTCTTTAATTATTCAAGTATATAATTAATTCAGTTATTGAGCAAATGTCTACCAGAACGAATAGAACTCATACACCACTACCTTTGACATATGTTCTATTATTTTTTAACAAAATGTGTATTATACACTGGTTAAAGGAAAAGAAACTTCGTTTTCCATAGTAAACAAATAGAATTACACATATGCATGTAATCGATAAAAATATCTTTCACCGATGACACATAAGTTTAAGTTGCTAGGGCAGACTTGATAATGCAACATTATTGCAACAATGTTTTGGAAGACATCTCAATAGAACACCAAAACCAGGTGTACGTATCGCGTCCGTCTCTGTAGGGGGTCAAGAAGAGCGTCGGTTAAAGCGAACTTTTGGTTCATTGTAAGGCGCCGAACATTTCAAAATGCCGAACAATTGAAAAAACGCAGTATTGTGCCAGTAATGGTCTTTTTGACGCACGGATAATTAGAGGTGTCAAATGTGCCGTTTTGTCAACGCACCGACAGAAAAAAAGAAACTGTTCTTTGTATGACCGCATCGGATGGGCTCCAAAGGGCGTTTCGGCTACTCCAAGGACAAAGGTCAACTAGGGGGGGTGTCGATCTCCCCTAAAACCGAGGTTTCCTGTTTGGAAAAGAAGAAGCGGGGGGGGACTCCCGGCTGAACTTTGAGATGAGCAGGTTGCCTAGAGTGATCTCCTCTCTGAACAATAGATTGCATCTACATTGAGTTGATTTGTTTTATTTAAAACATTTCTTTTTTTGTTAAATAAATGAACAGTTGTTAAGTTTAATATTCTACGGCTGATTATTTCGCCTCCATACCTGCTCCGTATACGAGACCCATGCGGAATCATATCCAGATGACTAGGGTATGACTTACAATCGGAAGTAGAAACTTCGCAAAACCGCTCGGTGAGTTTACACCAGGCAAAATTCATAACAAAAATCTTTTATTTTCATTTTAAACTCGAAAAATAGACAGACACGTCCGATACAGGCGAGAGCCAACTGTGCATCTGTTTGATTGATGAAAGTGCCATCCTGAGGAGGGAGATATCACGTGAATACAAATCTCTAAATCTTTGTCCTACAGTTAATGAACATACTTGATTTTGTAGAAATAAAACTGCAAAATTTGCTGTAATTTTTTTTCTTACAGTGAAATAAGTTATATTGAATACTGGCCCACTGACACTACTATGCAGTGACTAACTACTTGTTTCAACATCCGTGATAGCTATGTTCTATTCTCTAAATTAAATAGTCTTTGGGAGAGCTTTTTGTAAATTTTATTCACATGACGTACAGTCCTATTTACAGTTAATGAACATACTTGATTTTGTAGAAATAAAACTGTAAAATTTGCTATATTTTTTTCTTACAGTAAAATAAGGTATATTGAATACTGGCCCACTGACACTACTATGCAGTGACTAACTACTTGTTTCAACATCCGCGATAGCTATGTTCTATTCTCTAAATTAAATAGTCTTTGGGAGAGCTTTTTGTAAAGTTTATTCACATGACGTACAGTCCTACTCCGTCCTACAGTTAATGAACATACTTGATTTGTAAATAAACTGCAAAATTGCTGTAATTTTTTTTTCTTACAGTGAAATAAGGTATATAGATACTGGCCCACTGACACTACTATGCATGACTAACTATTGTTTCAACATCCGCGATAGCTATGTTCTATCTCTAAATTAAATAGTCTTTGGAGAGCTTTTTGTAAAGATATTCACATGACGTACAGTCCTACTCCGTCCTACAGTTAATGAACATATTTGATTTTGTAGAAATAAACTGCAAAATTGCTGTAATTTTTTTTCTTACAGTGAAATAATATATAGAATACTGGCCCACTGACAACACTATGCAGATACTACTTGTTTCAACTCGCGATAGCTATGTTCTATGCTCTAAATTAAATAGTCTTTGGGAGAGCTTTTGAAAAGATTTCACATGACGTACAGTTACTTTACAGTTAATAACATATTGATTTTGTAGAAAATAAACTGCAAAATTTGCTAATTTTTTTTCTTACAGTGAAATAAGGTATATTATACTGGCCCACTGACAAACTATGCAGTGACTAACTACTTGTTTACATCGAAGCTATGTTATTCTCTAAATTAAATAGTCTTTAGCTTTATTGTAAAGTTTATTAATGACGTACAGTCCTACTGTCCTACAGTAATGCAATTGATTTTGTAGAAATAAAACTGCAAAATTGCTGTAATTTTTTTCTTACAGTGAAATAAGGTATATAGAATACTGGCCCATGACACTACTATGCAGTGACTAACTACTTGTTTCAACATCCGCGATAGCTATGTTCTAACTCTAAATTAAAACTTTAGAGCTTTTGTAAATTTATTCATGAGTACAGTTACTGACAGTTAATGAACATACTTGATTTTGTAGAAATAAAACTGCAAAATTGCTGTAATTTTTTTTTCTTACAGTGAAATAGGTATATAGAAAACTCCACTGACATACTATGTGATACTATTGTTTCAACATATAGCTATGTTTTTATGCTCTAAATTAAATGTTTTAGCTTTTTGTAAAGATTATTCACATTATACAGTTATACTCCGTTACAGTTAATAAATATATTTGTTAATAAAACTGCAAAATTTCTGTAATATTTTTTTTTCTTACAGTGAAAATAAATATGAATACTGGTGACATACTATGCAGTGATAACTAATTCAACATGAATATTTTCTTTTTAAATTAAATAGACTTTGGGACTTTTGTAAAGATTATTCACATGACGTAATCTACTTCCTACAGTTAATGATACTTAAAATTTGAAGAAATAAAAAAATAAAATTTCTGTAATTTTTTTCTTACAGTGAATAAGTTTATTTCTTGACAATATGCAGTGACTAATACTTGTTTCAACAGCGATAGATTTTATTTCTAAATTAAATAGTCTTTGGGAGAGCTTTTTGTAAATTTTATTCACATGACGTACATAAATGAAAAATGAAGGAATATTTCGATTTTAAAAAATACAAATATCTTTTACCAAAATTAATTGTATTAAATCGTTGGTGACATTCAGTTTTAATATTTCTTTCTATTTAATAAACTAAAAACAGCCGAATCAATCTCGAGCTCGCGACAAGCTAGACGCGATGCTAGGAGACACTATAAGATGGGATTTGCTTCCGTCCTTTGCTTAGAAAAAGATCAAGTTGTCTTGTTCTTTCAAATTTTTTTATCTTCTTACTTAGCGAACATGCACACTTTGGAAACCTTAGTATCCGATTTATTCGCTTCATGCGGCGGAATTCGTATACATCTTGTAACTGAATTCTTCTGGTTGTGTTGAAACAATTTTACCAGAAGCGCTTTTTCTTGAAACGTAAACACGATGTGCAAAGAATGCACTAATGCATAACTGCCCTCTTTCTTTATAAATAATAATGCTAATAGGCATGCACCGTAATGCAAAGAATTTTGACACTTTCAATATATGCAAATAAATATAATTTGCGCTCTCTATACGCGGATTTTTTCACTATTTTTTAATAAACGTTGAGCGCATAATTTGAATTACCCGTAGATCAAATTTTGTATCATATGAACTAAAAGAGAATGCATTTTAGAGCTGTCTAAAGTGGGAAACTTATTCCTTGATAACTCTGTGTATACAAACACATTTATATCAATATACCGGGTGATCCAAAAGTCAGGACGAACTTTAAAAATGAATAATTAGAAAACGAATGAAGATACAAAGATATAGTTTGCACCAAACGGATGAAAAAGAAACCGGATTTTGTGTGTCAATCAAACAAAAATAGTTCTTTTGGTGACCAACAGATGGCGCTGTAGTGTTTTATTGCACCAAAGGATGATTTACGAATAAAAAAAATGTGGACAACTTACAAGTTAACTTAATTACAGTTATTCAGTACTACAATAAACGTTCAATGTGCTGTCCATCACTCAGTAGTACAGCTGTGAGACGAGTCACCATACTATCATACCCTTTATGTGGCGATATACTCGCAATGTCACTTTCAGAATTCTAATAATAGAGTTTAACTATGAGGGCTTTCTAACCTATGGACAGCATTTTTGATGCATACAAGCTTCGACTACCATTACCTGCTGCAGTTTCTCCCTTTTTATATCGTTTGTTGCTTTGCATAATCCTATATCAGAAATTAGGTAGCGCCATCTGTTGGTCGGCAACAGAACTATTTTTATATTATCGCGATATATAAATGTTATTAATATCAATTTGAAGATATGTCGTGATATTAACCCCTTAATGTACAGTTTTTTTTTAAAAAAAAAAGGCCGACCAAAGAAAATCAATTGTTTTAATGCAAAATACACAATTTAGAACGTTGTCTTGCTAAGAAAATTACAAAAATATAAAAATAATCTAAATTTTTATTGGAATTTTGGATTTTGATAACACTACAGAAAATAGTGGAATATTGTAATATTACACGCTCTCCGACTTTTTTAATCTTTCTTTACGAACTCCCATTTCAGAATAAACATTATTATCAGTAAAAATTATCTCGAATTATCTCGAGTATGCACAGTTTAGCCAGTTTAGCGTGCTCGAGTTCACTCGAGTATGCACGTTAATGGGTTAAATTTCTGATATCGTGCAGCCCTAGTGTTTATGCCGTATACCTTTTAAAAGTAGTAAATACTGCGACATAAACACATTATAGCTACGTGGCAAATTATATTGAATTGCTTGTATTAATACATAAAATTACTTAAGCTGCAATAGCAACGATTTCACTCATCACCTGGTTTGTTTCGAAACAAGCATAACGCTTCTTCAAAGTTTGAGAAATACGCGCTTCTGATAGGAAATGAAATGCCACATAACCGAAGTTAAGGAAAGATTTTGAAACAAAGCAAGGTCAAGAACAAGTTTCAAAGCAGAAAACGGAATCGCTTAATAACTTTCAATGAAAGAACTATTTTCATCCTTGTGATTCGTTTTATTTTTTGTTATGGCAGATGATAAATCCCACACAATACGATGCCTCGAGTACATCTGCTATTTTCAGCTATTTAAGATTTTCATTGACTTGTCAGTTCCTTATTAAATCAGTCACTAAAGATTTTAATTTTGCACCTTAAAACTGTGAGTGGTTGAAAATTTGTTTTTTCATATTTCTTGAAGGGCCGATCGTCACAACAAATACAGATAAGGTAATGTAGGAAGCAAAGGGAGCACCCGCCCTGACAACACTTTGCTACTTACAGATCCGAGTTATATTCCAAGAAAGTCTTGACAGTTAAAATATGCTTTATTTCTTCCTCCATATATTTGATGAAGAATATATTTTCCGTTTACATATAAATATTTTTCTTCCTCCATATATTCGATAAAGAATATACTTTCCGGTTACATATAAATATTTTTTCTTCCTCCATATATTGGATGAAGAATATACTTTCCGATTACATATAAATATTTTTCTTCCTCCATATATTCGATAAAGAATATACTTTCCGGTTATATAAATATTTTTCTTCCTCCATATATTCGATGAAGAATAAACTTTCCGGTTATATATAAATATTTTCCTTCCTCCATATATTAGACGAAGAATATACTTTCCGGTTACATGTAAATATTTTTCTTTCTCCATATATTCGATGAAGAGTATACTTTCTGGTTACATATAAAAATTTTTCTTCCTCCATATATTCGATGAAGAATATACTTTCCGGTTACATATAAATATTTTTCTTCTTCCATATATTCAATGAAGACTATACTTTCCGGTTACATATAAATATTTTCCTTTCTCCATATATTCGATGAAGACTATACTTTCCGGTTACATATAAATATTTTCCTTCCTCTATATATTCGATGAAGAATATACTTTCCGGTTACATATAAATATTTTTCTTCCTCCATATATTCGATGAAGAATATACTTTCCGGTTACATATAAATATTTTTCTTCCTCCATATATTCGATGAAGAATATACTTTCCGGTTACATATAAATATTTTTCTTCTTCCATATATTCAATGAAGACTATACTTTCCGGTTACATATAAATATTTTCCTTCCTCTATATATTCGATGAAGAATATACTTTCCAGTTACATATAAATATTTTTCTTTCTCCATATATTCGATGAAGAGTATACTTTCTGGTTACATATAAAAATTTTTCTTCCTCTATATATTCGATGAAGAATATACTTTCCAGTTACATATAAATATTTTTCTTTCTCTATATATTCGATGAAGAGTATACTTTCTGGTTACATATAAAAATTTTTCTTCCTCCATATATTCGATGAAGAATATACTTTCCGGTTACATATAAATATTTTTCTTCCTCCATATATTCGATGAAGAATAAACTTTCCGGTTATATATAAATATTTTTCTTTCTCCATATATTCGATGAAGAGTATACTTTCCGGTAACATATAAATATTTTTCTTCCTCCATATATTCGATGAAGAATATACTTTCCGGTTACATATAAATATTTTTCTTCCTATAAATTCGATGAAGAATATATTTCCGGTTACATATAAATATTTTTTCTATATATTATGAAGAATATATTTTCCGGTTAATATAAATGTTTTCATTTCAAATTCGATTAGAATTTTGATATAAATATTTTTTTCAATATTAAAGATATGGTACATATAAAATCTTTTAAATCTAGAATATAGTTACATATAAATATTTTTCTTTATATATTCGATGAAGAATATACTCTACAATAAATACCTCCAAATTCGAGAAGAATATACGTTACATATAAATATTTATTACTGTGATTATGTCCATTAATAAAAATGTGCAATACATTTATAGTTTTAATATTATTTATGACAATTTTATCAACAAAATACCAGCTGACAAATGGTAGGAGATCTTATACTGATATTCTCGAGATCATTACAAATAAATCAATAAGAATATATTTTCTTTTTTAAAACAAGAACTGACCTTCGTGATTCTCATTTGTTTACAGACCTCAATTTTAAATTAATTTTTTTACCGCAAATTTTTCTATTTATGGAGAATGACTGTTATTCTAAATAAGTCGTGTCACCTGTCGATTCATCAAGATTTTTTCAAACTTTTATTGGTACGATTTTCTCAATATTTTCAGCTTATTCAGAATTAAGCGTCGATAGTTAATCGAGTCTACACTTTTCTTTTCTTCGCAATGCTAGAATACCTCTTCTCGTCTACCTTGATAAACTTTATTCTTAGAAAATTATTCGTAAACTAATTACTCATAAAAATTTTCTGATTTAGCTTGTCCCATTTCAGCTAAAACTGCTGACGTGTATCATGGTTATTATACAGAAACAACAGAGCCTCGTGTTTTTAGCAAATTAACATAGAAAACCTCTAAGATGTAAAGACTGATTTTACCTTTATAATAGAACATGGAGTGACACATCAAACAAGCTGTGAGCAAATCTATTGCTCGAAGTGCGTACAAGTAATCATGTTTATCGTTGATTGAATTCGGTAACCATTCTAAAAGGTGTGATGCTCAGTACATAACGAAAAAAAATTATTAAGAACGACCTTTTTGGCTTGTTCTAATTCCTAATTATGACTCACAGACACTATGATGCAACTTAGACATTTCAGATTCATAAACCACACGTTACAAACTGGAAAAATTGTATTTTTACTTTGATGACTTATTGGTAGTTTCCATTATTCATAAGAAGAATGTATTGGTTTAGAAAGGGTTTTCTTTTCAAATTTTGATAAATGTGTTTTAGAAATTTTTTTAAATGTCATTTAAAGGTCACAAAATTTTGACGGATGGAATGGCGTCACTTCCTGATCATGTGACCGTTAATCAGAACTTTTCTGTTCACTAAATGAAGTGCTTCTTAGCAATCCTAAATTTTTACAGGCGTTTCTTACCCAATGACGCTTACCCAAGACACTTAAGAGTTCTGGGGACTGTTTGGCTGCCATCTGCGCTTTAGTAAAAAAAATAATCCCTTTGCAGCTGACTACATTATGAGTATGTTTCGGTAAGCTGCTAACACGAGAAACCTATTATCAGTTGCTGCCGTAGTACATGGGCTACCTTTACCCAGTCGACGTCTTACATTCCTTGTTTCTTAAAATCAATTCCAAAGCTTTGAAACGACACTTCTGACCACTCTCACAGATTTCGCTGTCCTTCCTTCCGTTTGGCGAGATTCCAATCTTCTAAAAATTCACCAAACCATGATTTCCGGAAAATCCCATTGTTGTGCCATGTTCCAAGCATCCTTTACGAAGAAAAATCTAAACAATTGCATTTCACGAATAAAACACGAAGCTTCTACGAAGTCGTAATTTCCTCATTTATATCCTTTATCTGCTTTTTGACGTCATTGGCGTTATTT
Source organism: Pardosa pseudoannulata (assembly GCA_032207245.1). Taxonomy (NCBI): domain Eukaryota; kingdom Metazoa; phylum Arthropoda; class Arachnida; order Araneae; family Lycosidae; genus Pardosa; species Pardosa pseudoannulata. The sequence goes on along the minus strand of CM063506.1, from coordinate 48,753,099 downwards.
TGCATAGGAAGTTCGCTTCTTCTGTTTTCTATTCCATTTTAAATTAAACCTGTTTTGATATACGTTAGTTTTACGTCGAATTATATTTTTCATAGTTTACACAAAGTGATACCCACTTAAGATGCTTCGAATGGATCAGGAAAAGAAAAATTCTTCAATGGGAAAAATATAAAAATATATTAGAAAGCATATTTTAATTTAGTATAAATTCAGTTTTCCGCTTATAAACTTGTTAACAGGAGCCTCCCGCTCAGTCGGATTGGGTTGAAGCACCATGGTCAACTGTTTTTGCTACACGAGGGTAATGAGACCAGTATGTGTGTGTATATGTTACTGTGAATGCTCTAAATTGGAGAATGTCGACATACACCAAATACATCGGTGAAAGACCGAATATTTCATTATATTCTTATATATTCGGACTATCACCGATGTATGTCGACAATCCCCATGCACTGATGCTGAATGTTGAAAAAATATTCTTGTTTCGTTTTTAAATCATCCTTTATTGTTAAAACATATAATGATATATGTCAAAATAGCACTTACCATGAAGGAATACTCCAAAGTCCCTGTGTCCATTCCAAAGGAAAATATCGAAGAGGAGCTTCAACCTACTATGCCTTCTCTCAATCTCTGACTAAAAAGCAAAAGTTTATTTCTACTAAAAGAGCAGCCGCAAAAGATAATCTTTTAATACAGGCAACGAAAATGTTATAAACCTCAAAAAGAAAATTTCCTCCTGCCCAAACTGATGACACTGTGCGAATACATGTCCCTGATATCGACCATGTTCGTACAGATGCCCAAAATGTGTTGGCGGTTGTTGCTGGAATACAGGACGACTTTTATAAATTAGTAAACAAAATTGGTACCCTAAAGTAGCTTAATACCAGTAATCAGTTTATAATTTGTAAAGAAAAGTTACTCTCCATAGATGAGATTTCTTCTCAAGAAATGTCGCTGAGAGAAGCCGCTGCAGCTAATTCGAGAAGTGGAGGGCATGGCTACAAATGCTGTCATTGCAAAAAGAAATGTTTCCTTACTAAATGCCATTGTAAAAGGAAGGGACTCTTGGGTAATTCAAATTTCTGTAACAGTTTAAATTGTTGCAGCAAATAAGATAGTATAACGCCAATCACATAATTAAGTTAATTATTGGTATCACTTTTTGTTCTAAGAGTGTTCGGTTTGTTTTAAGTTCAACAGTTACATGTGCTAGTACTATAGAGAAGAAAATATAAATATCCGACATGTTCAACATTCACCATTAGTGCATGGTAAATGTTAACATTTACCGGTGTATGTCAGAAATAAGGGTATTTAGCAAATATTTCGACATACACCAAACGACTACGTGAATATTGACGACATTCACCGGTGAAAGTCGACATTTTCCAGATTTCGGTCTTTCACAGTAACATATATACATATACACATATTACACACACGCGAGCGTTTCAAATTTTTATCAAGTGTATGTGCATACATATGTGTATGCCTACACTTAGTGAAAATTTCAAAAGATTTAGAGTGAAATAAACTTAGAACAATTATGGTTTCAAATAATTTACCAGAAAATCTTAAGTAACTTTTAAGAAATTTTAAGTAACTTTTTCTAAAGAAACAAAAAGAAATTAAAGGAAGCAATAAAAAAAGCAAGACTTTCTTTAGAAGAGCCGAAGATAAAATTCGCTACAGAACAAAATTACAGCTAAAAAGAAGCAAATTAGAGGCTGACGCAGCGACGTAATTAGTTGTTCGTTCGACTGATGACAAAGCAGATTACAGATGCCGGAACACGACAGGGAATATTTTATTGCTCCCCATCCCTCCAGACGGTTTGACGAATCCACGAAAATGATATCCAATTAACGAACTGTTGTAGCTGAAAATAGAACCACCTGCTGCTTCATAACTTGTCATCGGGAAATTAACTTATAAAGGACTCTGTACATAGATGAATCATATGGATTGTTTTTACATTTAGCCTTGTTGGATTGTTAGATTTTCTTAACGAGAAAAAAAAATTAATATTTACTAACATTACTGTAAAGATATCTGGACTGCTTCATAAAGAAGTCAATAATACTTACCTTATTTATATATTTTTAAATGAACTAACACGTTGATAAGTAAAATGCAAATCTTTCTTTTGTGTGTTACTTTTGGTAAAAATTATTTGATCATTAAAAGATATTAACACATTGTGTGCGAGTACATTTCGCAGCGGAATGAGGAATTTTCACGTTTTCTAATTTTAATTTTAAACAATAGAAGACAAAAAAGTAAGTACAATACTTATTTTTCTTTCATTTGGGAACCTAATTAGTGATTTCTAATGGGTTTTATAGCGAACTCTATAACATCTCTCAAAAACGATACTTTTCCTCCGCCGAGTTTGTGACGTCATCGTTCACGAAAACACCGACCGCCTATGTTGTTTACATGTTAAAAGGCGACTTTTAAAAGTTATTTCTGCGTATCGCATATAATAGAAATTTTTTATTATGCCTGGCATTAAAAATCATATTATAAATATTGTATTGTGCCACTCTGGTTTGGTTTTGGAGCGCCACGGTCTACTTTTTGCAACACGAGTTTATAATGAGACCGTCTCACAATAAATACCTCCTTTAATTTTTTTTAATATTTTACATCCATCTCTATTTATAAAAAGCAATTCTACTACAAATGTGTGTATATGATATATGTATATTTATATTTGACTTATCTATGTCGACAAACAGAAGAGCTGTAATTAGCATGAATAAAATATTAATACATGTTAAGTAAAATTGTATAAATATATAAATGATTTTACATACCTTTGGGTTTTAATTACCCTTATTTCTGCTCCCCTAAAATCCGGGTTTTTTTTCCCAAGAACGAAAACGTTGACATCATGTCAATTTTGGGAGGTTGTCCGACTGTCCTTTGGTAAATCCAGGTAGAAGAGACATTTATAACAAATTGAGATAATTAAGCTATCGAGATAAATAAAATAAACCTCCAGGTTTAAATAAAAATAAATTTTGATAGCTAGAAAATTCCGAGAACTTTCCAAAACAAAATCGGAAAATAGTGCACGCTTACAAGCAATAAGAAAATATTGGATAACGTGAACAATGACGTTACAATCAATCACGGAGCGTTTTGATGTCACGTGATTTTCGCTTAACTTTAAAACTAATTTTTAAAATGATGAACCCAGTTTTTTTACATTTTTGAGAACATTTTTTGGAATTTAGGAGTCTGGAATTATCAGAAAAACACTAAGTTGTTCGAATCCCCCACATGTGCAAATTCCTCATTGTACCGGGAGCGGGCGTTTTGCGCATAAATTTAGTTATTCAGTTAAATCTCAATAGATCGAAAATTATTTAATTTTTTTAACCAACTTTTCGTATTTTATATTGAAACATATAAACAAATATATAAATAGCAATATATAAATAATAACCATAAGATTTTTGCAAACAAAAAATATATTTTAGTGGATAAATTTATAATAATATCATATGAAAAATCAAATAGAAATAGTAATATATAGTTTTAATTTTTTTTTTCCGTTCTGTGGTTCCGCACCGACTGATGTAAAAACTAGTTTTTATTTGTCTAAATTTTTCCAGAATCTATGTAGTAGACAAGAACATTCGGCTTCGTTTTCCTGTATATAACGTTATTTTTGTACCCACAAACAAACCATGTTGTTACACTAAGCGGTAATAGTGCGTGATCCACACTCAAGTGTCAGTCGTCAGAAAAGGTACTAGTACGTGACCCGGGCTCAAGTATCAATCGTCAGAAACCGTACTAGTACGTGTACTGCATACTATGTGTTAATACTGCCGATAAACGATAGATGGCAGTACCTGAGTTGTATTGTATTTTAAAACGTGAAAAAACTAGTTTAACTAAGTCATGACTTAGGAACCAGTAATTTATCTGAAGGTAAAATTATTTACAACATGTTTTGAAAAGTATTTTTGCATTAAGATATAAATAATTTAAAGAAAAAAATCCTATTTAAAGATTAATGATAAAGAAAACTATACTAAAGCCAACTGCTTATGTGGAAAATTAATACTACAGTAATATTTTCGTAACAATCGCCAAATTTATCATCCTTATTCTGAAAAACTTTCCATATCATGTATCTAAGCACTGTCCTAAGTTATATTCTTAGTTCTGTTTTATGAAAATTATCGATGAAATTAAATTCAATTATAATAAAAAATAAATATAAACCGATTATTTCTCCATCAGGAAACGTACTAGTACGTGTCCCGCATACAATGTGTTAAAATTTCACCCAGTGATTTTACTTTACGATTCGTTTTGTACTGCTTGCAGATTTATATTCAGTAGAGTCTCAGATATTTTTTCCTCATTAGCATAAGTACATTGTTTTCAGGACTCTACGACTGTTTGAGTCACTGTTAATGTTTTGATATAAAACGAAAACTCAAAAGCTATTCATGGTTAGTTATGAATTATAATCCCAATGTTGTAAAATATACTTAGTTATTATTACTGAATCAAACATTGTGCATTACTGGGAAATACCTTTTAAGACGTCAAACATTTTAAAGCTATTTACACTATTAAAACACTCAGTAAAAAAAATGTATTATTTTTTCTGTCTAGCAATTAAAAAGATAAAAAAAATTCTAATATAATTTAAATTCAAAAGTATCAGTTTTAATCAGGAAGTGAGTCCCAAAAGATTTTCCCGTATCTTTTACGTGGAAAATAACTCCAAAATAAAAAATAAAAATAAAAAAATGTATTTTATCTTCAGAGACAGACTTTATCTTAGACATTTTTCGCTGTCAGGAAAGATTTACACGATTTTAATGTTGACATCATTTCGAAGTTAACAATAAGTTGCGCAACTAACTCAGAAACTTTTCAGAAACATATAATATTAATGAGTGATATTATTACTAAAAACTAAGATTGAAATTGAGCTGCAGTAGCTCAGTCGGCAAAGGCAGCGGTTTCGTAATTGAAAGGTTGTAGGTTCAGAACCCGAGCCGGCATAATACCCGCCGTATGTATTGAAGGTGAGTGGGGCGCTTAAAATATGTTCGTGGTCACAATGTCCTAAAAGTTCTCAATCAGTACCTCTGGGGGTGGCAGGTCAAATCTATGGGTCTTCCGCTTGGTCCCTGCTTGAAAATTATGAGGACCCACTCGAGCATAAGTCATACTTTAACGATTGAGTTGCTCAATGAAACGAAAGGCTCACCCCTTCACCTTAAATCGAATAGCCTCCGGCTCATATTGAGCTCGATTTGACCAAGTGGCATAAGACAACAAAATTGAAAGCGGTTACTTATTTCAGGTTAATCAATCACTAGTTATCTTGTGGAGTAGATAAGATGTTACAACCACTAAACGTCATTCACAAATGTTTGTGGTTAATCTGGCCAACTTTCGTCAAACTTTCATTCACTATGATTAATAAGTACGTTATCGCAAATAAAAACTGGTTGTGAGTTTTGTTTTTGTTTTTTTCTCAATAGGTGGAGTTACTGTCGATGACATCATAGATTCGTTCCACCTTTCATTATACCCTGTCAAGTTACTTGTTTAAACCCATCTATTTCTCCATAATCATCCACGCCCTCTGTGGAAACAAATATCTATTCTAATATTGTTTGCTCACTCAGAATTCCTAAATTGTACATATTATCCAGATAAAATTATGTTATAAGACGTTCTTCAATGATTTTCTAGCTGTCCTTTAAATTTCTCTGATGAAGAATACGCTAATGAAATATAATGCTTAGAATCGTTAAAATGTTCTTATCAGATATATAACAGTAACCTCAAAGACATTTATTCATTTTACCGTGAAAAAAAAAATAAAATCGTGGAAATATAATAACATATTATAATAGGTTTCTTTTTTTTTTTTTTTTTTCAAAATTATGGGGTTTTTTTTTAATATGAAATATTTAGAAAGTTCTAAATTTGTGTTTAGGAATTGGCAATACCTGTATTTTGTTTTTCAATTTCTGTATTATTCTTCCTTGTGAATTTCTAGATAAGCAAAAAAAAGTCGTATTTGAATTTTTTTGTCTCCTTAGTCTTTTATTCTGTGCGGGCTCTCTGAATTTTCCATTAACCAATCGAAGAGTTTACGTAATTTAGTTGAAAGGGTTTTGTTATAGTTTAGCTGATCAGCCCAGGTGACCTCCAGACCTAGCCTGGGGCACTTGAAATACTTATCAATTGTGAAGGAGTAGCCATACATGCAGTGGACGGGCGTACTTTGGTATTGTAATCATTACATATATTTTAATAAGCTGTTGAGCCTATCACAGTTCATTTTCTATTCTTTTTAATTCTTCCCATCACTTACAGGGCAGGGTCCATGCTTCGGTCCATGCATTGACCCTCCTCAAGTATATGTGTGTTAAAAGAAATCTCTCCTGGACACCATACTGGAATCCAAATTAACTTTCCAAAACACAGTGCATCGTTTTAGCTTTAGGTAACTCTTATTATTTTTGCTAGCTCTAACCTCTTTTTATGTTCCTTTTTATTATTATATTTTATTTACATTATTAATGCAAATGGCGATCTTGAAACTTTCCTTCTTTTAGGAATTTGATTTAATTTCCTTATTTCAAACAGTCGACATCAACCAATAATGGCTTGTTAGGTGAGATATGAAAGTGACCTGCTCGCCTACTTAACTGGAGCAAGTATGATGAGGTTTTTCTATGTTGTTAAGATGCATACAACACTCAGACTGCCTCCAAAAGTTAATGGGACAACACAAATATTCATTTACAAAACAACCATTTTAAAATGCAAGAAGGAAAGCATCATTCGAAGACCGGAGCCAGATGATCAGCAACCAAACTTCATGGACGAGCGGTCTCAAAATTATCTAGAGTAATTCAATGTTAAGTTGCATTTTCTTTGCTCTGAGAAAGATAATCCTGGGAGAAAGAGATGGTACTCGGTCAAAAGCCCACGATGGTCTCTCTTCTTCTCCCTGCTTTGTCGCTTTCACAAGGCTTCAACCTTCGTGATCTGATCCACCAAAGAAATCGTCCACTTAAGAAAAACCGCTTCTCATCCCCTTGTCTTGTAGTTTTTCTGGAAACACCTACACCAATATCTGTTTCACAACCGTTGTCGGAAAATGTCAAGGCCGCAGACATTGTAAGCCCAGTAGCCAAGTGGAAGTCAAACTGTCGAAAACACGCAAATTAACACTTTACCGATGGTAGCGGTTCGAAATACTATATTTCACCGCCCGCTCAGCCGCAGATCAAACACTGGCTTTTCGGTAATTTTTTTATATGTTTGATTGACAGTCCTACCTCTCCACGGCAATCCTAAAATAATATTACAGGCAGGACCTTCACCAGCCTACGCGAATTAGAAATAGCGTTATTATTACAAAAATGCCAGCTTTGCATTATTTGTAAAATCTGTTCCTGCTCATAACCTTCGAGAGAAATTTCTATAGATGGGCTGTAGTCAATAATCGTAGAGAAAGTCCTTCTTTACTTGTCCCATGAGAATGGTCAGGCTCAAAAATTCTTCATTTCAGTCACCGTGACATCTTTCCATTTTTTCGGTTTTGATGTAATTCTGTATTTTTCCACAATTTGATAATGATATCTAAGACTTCACGAGTGCTCAATCAGGTGTTCTAATGAATAAATTCACAATCCATTACGCTTCGGAGGAACTTGGCATAATTTTTACTCCAGAGCTGCCTTCGAAAGGTTCCAAAATTATACTCTTGTCGTTCGTTGACCATTTTTCATTGTTGTAAACAGATTTATTATTCATATTCGTCTTCTGAATCACTCTATATTAGCGTACAGGGAGTCGCTTTCGAATGGCTATACTACTGCTATCACTTTCGTCATCAATACTACTTGCTGAACGGCAGTCAAGACAATTGACAGTCGTGAGATAAATCGAGACTATCCTTTTATAAGGGCTAAAGTTAGCACCAATTATCTGAATAAAGAATGCGAAATGCTGCTGCTTGCTACTTGTCAATCTAACCAAACCAAATCTACGGAAATCAAAAGTCGGTTAATCGATAACCGGTCGGTAAGCGCTAGGAAACGTCGATTAATACGGCCGGTCTGTATGCGCTGAAACAAAACGTCGATTATCGACGACCGGTCGGTAAAGTGTTTAAGATACTCATCTGTAAATACTATTCGTGGGTCCAAAACCCTTACATGGCTCATCAGATTTTTTTTATACCCCGTATATTATCTCCTCTCTGGATGATATGTTATATCAGCATTTGAGTTTATTTTCCTTAACGTTTCTTTCTGATTTAAATAAATCAAATTTGTTATTTATCTCTACGGCTGATTATTTTCGTTCCATACTGCCTTATACGATACCCATGATGTTATCACGCCGAGCGGTTGCGCTGTTTCTATGTCGTAGTCCATAACTTAGATGTTATCACCGAGCGGTTGCGCTGTTTTTTATGTCCGGTATTACAGAATACAACTCTATCAAATTTTGGATATGACTTTCATTACATACCATATACGGCTAACCATTTTCCAGTTATACCATGCATTGGTAAAATTCGTTACGTTAAAATTTCTCGTTATATAATATTTATACCTCATCATATTAGTACTGATTACAGCTTGACTGCTGCTTAATTACTACTTAAAGCCGATTCCGAAACGAAAATCCATGCCATCAGCTGGATTCGAAACCATGAACTCCCATATCGCAAAGCAGCGTCCTACTCTTCGGCTATAATTCGACAAAACTGATGTTCATTCGGCATTATTGCTTAAATATTTAGAAATAAATTAAAAAATTTTCATGGATTTGTTATAATTTACATTAATACACATTTTACTGATATTTTACATTAATTTGAAGAATCAAACTGTTTATTCAGAGATACTATTTCATCTATGCTGGATTTCTATACTTCTAAGCTTGTATATACCTTTTGAGTTGATCTGAATTAAATAGTATTTTTTGGGTGCATCAAATTCCGTTTTATTTGTATGTCAAAGGGTTAATATACATTAATTTAGATATTGTTTGATAAGTGTTTTCTTTTCTTGACAACAGATGGCAGCACTAAAAAATGTAATATCTAGCTCTTATAGTGCCGCCATTTATCTTGTAAAGTTACGAGATTCCGTAATAGTTATTTTTAGCATACATTAAAAGTTTAATAAAATAACTTTAGTTTTAATTTTACCACTTACTTGTAGTTTAAATATTAAAAATAACTTAAATAATTAAATATTTAAGAGTACAAAATAAAACTATAAATTTTTGATGAATTTATAACGTCAACCTACGTTACTAAATAATTGTATAAATTATTTAGTAATATAGGTTGAAGTAATATTAATTTTATTTAAACTACTTATTATAGGTCACTAACATATTTTTGCAAAATAGGACTCTTGGTTATAAACTAATTAATTTCCATGTAGTTCATTTAAAATGTACTAAAACATCCTCTTAGAAAAGTTTAGTGAATATAGTGTTTAATTTAAATTTTCATATTTCACTCAAACTGAATACATTACTATTTAAGATGATGCATTCAAATCAACTTTGAATGGGGATAAAAAGAAATAATAAAATGAAAAAAGGACTGAAATGTAATTTGATTATTACAAAACATATAATAATTAGCGTCTACATATGATAAATACAGTTAAAGTTAACTTTAAATAAATAATTATACTTAATGAATGGAATAACTATTTAGAAGTATACATTTTATATCAGTTTAATACAAGTTCACAACCTTCAAATATTATAAATGTATATAAATCAGTATTTGTGTATTGTTTTTCTATTACTAGATGGCAGCACTACTGTTATGAATATAAAATGTTATATTAACGTCTACAGTATTTGGATTTTCAAAGCTTGAAAATATGCTAAAATATAAAAATACGAAAAACGTCTTTTTATTATTACAGCTACAGTTATATAAAAAATAAAAATAAATTCCTTTAAAAACAAGGGAAAACCATTATCTTCAGTCCAGAAATATTTCTAAACATCATTTTTTCATTTCACAACATAAGAATCTATTCTTTTATTGTTTTTTAATGTAACATATCTTCATTTATTGTTATAATTATAGTTATAGGAGTGGCACAAAAATAGTAGGATATTTCAGAACCCTAACAATAAATTTATTTTTACCAATCTTATAAATTACAAATTCTATCCTTATATGAATATATAGCATAAAATCAGCACTTTTATTAATTACAATTAAATACTTTCACTTAGATTTCCTTATGCCTAATATTCATAAAATCTTTTGCAAAAAACTCTGCATAGAGTTTAGTTTTAATAAAAACTGTTTTCCTAAATATTTTTAAAATTGTGCTGAAAACAAGAAATATCTTCAAGATAAATTTTATTTCATTAAATAATCCTTTTGGTACCATAAAGTCATTTCTCCAGTAATATAAAATAGCATTGAAATAAAAGGAAAAATTTATAAATGCAAAATGCTATGCAATTAAAAAAAAAATAACACTCATATCAAGATCTTAACATTTGTTCAAAGATATGTGATATTACAAATTTTAGTTATACTCATTTTGAAATAACCTGTTAATAAACATGCTTTAATATACCAACAATATTATTACTTTATTTTTATAACTGGTGGTACAACATTTCTAACATTAAAAAATTTGCAATAAAATATTTCTATATTGATCATAAAGTTAAGAACTGACTTCTTAAATAAATTATTTAAAAAAAAATGTACCATTGGAAATATTTGAATACAGCATTTAAACTATTTTACTTTGGATAGAGACAATGAAAAATTTTTAAAAATATTCCTACGTTAATTAAAATCCACTTTATTCTTATAATAGTTGAAATAAAATCTTAAAGTACATATAAAGGACTAAAATATTTTTTTTTTAAATTAAATTTTAGTTATACTCATTTTGAAATAACCTGTTAATATAAACACTTTAATGTTCCAACAATATTATTCCTTTATTTTTATAATTGGTGGTACAACACTTCTAAGACTAAAAAATGTGCAATAAAATATTTCTGTACTGACCATAAAGTTAAGAACTGACTTCTTAAATAAATTATTTAAAAAAAATGTACCATGGGAAATATTTGAATACAGCCTTTAACATATTTCATTTTGGATAGAAACAATGAAAAAAATTTAAAAATATTCTTACTTTAATTAAAATTCACTTTATTCTTATAATAGTTGAAATCAAATCTTAAAGTACATATACAGGACTAAAATATTTATTTTTTAAAAAATTAACATCTTGGAGAAATGTTCATGGATCATTTTCAAATAGGTTCATAATTTGTTATATTTAAATATCTCAAATTTTTATAAGTAGAAAATATTTTTTAAAAATTGATTCATCAATTTGAATGATTTTAGAAAATGATTCAATCAAATTATCATGGAGCTTAATAGTTGATCTAATAGTTGAAATCAATTCTTAAAGTACATGTACAGAACTAAAATATTTATTTTAAAAAAATTAACTTATTGGAGAAATGTTCACGGATCATTTACAAATAGGTTCATAATTTGTTATAGTTAAATATCTCAAATTTTTCAAATATCTCAAAGTAGAAAATATTTTTTTAAAAATGTTATCATGGATATTTGAGCTTGCAATATTATCATATAAAAATTTCTAAGGAATCCACAAAAAAATTAGAAAAAATAATACAGCCAGTACTGGCTATATAGTCACCTCGTTTATATGGTCAGTTTTCTAAAGTCCCGTCTAACTTAATAGGAAACATGTGTTAAAGTGCACCTCTTATACAGGCATTTTCTTTTTCTTGTTACCAGTTATATGGTCAGTTTCATGTTTTCAACGAGTTTCTCCTTTTTTTAAAGAAGTCGGTGCAAAATCGGAGGACTTGAATTCAAGCCTTTATTTATTTCCCTTTCCCCCTTTCTTGTTTGTGTAGACATCACCTCTCTGAGTTCTCTTGCTCCCTGACAAGAGGTGGACATCTATCTGTTTATTGGTTGAAGGTACTCTCTCTGCTTAAGTTAAAATTGAGACGAAACAAGTAAAAGAAAATTTTGTTACATTTGGATCATACGTCACGAATAAGAACGTTCATATTTTAATTATGGCTTCAAAAAGAAAGCAAGGTTCCCACTCCTTTTCCAGAACAAAAATTAAGGACTTTTTAAGGACTTTCTAAGGACCAAAGTAACTTTTTATAAGGACCTACTTGAAATACATGACATAACGGCATAAACCCCATCTCCTGAGAAACATATTTTAATGATTATGAACCAGACAAGGCATGTTCAATAAATGCCCTACAATATTTCAAAATTAAGTTTTTAAAAATGCCTAAAAACTAATACAAGATAAATCTATTTGACAAAACCTAATTTTGAAAAATGTACATCTAAAGTTTTTAAAGTGATCAAACTAAAAATAAACTGTTAATAAAAACAATATTATATGCAGTACTTTCTGAGGACTTAAAAATGACTGATATATATATATATATATATATATATATATATACACATACACTAGCTGCTCTTACTCAGCGTTGCCTGAGAAAGAAGAAAGTTTTAGACATTTCAATTACATTCAATGCAAGGAAAATTAAACTTCCATAAGTAACTGAGATATCTACAAACTCATACTTCATGCTTCATTTAATTAAAATCTGCATGACTGTTGAATGAATGAAATCACCTTTAGAGCAGCCCTTGGGTGATTCCCCAAGAGCAGGGCACTGCGACCAGAGGTCTATTGTACCCAAACCCAAGAAGAACAAAACACGACCCAAGTGTGCCTAAGAGAAAAGGCCACAAGCTGAGGCAAATCTCAGCAAACAGCTAACAGGGATGTCCTGCAGTTCCCAAGGCTCAAGGAGGTGCTCAAACCTAAGAGCCGAGAAATACTCGCAATCACACAAAATGTGGCGAGCAGAAGGGATCAGAGCTAATACCCATTATGTTGAGGTGCCTATTGCATGACTGTTAGTTATTAGGAAAGGGCAACTGACCTTCTACTTTAAACCTTTTAAGTATACGAAAAATTATTTATTTGTCATGAAAACTGATAGAAAATCACATGAGACTATGGATCTTGTCGATGGAGAAATTTATCGCATTCTAATTTAAAAATTAAGGAGTTTTTAAGGACCATTAAGTAGTTTTAAGGGCCCTTAAAAATGAAAGCTATAATTAAGGAGTTCTTAAGGACGTTTAAGGACCATGGGAACCCTGGAAAAAATTTATCATTTTCTGCCAGAAATGAATTAAAATTTTTAAAAATCTAATCTTTTAAAGGGTACTTTTGCCAAAGCAAATTCGATTACCACATGACATTGAACATTTTAGCTGCCAAATTTTGGTTCTCAAGTGTTGAAATTGATGATCAAGAAAGAAAACGTCAGCACTTGTCACCTTATAAGAATACAGATAAGGCTCTTCTGTTACGGATTAAAAATGCACAGTATATACACAATAGGGTTGTATTGTTCCGCATATATGGTCATCCCGCTTATATGGTCTGATTTTTCTGGACCGCTGAGCTGACCATAGAACCGATACAGACTATATTATTATATCTTTCCCAAAAGAAATTAATTTATTCAGAATTTTTATTAAATTCTTTGTAATATGAGCATTTTATAAAATGATAATTCATATATTAATTTTATAATAATTCCATATAATTTTAATAGTGAAATAAAAACACATTTGTGGGACAAAATTTTATTGATTTTTACTATAACCTGTTGCACACAAGGCTTCTTTCAACTGACTAGAAGCATGACATTTAGACAATATAATATACATAGAAGTCCTAAGAACATGCATGCAGACTGCACGTGGAAAGAGTTTTTCTAGAAAAGCTGCCTATACCAGTTATTTCAAAATTATTGTACATGTATTACAAATTGATGACGAGCATTGACTGTAAATACGCATCACCTGGCAATTCATATTTAAACACAATAAAGCAATATATGCTTTAGAAGGATGGATACATAAATATATAATATCATCAGTGGTCCAGTGCACATTAATTACTTAATCATCAAAACTTTCATAATGAATTTTCAGAAATGTTGTAATGTTTTACAAGCAGCCAAATATGAATATCAAAATGAGATGTAATCTATCTGTTTGTTTTTCATACAATCCTATATGCTTTATATGTCACCATATAATATTTTTTCTTCAAATACTCATAGTTTTAATAAACAATTTGAAATTGAAAGACAAATCAGTAAAATATATTTTAACAAGAATATTTTATGCCTCATTTAAAAAAATTAAAGTTCTTGAAATTGACTAAAATATTTCTTGAAAATTTATAAATTGATAAAATATATTATAAAAAAGCAATGGTTTAAAAAAAAAATTCTTAAAGACAAATTCCCTTAATCAAGTAAAGAGCCACTGGAAACTGTCTTATTAATTTAATCTTCATTTAATCAAACCATTGAACACTTTTGGCAACAGTAAAGGTTCATAGAGCGGACTTCATACCAGAATAAATTGCTTAAAAAGTAATGAAATCAGTTTTGAATTTTATTTTTGGATTTTCCAAGCATTGATTATTATAAAAATAGTCAGTATAAGAAATCAGCAATAGCCTTCCTAATTGTTTGTAAACTAAATAATTTAAAATGCTAATAGTACAAAGGTGTAAAGAATATTTAAAAGACAGCAAGAAGTAGTTTGAAATAGTTTTAGAATCAGGAAAACATTAGAGGGTTAAAAGGTATACATTAATAACAGCTATACAAAGATTAATAAATTAGAATTATTTTGTAGTAATTTTAACGGTAATGCAATTTATAAAATTAAACCTTATAGAGCCAACCTTATAGAGAACAACTTTTAGAGTCTTGACCACTTTCCAATGGACGTCAAATCAAAAGCAAAGTATTACTGAACATACTAGAGATTCTTAATCCACACTTCATGTTATAAACAAAGAACCTCTAGTACCTCATATATAGAAATAAAATATATTTTATAAGCTAAAAGAGGAAGGAGTCAACTTCAAAACTTAGACATTTTCCAAAGGGGCTCAAGTTGAGAATAAATTACAACAAAATATTAATGAACATATTAAAGATTCCTAATTCAAACTTATAATAAATAAAGATAATCTATTACCTCAAAAAGGGATAAAATTTATATTGCTTAGAGTATTACTTTCTAATGTTTAAAAATGTAGTTTTATAAAAATTTCTAGGCTGCAGATAACATGTTTACATAGAAATTTATATACGAACACATTGAATCATAAATATACTATACAAATTTTAATGTAGTGTTGGAGAAATAAAATATCTTTAATATTTTTGGTTTTAAAGAAGAATAAAATAAAATAACTTTATGAGAAACATATATGTATACATGCATGTATGTATGTTATGTGTATGTATATATATATATATATATATATATATATATATGTATATATGTGTATATGTATATTTATGTATGTATATATGTGTATATATATATGTATATATATGTATATATATATTATATATATATATATATATATATATATATATATATATATATATATATATATATATGAGGGATTCACAACCAAAGTAAACCAAGTCCATTTATAAAAATTTACAAAAATCAAGTCTCAAGTGTCTGAATCATAATTATTTCCTGGCAATTTACAATAATTTTAGAAAATGCTCAATATCTAGGGTTCACATGCACATATGTATACATTTGAAATAACAAATTATTAACCCCGGGAAGCAATTTTATTTTGTAAAAGAAAAAAATAGGCTTGGCTTGCCCTGGTTATGAACCTCTGAAATTATATAAGTTAAAAATCAGTGTGAAATTAATAACAATATTCAGTTTAAATTGTAGATACAATTGAAACAACTGGTTTACATATATATATAAATATATTTTCACCGGGCAGCATTCTATAGGAAATTTCAATTTATATACAACAGGATAAGTTTTAATTTAATAATTAAATTCTAATAAGTGGCATAAAAGTGAGCAGCGACCAGCGCTTCCACTTTAGTAACAAACAAAAATGGCACATACATATGCAAACAACATAAATAAAAATTATACAAATTCAAATAAAAGACAATGCAACAAACATTTCTTTATCTCTGCATGGCTGAGAACAAAGAAGTCATGATAATAAAAAATATATAAATTACATTATCAAAAAAGGAACATAACAAGAGTGTGTCTGGTTGCTGAAATAAGAAAAATATTACATCTAAAATTTGGAAAAATAAATTTATAAAAGCTATAGACATAAGGACTTGCATAACAAGAATCCTAAAATGTATGTTTAAAGATGAAAACTGTTGTAAAACATGTTGAACATCAATGCTGATTTTGAAAAGTATAGAAAAGGAAAGTTTGCAGTATTTGACTTCTTAACATTAATGAATGATAAAATGATCATAAACTTAATTAGAAAATTAATATACTGTCAAAGCATCACTTGATAAAATGGTGAAGGCAATGATAACTTGTCTTATCTTGAAATACATTTATAAATTGTAAACTAATATTTCCTGAAGTTTTTCTAAAATCTGTAGATTCAGATAAGTTCTAGATACTTCATTTCTACATTATAATTTCAGTCTATTTACAAATTACAACAAATATTCTAAGAGAAAATGACTACAGACATAATTAATCTTTAAAATATTTCACAGATTTCATTCCTAAGCATTTTTCATTCTTCTTAATCAGGGATCTCCAACCTTTTTATACTTTAAAACACATTCTATAAAATACCAATGAGGTGAGAAGCACATTTAATTTTTCAAGGTAAATTTATTGATGAATATAATATGTAATAATAAACCTGATATAAAAGTTAATATAAATATATATATATATTTTAATTTAATAAATATTAAATATTAAAAATTAATAAAATATTAGTAATAGCAAATATAGACTTTAAAATATTTCAAAATACTTTAAGATATAAATTTTGCTAATTGTATTCTTATTTAAAAAAAAGTAAATAATACGAATATTTACAAATAAATTGATTTAAAAATTCTCTACAAAACCAGAATATTTGACAAGCCTTTTTAAAATAAAAAAATTTTTTCAAATACATATGTATATATTTCTTTAATTACTAAATATAAAAAATTATATTAAAAAAAGCTTAAATATATTTTATATCATGATTTGCACGACAATATGTTCACATCAGGGGCATACGCAAGGGAACCCCTAACCCCTTGAGGTGACAAAACGGCAAAAATAAAAATTTTAGTAGAAATTATGCGGGCTTTTATTTTTTAGAATTATGAACCCCCCACCCATTGAAAAAATTCTGTGTACGCCACTGGTTCACATAAAACTGTTGTGTGCACCATGATGACTGTAAACATAAATGTTGGGGACCCCTGTTCTAAATCATAATTAATCTATGCCTTTTTCAGTATTTTCCTGCAGTAACTTTCAAAATCCCAACTACTTAATTAATTAAAATGAACAACTGGAGACAGTTTCATCTTCCAAAATGTGTCCACGGTAATTAAAGGTTTACCACGTAGGTAAAAACATGCAATAACAAAAATAATTTAAATAAAAATTCAGAAAACTACTAACTACTTTTTTCCTAAAAGTTATCATTCTATTGCACTCCAAAATGCTATTCTTCACTACCATAAAAGCTTTAAAATTGAAGAATGATTCACCTATTTTATTTTAAGTGATGCAACAGTATTTTCTGACTATTTCAAAATTGTAAACACACAGAATCACCAGTACTTGTATCATACTGAAATTTCCACTTAACACCAGTAACATAATTAATATTAAATACAACATTTTAAGATTTACTAAGAAATTTTTCTTATACACATGTGACTTTTTTATAAAAGTATATGTACTTTTTTAATGTTGCAAGTGAAGTTGGACTATACACAATTTTGTAAAATATTTTGTACATTTCTTTTAAAAGTATAAGAAAGAATAATTATAAAATATTATTTACAAGTTTTTGCTAGGGAGAGAAACCAGACTTTACATTCAACCTAAAAATTAAATTAAACTAAATTTAGTTAGAGCATTCAATGCAATTATAATTTCAAGATCTTTACAACAGCAGAAAAATAAAATTTCAGATATACCTCGAGAGTAGAGGAAATTGATATACTTAAAGATGGTGTATTAATTAATTTTAAACAAATAAATATAAATGTAGTCCATGTATATGAAACTAGGAATAAAGTAACAAAACTAACACCTTAATTAGATGTGTTGGATATCCAAAACTGTTCTTACATAGTAGGGTTTAAGCTACAATCATACTTATTGCAAAAGAAATTGTAGACATTTTCACGAAAATACATCTAGAAATTCATTCTTTCCTTTTATGGTGAATAGTTATAAATTCTATACATAAGAGGTTTAAACTAAATATTAATCAATGTCTTACTATTTGCAATATTTCTAGTATATTTTAATTTATTAAAAAATCAGTTTTTATTAACTTTTAGATGTACATTGGAGTTTTCATAAAACCTTTTACCTTAAACCCTGCTACATAGAGATGACTTATACTTCAGTAAGCATTTATCAAAGTCAAGATCAATATATTTGAAGAAAAAATGTAAAATAACTTAACAGCTTACTGGTCACTAACTACCAGTTAGTAAAGCCAGCAGAAAAAAAAATTGGAACAAGAACATTCTACAATTAGTCATACAAAATTTGGATAGCTGATATCATCTTCTCTGAATTTATATCAGAATTTGCAGAATATATTGGTCTTTCAGTTTATAAACTGGATTAACTTCTGTTTCATTATCATTAGTAAAATCTCTTAGTAATTGCTAAAATTTTTCTCTCTTTAGCATCTATGCTTACAGCATAAAAAATAATAAAATATACAACAATTTTGGAGGGAAATGAACTAGACCAGGGATGGACAAACTTTTTTGGACGTGGGAAATAAATCAAAGGAAAATAAGTTTGGCAGGCCAAGATAATTTTTTCTAAAATTTTAAAAACAATATACAAGTACCTAACAGTTTAAATACATTAATGGGATGAATGAAATTGCAATTTTAATTTTAAAAGTTTCTTATACTGAAGTTTGAAGTGAGATGTACTGATTTTAAGGAACAATGCTAAATGCTCATCTTTCAGTCTACTTCTGAAATTATTCTTTCGAAGGTTCAAAGTTGAAAACACTTGTTCACATATAAGAAGCAAATATACGGCTGATCTTCTGGGCATGAGATAATAAATTTGGGATATAATATTTAAGCAAAGTAGAAAAGGAGATGGATATATAATGTATAAATATATATTTCTTTTAATTTGCCTCAAACCGGCAACTTAAAATTCTATCCGCAGGCCACATAAAACCTTCCGGGGGGAGGGGGGGTTTGACTTGGCCTGCGGGCCGTAGTTTGCCCATCCGTGAACTAGACTGTCAATATTATATCAAAATAATTATTTATCCCTAGTCCAATTAATTGTAATTTCAAACCCTCTCCCCACCTAAAAAAAAAAAAAAAAGGATACCCTAAACTTACATCCAAGAATTACTGCAAAGTGTATGTTTCCAACTACAGTAACAGACTGAAGTACCTAATAATTTTAAGAGACTCCATACCATGCTGCAAATAACTTTAAATATTTGAATACCAAATAAAAAGGAATTAACAAAAGAGAAGAGTAAGCAAACTTTCCAAATTCATAAAATATCATATTTTCCATATAATTTTACATTTACATATTATAAATTGTAAAACTTAAAATAACTTAAGATGTTAAATTTTATTACTTTTTAATAAGTGAAATGTATCAAATAAAGTCATACGGGGAAAGGAAAGACAAAAGAAATTAAAAGAAAAAGAAAAAAAAGACTATTGGGAGAGGAAAAACAAAAAAAATTTAGAAGGGAGAAAAAAAAAAAAGAAAAGAAAGAAAGAAAGCCTATTAACATTTTACTAAAACTAAATTAACTGAAAGTGCAAAAATAAATTCATACTTTTTTTTTGTTCAAAATACACAGAAATATATATAAAAATAGGTAGATCTTCGAAAAGTGCATAATGGCTGAATATATGTCATGTTTGTCTCATGAGTTTTGTGAAATTTTCAATTATTTACATACTATGGTAAACCTGCATTAAGAAGTTTAGATGGACAATATCATTTCATCAACGCTGTTACACATACATAAGAAAAATTTACAGTAAAATTTTCAAAAAGTTATACTTCTGTCATAACATGCTTAATCCATACGCAGAACTTGATCCCTTTATTGTACACACATATTCCCTAACATGTGGCATAGATTCTTTTGATAATATTTACATCATATTTTGTAAATATTATATACATTCTAACAACTTTAAAAACAATTTATTGAATACATTTTTTACAATGTTATGTTCAGATTAAAATGTTCAAGAATGTATTCTTGACAAAATGGCAGTGAATACAAAGTATGCATATGTAAATATGTCTAATGTGCAATATTTAAATCTAATCATTTGTTTATGCCATCATATCTCAATAACTTAAAACAGCATATTTCAGTACTTTGATCTAAAGACAATGCTATTAATGAATTAATTTTAAGACTATTCTAGATTATTTACAAATATGGCACATAATTCAGCTTCTGCATAGAATTTTTTTTTTTTTTTTTTATGAAAGATTACATTACTGCTTATCAAAACATACATAAGATCCTATATTTACTTGCCTAACATGCATTGAAAATAAGTACAAAAAGTTACTGTACAGTTAAATTTAGTTTAAATGGTGGTAGAAATATGTAATTGTGCTTTAAGCCAACTAATCTTTGCTACATGAACAAATTAGTAATAAAAAAGTTATGCTCCTATATTAACTATAACTACATATTCTCAATCGAAATAGCATGAAATACATATTTTATACATAAATACACATATATTGAGTACTTGCATTTTCATATGTACACATTGCCAATTTTTTATATAGTGTATCAGTACATATATACATTTGCATATTTAAATGAGTATGTGTATGCATTTGGGAAGAAAACTTTCAGAAGAGGAGAAAGAAAATATCTGTAGATTGAAAATTAATCTATAATGAAAATTTTTGATGCTTTAACTATAGAATAAGTTATGAATATGAATAGTTCTTCATATTAAATGGTAATAATTTCTTTCAAAGTACAGTCAGTACTGGCTATATGGTCACCTCGCTTATATGGTCAATTTTCTAAAGTCCAGTCTAACTTAATAGGGAACATCTGATAAAGCCTACTGCTTATAGTCATTTTCTTTTAATTGTTACCGGTTATATGGTCAGTTTCATGTTTTCAACGAGTTTCATTTTTTTTTTTTTTTTTTAAGAAGTCAGTGTGAAATCAGAGAGGACCTGAATTCAAGCCTTTCCCCCTTTTATGTTTGTGTACACTCATCCAAAGTCGGAAAAAAATCTATTTTTAAAAAAAATAAATAAATAAAATATCAGATTTATTTGATTTAAATCAGATTTTTTCGATTTAAATCAGATTTATTTGATTTTTTTTTCTGAATTTTAATTTTAATTATTGTAGTTTTTATATTTTTTGCAATATACATGGAATAATTTGTTATAAGTAATATCTTATCTATCTAACATATTCTACACACTGATTACTTAAAATTAAATATATAAATTTTAATCTAGATCCATTTTATTATTTTGTAATTGGATAGTGCAAACTAAATAAGATGTAAATTTAAAGAACTAAATATTCATTTAATGCAAACTATTTATTTAAGAAAAACAAAAAATCACAACTATTTCAATATTTTTTTAAGCTACGAATTAGTTAACTGTTTCAATAAAAACACTAGTTTCTATGCTTTATCCACTCCTAATTGGTTAAGAAGTCTAGAATGAACAATACAAAAAGAAGAAAACTGTCTTTCCATTCTAGCAGATGAAGCCACGGCTCTTGTTATTTGGTAGACAAACTGGATTTCAAGTTCTGCAATACTCTCTTTACCTCCCATTACATAAAATGAATTCCACTAGTCATAACTAGTCATTGTACCTGCCTTTACTACATACTTTCTGATAACAACCCCTAAATTCTTGGAAAACAAATGATATCTATTAACACTTATTTACTTATTGGTATTTCTGTGCTAATTTCCAATTCTCCTGTCTTTGAAACATAGGTTTTAAAAGAAGTAAAAAAAAAAAAAAAGATTTAAATCAATGATTTTTTTTTCAAAAATCAACTGATTTAAATCATGCCAACCCTGCACTCATCATCCGAGTTTTCCACCTCTCACAGTTCTCGTCCCCCTAATAACAGGTGGACATCTGTCTGTTTATTCCGAAGTAGCAAGGGAGCATTTAAAAAGACTTAGAATAAAGACTTAGGGACTTAGAATTTTAGGGACTTAGACTTTTAGGGACTTACTTTTAGGGACTTAGAATAAAGTTGTGTTAACAACCAACAAAAAGAAGCAAACTTGTATATCTGATTATTTTTAAATACATTGAACATGAATGTACGTATGTACGTGTGCTGTACTTTGATTAGTAAGGTAAGCTAATACATTTCTCCCCAAAAAATATTGCATATGTTTAATGCAGTTTTTACTTTTCGAATTAATTTTTAAAATGTTCTTAAAAGTATAATTTGTTTATGAGTACTACATTCTGATAGGTGAATATAATCCTGTCACAATTCAATAGGGTTTTACAGGCTTGCAACTGCTGAGGTACTTTCAAAAAGGTGAGAAAAGTGACAAATAATACAGAATAAGTGACTAAACATTGAAAAAAAAAAAAGCGATTTTTTTTTCTCCTCTTGATTACAGATGCTATTATTAAGATTTTTCTATTTATTTTAACTCTAAATCAAATGATTCATGCAAGACATGATTTTAGCGTCAAATACAAAAAAGGTTAAAAATTTTGTTTAACACAACTCAACATTGCTTTTTATTCAAGAAAATCTATAAATTAGATTTGAATACATACAATACATTAATTTTATAATCACA
Source organism: Pardosa pseudoannulata (assembly GCA_032207245.1). Lineage (NCBI taxonomy): Eukaryota > Metazoa > Arthropoda > Arachnida > Araneae > Lycosidae > Pardosa > Pardosa pseudoannulata. Next base: position 48,730,044 of record CM063506.1, on the reverse strand, counting down.
ATTTTTTGCATATATTAATGATGTTTTGAAATATGTGTATAGCTAGATTAGAGTATCTAAACAAAAATTGTTAAGAAAAAGAAAAAGAGAAATGTGTGCTTTGACGTAAGTTACTTTAATGTATTAAATGTACGTTTCAGTACAAATGTAGATTTCAGGAACTTCTTTACGACTCTTTAAAATCACTAAATTCTGGAAACCATATGACTAATTACATTTTAATGAGAAAAATAAGATTAGAGCATCACATTTTTGGTCTTTTATTAAAATATTTTGTTACTAATTCAGATTTTCTTTTTCCAACGACAGATTTTTGCTGTGATACACCATGAAAAAAGTGACTGTTTACTTAAAAAAGTGACTAAAAGTGATCAATTGTAAAAAAAGTGACTAAAGGTGAGAAAAGTGATGGAATTGCAAGCCTGGGTTTTATTGTTCTGCATATAGGGTCACCCCGCTTATATGGTCCGATTTTTCTGGACCCCTGAGCTGACCATATAACTGATACAGACTGTATTTAGAAACTAACAAGTCACACTAAGATACATAAAGTATGAAAATATTTATTCAGAGAAAAAAAGTAATGGTTGATCAAACTCACTCTTAGTTGATCTTCATGGTTAGCTTTTGATCCTTGTTAAGAATCAGTAAAAAAAAAAATCCTCTTTATGCAGTGGCATAAGCAGAATTTTTTCAAGGGGGGGGGTTATAATTCTAAAAAAATAATTGCCTAACATAATATAATTTCTACTAAAATTTTAATTTTTGCCATTTTGTTTGAGCTCAAAGGGGGGGTTAAACTCCTAACCCCCCTTACGTATGCCCTTGTCTTTATGGTTAATGTAATGAACTACCGCTCAATGTCAACAGTTACAAAATAGTTAATGGATTTTTAAATCTTTCCCATATAAAATACATTAGCATATTCATGATTTAATATTTTGTGGTCCATTTTATGCCAAATAAATATTTTCTTTAAAGTGATACTAAATATAACAAGCTAAACTATAGTTAGAATGCTTTTTGATACATTTTTACTCCTTATTACAAGTTTGGAAGGAATATATTTCTATACTTAACATTATGTATATATATGTATATATTTTTTAAATTCCCTAAACCTCACAATTGATCTAAAAACTATTGTTAATCTACTATTCTTCAAATTCTTAACATATGTATGTGTAACAGCAGATGATGAAAATATAAATAAGACAAAATGTATGTATATCTAGTGATTAAACTTGAAAACTTAAATAAATGCAAAGCTAAATAATATAAAATAAAAATTACAAATTAAAATACACAAGATATAATTTATGCAACTGAGATTCAAACATATATGTCATGTAAATGAGTGATTAAAATATTAATGTGTCAAGATTCTAACATTAATCAGTGTTGTTTAAAAAATACATTTAATCAATATGGGAAATCAATTGTATTAACACTTACGTCAAATATATTTTAAACAGATATCTAAATAAATTCTTCACAAAATGGAGAAATACAGTATTTTAAAATCCAAAATTTGTATAAAACAATAAATATTTTGTATTTAAAAGGGGTTAAGAATAAAAATATTTCAATGAAATAAATATCGATACTCACACTATAGATAATGGCAAGACTTGCCTCTATAAGGAATTAAAACTTATCATAAAAAGGCAATGAATAATTCTAAAATATAGTAACAGCTAAACATATTTCTTGGTTACAGGTGTTGACCATTATTTAAAAAAAATAACTTTTTTGGATGCAATTAAAATTTCTTATCTATATCTAAACTTTTTTATACAATCATTGCCTAGATCTACAACGATAACATGATAATCATCAGTCACATCTAAGCCACTTGGCCGCTTCAATTTTGCTTCTGAGCTATCGATTGTGAATTGTAAATTACCAGATTGATAGCTAAATACTTGGATAAAACTTCCATTTTTTTCACATCTTGTAGTTAAAATATTACCTTTGCCATCATATATTATCCCACCATGATGACCTTTTCCTTTGCCTCCAACAAAAATTTCACGGATAAACTTCCCAGTCGATGAAAAGATTTGAATTCGGGAATCACAAACTATTACTTCATCTTGCTGTCCTATTGTTATAGAACTTATTAAATTAAATGTTCCACTTTCATTGCCTTTCCTCCCAAATCTTTGAACAAATTCACCAGTTGGTTCAAATACAAAAACTGATGATGCACCATTGTCAGCCACAAGTATCTGGCCTTTGCTATTTATTGTTAAATCAATTGGCTCTACAAAATCAGGATGAGTAAATTTTTGGATAAATGAACCATCAGTATCCAATTCTGTAATGAATTTTGTTCTCCAATTTGCAATGAAAAGAGTATTTTTGGATGACAGAGAAATGCCTGTACCACTTCTTTCTTCCATGCCAATATTAGATATATGCCGGACTAATTCAAAATCTTTAGTTAATGCTTTAATTCGACTATTACCAGTATCAAGAATAAATAAATCACCACTGTTTGAAATAGCTACACCCACAGGTTGCAAGAAATGTATATCTCCACTTCCTCGTAAACCATACTGAGAAACTGGGTTGATATGTTCTGATGCAACAAAGTGGAAGGGACTATCTTTAATTGGACGATCAAAAACAGTAACGTTTAATTTATAATTACCAGGCTGCTCTGGCAAGAAATTTACTTCATAAGTACCATTATTTCGATCTATCAAATGTGTTTTAACACTATCACCATTCTCATAACGTAAGTCAATGACAACAGGATCTCCACCATCAGTTTGTGCTGTACCATGGTAATCAAATGTACTGATAGATGCTACAGTTTCTAAATGTGCTGAACAACTTTCAACTGAAGCAGAACATAAAGCAGGATATGTAGTACTTGAACGAACTCTACCAAATTCTCTAAGAGATTTTTCTATGTCAGTAGATGCTGAATTATGTTCATATTCATATTTGAGAAAAGCATTTTCTCGGGGTTCCATGATTGCATTCAGTGAATCTAATTTTTTATTTAAATCACCAATCCTGTTTGTAATATTTCGAACTTCTACTTGATACTGTAAACCATTACATTGTTGTTCAACTTTTTCTTTCTCAGATTCAATAATAGACAACTGATCTGAAAGTATTTTCTTCTTGTTATTTTTAACTTTTTTAACATTTTCTATAAGCTCACATCTTCTTTGTTCAATAGCTGAAACAATTTCTTGTATAGAACGGTTAATTGTTTCACATGTTTCCTCAGCACAAGATTCTAACTTTGTGATTTCATCATTCACGTTTTCAGCAGCTCTGTTTAATTTGCTGATACACAAATGAGCTTTATACAAAAGGATCTCAGACATTCTCTTGATTGCGATAGAAAATGGTATGACAGTGTGCTGCCCACTCTCAGTGCCATTTCCATGCGCTCCAGTGGTGCAAATTCTGCAAAATACACAGTCACAGGTTTCACAAAAAAGAAGTTCTTGAGTTGAATGTAGACTACATTTTGGTATAACTTCCCTTCTTTGCCGAGACATAAGATCTAGAAGTTGGTTAACCAGAAAGCTTGGTGGTAAAGCATTGACACCACCTCTGGGAAGTGGTATTGTTTCCCTGCATATAGGACAGCGAAAAGAGCCTGCATCTCTAACACCATTTCCTGCAGCAATCCTTTCAAGACAACTGCGACAAACAGTGTGAGAGCAAGGTAGTAATTTTGGCGTATGTTCTTGCCCATCATATGTGCATAGGCAAGTTCCACAAGTTAAGAAGCTTTCACTAAAATCTTCATAATCAATGGAAACTGTTTCAACTAGTGTTGAAGATGTCATTTTCTTATCAGACTGCACCTGGAAAATAGGTTAAATGTTAGATATTTCAATTCAAAAGAAATTAACTAATGATAATCTTGTTAAAAAATCAATGAACTTGAAATGCAAAGAGATAAAAGTTGCAAAAATCATAAATTATTAAAAGTTAAATATATCTATGAAATAACATATGCTGATTCTTCATTGAAAATTATATATTCCCAAAATTTCAATGTTAATTATGATAACTTAAAAAAATATTTTGATACAAGAATAAATAATTTTCAAATACAAAAAAGCAAATATTATTATGAGTATAAAACATTTGCTTTTTCAGAACATTTTTACCATATTTTCAGAAGAATTTTTAACTTATCTTATGAAAAATATGTTAAACTTCTTAAGACTACAATATCAAAAGGTACAGATGAAACCCAATTTCTTTTAAATAACTTGTCATTTAACTACAGATTTCTCATATTTATTGTGAAAAAAAATAGACCACAATTTAAAATGTATGTTTGTTGTCATTCTGATTTCTTGTTTTTAAAATTAGGTAAGCAAGAAAGTATATAATTTCATAACAATAGATATATTTCAGTATATGTGGTTCCTAAAAGGACAGTCACATAATTACCTTTATACAGCAGTGAATTCATAACAACATACCTTGAGGCTGAAAAGAAAATAAATGCACTTAGACTAAGTAAAGTAAAATTTAAAAAAAAAAATTAACTAAAGTGTCAACTAAAATTAAAAGATACATTTAAAATACAAAATTTCAAGCACACTTGCAAATTTTATTGCAATGAAGTATGTTTGCTACTCTCACAGAGTTGGCATGATTTAAATAAGTTGAATTTTTTTGAAAAATCATTGATTTAAATCTTTTTTTCACTTCTTTTAAAGCCTATATTTCAAAGACAGAGAATTGGGAATCAGTCAGCACAGTAATACCAATAAGTAAATAAGTGTAAATAGATAGCATGTGCTTTCCAAGAATTTAGGGGTTGTTATCAGAAAGTATGTAGTTGGGGTAGCACAATGATTGATTATGACTGGTGGAATTCATTTTATGTAATGGAAAGTAAAGAGAGTATTACAGAACTAGAAATCCAGTTTCTGTACCAAATAACAACAACTGTGAATTCATCTGCTGTAATGGATAGACAGTTATCTTCTTTTGGTATTGTTCATTCTAGCCTTCTTAACCAATTAAGAGTGGATAAAGCATCAAAGCTAGTGTTTTTATTGAAACAAATCCATAATTTGGTGCTTAAAAAATATTGAAATAATTGTGATTTGTTATTTTAAATAAATAGTTTGCATTAAAAGAATATTTAATTTTTTTCTTTAAATTTACATCTTATTTAGTTTGCACTATCCAATTACAAAGAAATGTATTTAGATTAAAATTTATATATTTAATTTTAGGTAATCAGTGTGTAGAATATACTAGATAGATAAGATGTTACTTCTTATAATAAACTATTCTATGTATATTGCAAAAAACATAAAAACAATTAAAATTATTCAGAAAATTTTTTTAAAAAAAATCAGATTTAAATCAAATAAATCTGATTTTTTTTTTTTTTTAAATCATGATTTTTTTTTCAACCCTGCTCTTAAAGGAATGTTAAGAAATATACTCTTTCAGTCAAACATACTTAAGGATCAATATTTTTACTTTGCAATTATTGACTTAAACTGTTAAGTCACAAAGTCAATAGTTATATCATTTAGACGTAAATTTATGTGACTATTAATCTTTGTAAAGCAGCTATTGCTGTAACTTTTACTGGCACTCTATCAGGGTTAGAAAAAGAATACATGATTTTTTTTTTAATTTAAAAAATCAGATTCATTTGATTTTTTTTCTGAATACTAATTTAAATTGTTGTTTTAAAATGAATTCCACCAGTCATAATCATTGTACTACCCCTACTACAAACTTTTTGATAACAACCCATAAATTCTTGGAAAGCACATGCTATCTATTTACACTTATTTACTTATTGGTATTACTGTGCTGACTGATTCCCAATTCTCCTGTCTTTAGAATATAGGTTTTAAAAGAAGTGAAAAAAATGATTTAAATCAAAGATTTTTAAAAAAATGAACTGATTTAAATCATGTCAACCCTGCACTCTATCATCAATAAATTGGATAAAACACAAAATTTTATTAAAATCATATACACATACTAAAAAAAAAGTTACTTCTTTTAACCACCCTTTACCACATACTCTTGGTTTATATTCTAATCAACTAAGATGTACAAAGCTCTGATCTTATTATGAAATTAATAAGTTACTGCAATTGAGAGGAAAAAAAATGAAAATTGAAATATAAAAATATACAATAAGAACTGTGTTTAGATGAAACAACTACCATTAGCATCTCAAGTTCAAAATTATAATTAAACAGAAAATATAAAAACCTGAAAATTAACAATTTTAAAAATTATCAAAGTAATAATTTTTAGTGATTTCAAATAACTGATCTCAAATAAAAATTTTAGCATCACTGTTAGTTCACACTAATTAACTTTGATTTCATAAAAAAATGACTTAATTAAATCTATTTAATTGACTTTCCACAGAAATGTGAACATAATGCTTGAAAACAACTCCAATCAAAATAATTAAAAGTTCTATAGAGCTTTATCAAAGTGATAAATGTTAAATATAAAAAGTAAACTTTAAAAACTATATATATATATAGATATATATATATATATATATATATATATATAATATATATATACACACTAGTAATTTAACAGTATATATTTATATATAATTATATATATATATATATATATATATATATATATATATATATATATATGATATATAATATATATACATATATACATATATATATATATATATATATATATATATATATATATATATATTTTTTACTGTTAAATTATACATATATACATATATATAATTTAATAAATATTTATTTATACATATTTTGTAGTATATATATATATGTATTATATATATGTATGTACTACTGTTATTTAACTGTAGTTATTAAAATACATTCACCATAAAAGAGAACATGTAATATTCAATCTAACTTTTATATAATGCCTGAAATTTAAAAATATAAATTTTAATTCAGTAGTACATTGGTGTGGTTATAACCACTGTAATATATATATATATATATATATATATATATATATATATATATATATATATATATATATATATATATATATACATACACACACACACACATATATATATATATATATTATATATGTATATATATTATATATATTATATATATATTAAATATGAAAATATTGATTAGTAAATTATGTGGATTAACTCATCTAAAATTGTTCTATATACAAGTAATACAAAATAATATAGAGTATTAATAATATAGAGAATAATATACAGTTTTATATCAAAGGTACAGAAGTAAAAGAATTCTTAACTTTTAGCATGAGCGTATGTATGAGGATTAACTCTTCAAGATATAAACTGTAGTCCTTAAAATATATTCTCCATAAAAGAGAATTTGTAGTATTTGATCTAACTTTTAGATAATGCCTGATATTTAAAAATATTTATATTATTTCAGTAGTACATTGGTGTTTGAAGTTTGTTACAACCACTGTAAAATGCCTCTTGGTCAATAATTATTTATTTATTTATTTATTTATTTATTTTTTTTTTTTTTGGTATTTAGAAATATCAATCAATTCACAAATTCCTAGCTTATTAACCTGGAGGTCTCAAACTTGTTACATGATTACATAAATTTTGTCATTAGATGTAAATTATAATTTTTATAATCCTTATAATAAATAATCAGACTTAATATTCTGTCTAATATAATATTAACTTCTCTAAAGGCTTTACCAACATTGTAAGAAAGGGTACTAAAGATGAGACTTGTGTTCTGTAATTTATTATTTATGTGTGAAAGATTCCACACATAAATAATAAAATACAGAACATCTAAAAATGAAATGTAAGCAAAACATAAATAGAAATATATTTATGACTTATTACTATCTTAGAATTATATAACTGTATTATTTATTATTTATATTTAAGAAATCTCATGGTAGTAAAAAAAAAAGGATGGAAGAAAGGGTACCAAAGATGAGACTTGTGTTCTGTAATTTATTATTTATATGTGAAAGATTTCACACATAAATAATAAAATACAGAATATCTAAAAATGAAATGTAAGCAAAACATAAATAGAAATATATTTATGACTTATTACTATCTTAGAATTATATAATTGTATTATTTATATTTAAGAAATCTCATGGTAGTAAAAAATAAAATAAAATAAAACTATTGAACTCTGAATTATTTATTAAAACTAAGCAATGACATATTATAAGATTCAGTTTTCATATTCTAAATCAAAATTAAGTAATTTTGTTTTGTATACAAAAACAGGTATGTTAACTCAAAATATAAATCTATGATAAGCTAACCTTGTACATATAAGCTACAAATACAGAAAAATTTAAATACAATAATAAAAGTCTATGATAATGAGAACTCACAGCTAACAGTAACTTTTTCCGTTCAAATTGATCGCTCAGTTTCATGTATTTCAAAAAAGTCAGGACATCATATATATTCATTGTAACGTAACTTGTAAAACTCTGAAATAAAATTTAGCATGTATAAATATTTATAGTACAAAAACAACTACACGACATATTAAAAGAATATTAATTTTTTCACTAATCTGTCAGAATTGACAGATAATATACTATCACAGATTAAAATTAGATTCTCAATATTCGCCGTAAATTTTAATATCTTTGTCAAACAATAGCACAAATCTAAAAGTAAACATTCATCTATTTTAATACTAGATCTGTCTCCGAGTTAAAGCTAGATAAAAACAATCTGTAAAATTGTCTATAATTTAAATACACATTGACATTATTCAGAACCGATGTTGTTAACAGGAAAAAAAAAACTATTTACAATACTGGAAATTAGTGCCATCAATATAGACACAGAAGAAAAACATTTTAAGTTCGAATTACTGGAATGAAAATTACACCACAAAGAACGCTTAAATTAAAATTCAAGGGGAAATTCTCACATTCACTCTTGTGCATGTATTCTTGTCAAAGTATCCTAATGATTCAAGACATATAATCCTACGTCAGATCTCTAGTGCAAAAGTGATGAAATCAATGTATACACAAAAGCTAAAGATGCAAACATTTTTTACTATCAAGCTTCGCCATCTGCTCTTTACACTTTTCAGTCAGCCATCTACTGTCGACTTCCTCTCTGCGTCTGCGATAGACAGAAACGCCAGTCAGCTGAGAAGGGGGTTGCCATAGTAGCTTTCTACTGGAGGTAATATTTATAAGCGCCAAGTTGGCGCAGTTTCGAGAATCCCAAACAAGTTTTGACAGCTTATTTTGATATTTATTTGCAAGATTGTTTTGACTATTTTTGCTGTCGAATATAAAAGATAACAAAATCTTTTCTCACTTTTGCAGTTAAGTATGGATAAATTATAGAATTGGAAAACATGTAAAAAGTCACTGTAGACTGTACAGCTTTGGAAATTACATGTAAACAACCATGCTCAATCACATATATGTGAATACACACGCATATACACTTGTGCGTGTGTGTGTGTGTGTAAAGGTTAAAGAAAATCTGTAATTATTTATGAATACTAATTTTTCAAACTTCCACTTAGCTTGCTTCGATTTAGGTAGTTTAGGATTCATAACTATTTAAAATTCTATAATGGCCACATTATTAATGGAACATTACTTCTGCGAAATGGCAACTTCTAGAAACATTTTTAAAACTTCTAATTTATGGAATATTAATTATTTAGCCCTAAATATCAAAAGGAAAAGTTTATACAAGACTACATGACTTGGGCAATTTACGATAAAAATAACAAAATTGAAAACGAAATAAGGCAGAGATCTGTCTAATCGACAGTATGAATTACACCGAGAGTATGAAAATACTTTCTTTTGGATTCATATATTCGAAATTTGCGACAAGTATATTTGCTATATTACCTGCAGTTAGTATCTCAATAATCATGAAAATTGGTAATAAATATTTCCACAAAGTCATTGAATTATAAATATAATCAATCTAATGGGAATTAAAGTCAATTAATATTATTTCGCATTTCTAAGTTTCAACGAAAAGATGATTGTTTATACTCTTATTGCTGCCACTTGTGGATTGAAAAAATAATTTTTGATTAAATGAAAAATTATTTCTCCCTAATAGTTGGAATATAATACTGGTTCAATGGCTTAGACAGAATCTCTGTTTGGGTAGAATCCAAAATTTTTGTAGATCCTTCCGTTATTCGAGATTGTTTCGAGAAAGCTGCAATTTAACAGAAATACGTACTTCCCCTTTTTCTAATTTTGATAATCTAAAGGAATTTACCCTGGTATCTTTCAATATTATTAGCACCTAAACGGGAAGAATATATATATATATATGTATATATATATATATATATATATATATATATATATATATATATATAAATACAAGAAAATGTCAGACTATTTTAAATGTTGGCAAATCAACTACTGTCATAAAACTAATTGTTTGAAGTACACAGTATGATACAAATGAACACAACGAGAAATAATTAATTAGTACTCTTGAATAATGAACAACATGAATGGATTGTCGTTTTTTTTATTCAAACCATTCGTTATACGAATTCCCATGCAGTTTCGAAAAAGAAATTAATTCTTTATAGTAGAATACAATATAGTCATCGTAGTTTAAGAATTTTTTGTTATAAACCAATAATTTTTAGCTAGAATATTAAGAAGTTTCTAAAGAAATGCTCTTCATCCCTTCCTTTTTTATAGCTTTTTAAATTGGATAATATGTAATTGCTATAGTCCATCCAGTACAGTGAAACCTAGATCTATCGCTACTGCACTGATCGTTTGATTCATTTGGTCCCGAATTTTTCTCCATGAAACCAACGTTATTTTTTTAACATTCATTGTTCTCGGATTCTCCGTTTTCCAGGAGTTATAATTGAATTGTTCTTTTTCCGTTGCTTTGTCCAGAACAGTGGAACCTAGATCTATCGCTAAAGCACTGATTGTTTGATTCATTTGGTCCCGAATTTATCTCCATGAAACCAATGTTATTTATTTATTTATTTATTTTATTTTTTTTTTTGCATTCATTGTTCTCGTATTCTCAGTTTTCCTGCATCTGTAATTGAATTGTTCCGATCCCGTTAATTTGCCCAATACAGTGGAATCTAAATCTATCGTTACTGCACAGATCGTTTGATTCATTTGGACCGAATTTATCTCCATTAAACCAATATTATTTTTTTCGCATTCATTGCTCTCGGATTCTCAGTTTTCCCGAATCTATAATTGAATTGTTCCGATCCCGTTGCTTTGTCCGGTACACTGGAATCTAGATCTATCGCTAATGCACTGCTCGTTTAATTCATTTGGTCCCGAATTTATCTCTATGAAACCAATGTTATTTTTTTTCGCATTCATTTTTCTCGGATTCTCCGTTTTCTGGCATCTATAATTGAATAGTTCCGTTACTGTTGCTTTGTATTTCCATAAGTATCATATCGACAAGATTCTACTGCACCGAGATGGACAGTGGCCGAATGGTAGGACGCTGCTTTTCGGCACCGAAGTCAGTGGGCTCGAATCCCGTTGCTGGCATGGATTTTTGTAGCCGTTCGAAATCGGCTTTAAGCAGTAGGTGCTGGTTTCATTATCCCTCTGTTACAAAAAGTAGACTGTATCACTCCAAACTAAAATTATTCAAATCTACTGCATAAAAAAAACATTTAGTCCAATAAAAGGCAGAAAAAATACACTTTCGAAGAATCCAAGACAACAAAAAGATTTATTTCTTAACAGACCGCCTAGACCATCAGAGAATTCATAACGTAACAACTAATGAGGTAATAACCAGTGTTTGAAAAAAAACTTAATTTTTATAATCATACCAATTGAAATATTTTCATTTCAATCTAGTTTTTAAATTTAAACCGGACTTTCTTTTATTACAAATATCTTTTAATAAAGTAATCATTACAAATGAATTTTTTAATTTAAGAGGATTAAATTATTAGACTGTGACCTACTGATTAACCGTTAAAGTTCCAAGCTGCTCGATCGCGATGTTCAGTTCTTATGTCGAGAAAACCTAGCATATTCCTAGTATTGTTGACCACTGATGGTGCACCACTGACTGTCGAAGTTGCACGTGCTCAGATTTACTAACTCAAGTACATCAAACAGCTCCTCTTTTTATGTAAATAATACATTTTACAAAAGAGCAGTGTGATAAGGCGATTTAGATCAGTAATATAATTGATTCATTCACACAAGAAGTAAAATGCTCGGGATCTAAATCTGACCTCATCACATATTTTGTAAAGGATAGAGGACCATAAAATTATATTCAACGGTTATTGTTGTCTTGTACGGTAGTCTCGGGTGGGGTTCTGATCCCAGTCCCAGATTAGAATCCCGTCTTCGTACTTGACACTAAATAAGACTATACCTTTGCGGAGTTATTTATGAGTCCCTAAGGGACAGTGCCCAATTAGAAGGGATAAGGTTTTCCACTTTGGAGATCTCAAGGCGGGAATAATCAGACAAATTAGATTTTCATAACTATCCCGATTGGACGATAAGAAGGAAGATGAGACAAAGATGAAATTAATAAAATAAGAAAAATTTAAAAAACAGAGAACGTGTTCGGGAGTCGATTCGAGGAGACAAGTCCGACGGGAGGTGTTCGAGAGTGGAGTCGAATCAAGGAGAGTAGAGAGGTCAGAAGTCGGAGGAGACGACTGTGACAGTGAGACTTGGGGAGTCCAAGGAGAATAGCCTTGAGTACGACAGAGACACCGGAAACGTTCAGATCATCTAGCGACTACTAGCAGTGTTCCTGTGTAAAATATTACGGCCGCACCCCAAACACTCAGAAGGAAGCCCCTGACCAGACCGATGGAAGATCCATACATACCCAATCCTGATCGGTTGCGCTATTCAAGATTCTTCGACAGTGTTTTTTCAAAATCCTCTGGGACTCAAACGATTACGAACTCCAAACGGCCACGAACACCCATGTCTATGAAATGAAATGAAATTGTCTTTAGGGCAGCTCGGGGAAAATCCCCAAGAACAGGGCACTGCGACCAGAGGTCAATTGTATCCAAACCCAAGAAAGAGAAGAGAATAAAAATATAGAAAAGTGAAAGGAGGAACAGTTTACGATACCCGTGTGTACTTAAAGTAGTAAACCCCTGAGGGAATAAGCTCCCTAATATAATCCCCCAGGGGCAGGATACCCTGTTCAACCTCCAAACGATGGGTACCCATTTCAGTCGCCTCCTACGGCATGCATGAGCTACATTGGGATCGATTGCACCAACAAGGATCATCTACCTTAAAACAAAGGTTTAATGTAACCTCCACACTATGACCAGTTGTTCACCACTTCCAAATGGTGACCTTGAACGATGGTTCACGGGTCGCATCTACACGATGGGCCACTAGAGCTGAGCGGATTGATTCGTCCATAGGGTCTACTGCGCACTTTCGTTGCGCATTTGGCTGCCTTTGATCTTTGGAGAAAAACCACCTCTGTAGCCATCGTCCGTCAAGGCTATTTTATCGTTTGCCGCCATCGGTCACGATAAGCCAAAGCCCCTCCAGACGGTGGTGATGGCTTGCAATGGACCACAGTGTGGAGGAGCCTTAAGATGTGTTGTGTGTCCCCGGGTGTACAATCCACAGCAGCTCATAATATACAATGCAGTATAAATGCAGTAATAATATTACAAATAAACGCATAGAAATACAAAACAGACAAAATAACACTGGAAGTACAAAAAAAGTAATAATAATAAAATAAAAAAATTAAAGTAAAGTAAAAAAGAATTAATGATAATAATTACAAGATAATTGCATGAAAATAAATACAATAGCGCGGTACAGTGAAAGTTATATATTCAGAATCAGCCTTGTTACGGGGCCTGCAGATTCTCTGAATTTTCCATTAGCCAACCGAACAGCTTGCTTAGTTTGGATGAGAGGGTTTTGTTACAAATTAGCTGATCAGCCCAGACACCCTCCAGGCCTGGTCTGGGGCGCTTGAAATGCCAATCCCTAGTGAGGGAGCAGTCAAATAGGTAGTGGTCGGGCAAACCCGGGACCTACATTGGGATCGTTCTTTCACACCCGGTCCCCACACGGGTGATAGCCATACCTAAAGTAGGATTCGAACCCATGAACTCTGGCACCGAAGAGCAGAACCCTATCATTTAGGCATCGCTCGGCGAGAAAGATGGGGAGGAAGACGGAAAAAAACATTAATAAATACCGAGATTTTCACTTTTTCCAACCTAAAATCATTTAAATAAGCTCGCAGTAACTATAATAGTGTATTTGCAGAGGTAGAGGCGTTCGAATACACATTCTTTGCACACATGCAATCAACAAAGCAAAATATTTTTTATGTAATTTTCTATGTAAATTTTCTATGTAATTTTCTATGTAATTTAATATGTAAATTTTCTATGTAATTTTCTATGTAAATTTTCTATGTAATTTAATATGTAAATTTTCTATGTAATTTTCTATGTAAATTTTCTATGTAAATTTTCTATGTAATTTTCTATGTAAATTTTCTATGTAATTTTCTATGTAAATTTTCTATGTAATTTAATATGTAAATTTTTTATGTAATTTTCTATGTAAATTTTCTATGTAAATTTTCTATGTAATTTTCTATGTAAATTTTCTATGTAATTTAATATGTAAATTTTCTATGTAATTTAATATGTAAATTTTCTATGTAATTTTCTATGTAAATTTTCTATGTAATTTAATATGTAAATTTTCTATGTAATTTTCTAAGTTATTTTAATTTTTTTAAGTTATTTTTATAGAATGCCAAATCTTTCCTGTTTGTGTTATAAATGATTAATTTATTCATAATCACACATTTCATCTAATTTTTAAATCCATTTCCTGGATACAGTATTTTCCCGCATTCATCATTTTACATTTCAGTCCACTGGAAAATCGATGGATCTAGGATCAAATTGTATTAAAAAGAATTTGAAATACGGGTACTTATCACACAAGGATCAATAAGATTATAGGATGACGTTTCTCAGACGCTGTTTCACTTTCTACATTTTCTTTTCCCCCCAAAATTTTGTATTCGATTAATTGATTGCTTGTTGCTAGCGCTTTGTTTTTACTTCGGAACGTTCATGAAGACAGATGTTCATCTACATCTGCATGAAGGTGAAATAATGTGCGTAATCTAAACCCTATTTTTTTATTTTCAAGCTCAAAAGTATTTATTTAGAAAATAACACAGAAGTATTTTGCGTTTGAAAATAAATTGTCACTTGTCCCCCCCCCTTAACTTTCCCTTATACTCAGGGCCTGACTAAGATACCAGGGCACAATCCAATTTTTGTGCCCTCCACCCTCATTGCAAATTTATAGTGACAAGTTATTATCATGATAACAAGGTATTATCATGCAGTCATATAAAAATTATAACATTGAATTATCAAACATATTTAAGAAATTAGCATTAAAGTAATATTCAAAATCAAAAACACCAAATTTTCATTTTACATAATCATTATTATCTTTGTTTAGCCATGCTAAAAATTAAGGACTTTTAAAGACCTAGAGTGACCCACTTTTTTATTTTTACCTTGTCACACTCGCAAGCTCTGTGGTGCAGAAAAAAAATCCCCTATATAATAATAGCCTAAGTTATCTGTACGTCTGTCCACGATTTTATGAAGCGGTTGGACCCGGAATGGATAGAGGCATCCATAGTTAGCAAAATTCAATCAGAGTAATGTTTATCTTCTCCTAAACTATAGATCGATTCTAAAATAAATTGGTATAAATATACTTCATATCACAGCAAAAAATACTGCTTTCTTTAAAACTTTCGCAATCCACCCCTTCCCCTCTTTTCGAGCTTTTAATGCCATTATTTCAACTCCTATTTTCCCCGGTTAAGTGCAGGCGATTAAATTTATCAATTTATCCCATAATAAATAGGTAAAAATAACATTTTTCTAGCATTATGACGTCATTCCTTTAACCATCTCACTGAATCATTGCTTATTTTAAATTATGCCTTATTTTCATACGTTTTATCATTGATCTTAGATATTACGTAAATAATTTTCTTTTATATTTGGCTTATATAATAGATTAGGTACATATGTGATAATTTTAAATTGAATAATCAATTATTTTTTGTTGCAAGATAAATTCTCAGCCAAAAAACAAACCATTTTTTTACCTGCCTCATAAGGTGCTTTACAATTTTGGAAAATTAAAAATTTTACTGATGCCGTCATATGACGGGCTATATGCTAGTAATAATAGAATTAAAAATAGTTTAAATTTATGAGATGATTTAATGGTTTATAGTGGTACGTTGCTAATAATCTGTCTTATAAATATGCAATAACTCATAGGATAAAAATAGCACCAGGTTTGGTTTGGGAGTGCTACGGTCTACTTTTTGCAACACGAGGGCTAATGAGACCGGGACCTATAGCTTAAAGCCGATTAGGAACGGCTACAAACATCCATGCCACTGTGGGATTCGAACCCAAGAATTCCGGTACCGAAGGCCAGCACCCTAACCAATCGGCCATCGTTCGGCACACCAGGTTTGTTGACAGAATTAATTATCAGGTAAATAATAGTAAAATTGAAGTAAATAGGAAACAATATAGTTCATTACAAACACAATTACTTTGTACAATAATTTATTAAAATTTAACGATGGTAGCGTAAGTTTGCAATTTTTTCCCATTTAATATGTGTTTCAAGCACTCGACTAAATTTTCGTGACCCCTAAAATTTTCGTGCCCAGTGCACGTGCTTCAAGTTCCCGTGCGATAATCAGGCCCTGCTTATACTCAAAGGAAAAAAAATAAGTGTGAAACTACTTATCGTATTTTTGATATTAAATAATTTGCTGAACTACATTGAATTTAACAAATTTAATTATTATGTAAAATTACATGTCACAAACATATAGCAGGATTTAAAATATCTTCTACTTCTGTACCCTGAAAACAACCCAAATGTTGATAGAAAATTATAATTTTGCTATAAAGTACGTATCCAAAATTTATTTTCTGTAAGTCAAAACACACTCCACTTATCACCCCCTATATAATAATAGCCTAAGTTGTCTGTCCTCGAACTTATGAAGCGGTTAGAAATGGAATGGATAGAGGAACCCATATTGCATTCTTGGTGAGTTAGGGTTAGAAAATTCAAAGCCTGTAAAGTTTATCTTCTCCTAAACTATAGATCCGATTCTACAATAAATTGGTATAAATATTCTTCATTTCAGAGCGAAAAATACTGGCGTCTTTAAAATACTCGAAATCTACTCACCCGCTTTTCGAGAGTTTATGCTATTATTTTAAGCCCTATTTTCCTCGGTTAAGAGCAGGCGATTAAATTTATCAATTTATCACATAATAAATAGGTAAAAATAACATTTTTTCTAGCATTATGACGTCATTTCTTTAACCATCTCATTTAATCATTTCTTATTTTAAATTATTTAAATATCGTCTGCATTATTTTCATAGTTTTATCACTGAACTTAGATATTACGGAAATATTTTCGTTTTATATTTGACTTAAATAATAGATTAGGGACATATGCTATAATTTTAAATTTAATCATCGATTATTTATTATTGCAATGACAATTTTATCACCGGTATTAACAAAAAATTTTTTTATAAAAGTCTAGGAGTCTTTTTCACGGACTAATAAATATCTAGCGGTTAAGTTATATATCTTTGAAAATTAAGAAGTTTCTTTGTCTATGTGTTTTTTGTACATAACCACACGGTTGGAGTAAATGAATTCAACGTCATTCTAAACTGCCTTCACAGTATCGGGATACTTTAGAGGAGTATGAGGATAAACGAATTATTGAGCGTGCACCAGATAATTCTCAGCCAAAAAACAACCATTTTTGTACCTGCCTTACAGGGTATTTTACAATTTTGAAAAGTTAAAAATTTTACTGATCCCGTCATATGACGGGTTATATGCTAGTATTCACATATAGACAAATGAACAGATATAATTCCGAAAATTGTATTTTCGGACTCAGAGAGGTACGAAACGAGAAGATTAAATCAAAATCTCGAGGTCGGATTTTTTGAAGTTTACAGTACTTTAACTATACTACCTATACATAGGGTTTCCATCAGTCCCGATATATCGGGACTGTGAAGACCTCCCTTTGTCCAGAGCACTAAAGACCAAAATCATCTGATCTGAATGTCTCCTGTTTGGATCCGGCTACAATAGCGAGGCGGCGCCGTGTGTGGGATGTCGACAGTTCGGTTGAATAGGCGTCATGCCCCTGATCGGTTGCGGTAATGATTTCCTGGAGAAGCCCGGAATCGGGACAACTAGCGAATGAGAATTCAACAAAAAAACTAGCTGTAACCTTAGCTGGAGTTCTGAGGTAACTGGAATCGTAACTGACTAAAAAACGGTTGGCGGGACCGTAACTGACCCCCAGGTATAAAAAGCCTAGAATTTTGAGACTCGGGGCTTTTCGACATTTTAGTGATTACGTTCAGGAGACTCGTAATGTTTGCTCACATAAGGAACGGCAGGGTCTCGGATACCGAAAGGAGGACAGATTGGGTTTGCATTGTACCCTGGAAAGCCCCCCCCCCATTTGTGAGGTTATTTAATCTTTTTTTCTACTGTGATTGTCGTGGTAATTTTACGCAAGCAACAATCTTCTACATTTCTACTTGTTTTGGGAGAATTAGAATCCTATTGTAAATACCCAATATTTACTCCAGAAAAAATAAAAGTGATTTCCAATTCTATTGTGACTGTAATCCTTCTTCACACTACTTCTCACTCAAGAACATTGAAGTCGTCACAGGACCGTCATCGTTATGGATTTTCTTGTCCCGATATTCCCGACAAGGTACAATTTTGTCCCGATTTTGCAAAATACTGTTACGAACGCATCTCAAGTAGTGGAGTAAAGCCATTTGTTAGCGCAATATCAAATGCAGCCTAAGTTAGTTTTTCAGGGAATGTGTAATCAGTCTTACAGTGCCAGTTTAATTACGATCTAACTTGCATGGAGCTTTATAAATACGTAAAAAGAAAATAATTTCTTGAAAGAGGTAAAATCTTTCGAAATATATAGTGTGCCAACTACTTCGTCCGCAACAAGTTTCATGTAAATGCATAAAAAGTAAAGTAAAAGTAAAACAAAATGTAATTATATTAAATAATTTTTTTACTTCATTTCTACATGCCCAGCCCATCTCTGAGAGTCCCGAGGAGATTCTAACTTGATGTGGCAACCCTACCTATACCAGAAAGTGAAAACTGCAATGTTAGCTTCTCAGCATATATTACGCTTAGAAGGTTAAGAGAACTTAACCCCTTGCCTGTTTTTCGCGTAAAATATACGGGCTCTGTTACCGTGCCTTTAATGATTTGCCCGGAAGGCGTACTGGTAATCTGATTTTTTTGTGGTTCTCGCTGTTTTGACAGTATCTTTTGTATTTTTAATGTCAAATTAGTCGCATAGATGTCCACAAGATGTTAATTTTTAAAGTGAATTCTCTTTGGTTTAAAAGCGAGGGTTTTCTGATAGGTTTTGCATTACTCGGCGAGTTTTTATCTTTGAGTTTTGGGCTTGAGTTTTTAAGAGGCTGACGGAGAGAGACATTTTAGAGGTAATTCCACCTACAGACAAAAAACTAAGACCTACAAACTAGTACTAGGTGTGTTTCACTGAAGAAAAATGAGAGAGGCAAAAGAATTAGAGACAATTAGAGAATTAGACACTAGGGGCCGGTCTCACCAAAGTCGTTTAAGGGCTAACCTCAATTAAACTATGGTTCCAACCAATGGTGGGACGCAATTCTCCGTTTAAACAGAGATTAATCGTGATTAGCCGTTAAATGACATTGGTGAGACCGACTCTAGGTATATTTGTCCAGACTGTTGTCCTTACTCTGGAGGTTGCGGTTTGGTTCGAACCTTCGTTGTGAAGTCATTTTGACATCAGCTTGCGGACATTATGCGAGCAAACTATCAAGCTGCCGTCAAAATGACGTCACAACGAACATTCGAACCGACTCGCAACGTCCAGAATAAGCTCCTGCGACGTTGGACTGTACCTCTTGCCCTGTTTCAAGATTTGTTGCACTAAAGGCCAGTCTCACCAAAGTCGTTTAGTGGCTAACCGCGATTAATCTCTGTTTAAACGGAGAATGGCGTCCCACCATTGGTTGGCGCCATGGGTTAATCGCGGTTACCCGTTAAACGACTTTGGTGAGACCGGCCCTTAATCTGATCTTTGAAAGAATAGGTTAAGTAAATGTACTTGTAGTATTTGCATTCGAAAATAGTTGTGTAGTAATTGTAATCGAAAATATTTGTATTTTTACATGCACAGCTGTAAATGTAACTTCCCGATCTGACGAATATGAAAGAAAAAAAGACATCTTCCACGGAAAACATTATTTCCTGTAAAAAAGTTATTATACATACTTAAAATAATTAGAAATATTACTTTTAATAACATTTCCCAGCTTACAAATGTAAAATGAACAAAAAAATATGTAATAAAAAGATGTGACATTTTTTAGATTGAATTCGTGAAAAAAAATAAACTGTGTTGGAGTTAACAGGCGATTTATAAGTACGTGGCAATACATACCTTGGCATACTTTGGTAATGCACTTTAAATGAATTTTTCACACTTTTTAAATAAAACTTGATATTTATTCTTCTATAAACACATAGCAAAAGTTATTTCGAATGTAAAATTTAATTTTTAACTGTTAATTATTGTTTATCCCTTTTATCTGATTACTTTGGTGCTATTTTGCTAATGATAGTACACATTTTTTATTCGAATTTGAAAAAATGTAATGCAACTCTAAAATGATCTACTTATTTCTCTAGAAAAAGTTATAGATAAATTTGCGAAAAAGGTTTTGAAATTTTAGTGTAATTAAATGTTTAAATTTCGTTTTGAAACCACGTATTTTTCTTTCATTAAATATAGATGTGGTTTTTTAATATTAATATTTTCACAGGTACAGTTTATTTTAAAAGCTACTCAAATATTTAACTACGCCGTGAGATTCGCTTTAATATTTTCTTTACATCATTAATTATACACACATCAAGATCGAGGAAGCGAGAAAATTTTTTTAGTTACAAGGAAAAGTTCGGAAAATAGAGGTTCCTTAAATAGAGGTCTGATTGTACTTAGATTTTTATTTTGAACAAATACGGTTAAAGTTATTATTAGAAGTAATTTTATTTCATATTGTTTAATAATTAAATTTATTGTACAGTATGGATAGTGTATATTAAAAGTAAACAATTTGAGAGAAAATTTTCTTGTTTCCAAGGAAATGTTCGGAAAATAGAGGTTCGTTAAATAGATGTCCGACTATATTTAGATGTTTATTTTGAAAAAAAATGGTTTAAGTTATTGTTGGATCATTAAGTAATTTTATTACATATTGTGTTAATGATTGCATGCATTGTATACTACGGATAATGTATATTAAAAGTAACCTTTTTGCTAGAAAATTTTCTTGTTTCCAAGGAAAAGTTCGGAAAATAGAGGTTCGTTATATAGATGTCCGACTGTATTTAGATGTTTAATTTGAATAAAAATGGTTTAAGTTATTGTTGAAAGTAATTTTATTACATATTGTGTTAATGGCTGCATGTATTGCATACTACGGATAATGTTTATTAAAAGTAACCTTTTTGAATGAAAATTTTCTTGTTTCTAAGGAAAAGTTTGGAAAATAGAGGTTCGTTAAATAGATGTCCGACTGTATTTAGATATTTATTTTCAATAAAAATGGTTTAAGTTATTGTTGGAAGTACTTTTATTACATATTGTGTTAATAATTGCACGGGTTGTATACTACGGATAATGTATATTAAAAGTAAACTTTTTGAGAGAAAATTTTCTTGTTTCCAAGGAAAAGTTCGGAAAATACAGGTTGATTAAATAGAAGTCCGACTGTATTTACATGTTTATTTTGAATAAAAATATTATAAGTTATTGTTGGAAGTAATTATATTACATATTGTGCTAATAATTGCATGCATTGTATACTACGGATAATGTATATTAAAAGTAACCTTTTTCCGAGAAAATTTTCTTGTTTCAAAGGAAAAGTTCGGAAAATAGAGGTTCTTTAAATAAATGTCCGACTGTATTTAGATGTTTATTTTGAATGAAAATGGTTTAAGTTATTGTTGGAAGTAATTTTATTACATATTGTGTTAATGATTGCATGCATTGTATACTACGGATAATGTATATTAAAAGTAACCTTTTTGAATGAAAATTTTCTTGTTTCTAAGGAAAAGTTCGGAAAATAGAGGTTCGTTAAATAGATGTCCGACTGTATTTAGATGTTTATTTTGAATAAAAATATTATAAGTTATTGTTGGAAGTAATTATATTACATATTGTGCTAATAATTGCATGCATTGTATACTACGGATAATGTATATTAAAAGTAACCTTTTTGCGAGAAAATTTTCTTGTTTCCAAGGAAAAGTTCGGAAAATAGAGGTTCTTTAAATAGATGTCCGACTATATTTAGATGTTTATTTTGATAAAAAAATAGTTTAAGTTATTGTTGGAAGTAATTTTTTTATTACATACTGTGTTAATAATTGCACGTGTTGTATACTGTGAATAATGTATATTAAAAATAACCTTTTTGCTAGAAAATTTTCTTGTTTCCAAGGAAAAGTTCGGAAAATAGAGGTTCGTTAAATAGATGTCCGACTGTATTTAGATGTTTATTTTGAATAAAAATGGTTTAAGTTATTGTTGGAAGTACTTTTATTACATATTGTGTTAATAATTGCATGTATTGTATACTATGGATAATGTATATTAAAAGTAAATATCTTCCGAGAAAATTTTCTTGTTTCCAAGGAAAAGTTCGGAAAATAGAGGTTCTTTAAATAGATGTCCGACCGTATTTAGATGCTTATTTTGAATAAAAATGGTTTAAGTTATTGTTGGGAGTAACTTTAATATATATTGTGTTAATAATTATATGTATTTCATAATATGGATATTGTATATTAAAAATGACCTTTTGCTTGAAAGTTTTCTTGGTTCCAAGAAAAAGAGAGGTTAGTTTAATAGAGGTCCAACTGTATTTAAATATTTATTTTGAATAAAAAGTTAAAATTATTGTTAGAAGTAATTTTATTATATATTGTGTTAATGATTATATGTATTGTATACTATGGATAATGTATATTAAGAGTAATCTTTTTGAGAGAAAATTTTCTTGGTTCCAAGGAAAAGTTCAGAAAATAGAGGTTCTTTAAATAGATATACGACTGTATTTAGATGTTTATTTTAAATAAAATGGTGTAAGTTATTGTTGGAATTACTTTTATTACATATTGTGTTAATAATTGCAATTATTGTATACTTGGATAATGTATACTAAAAGTAACCTTTTCGAGAGAAAACTTTCTTGTTTCTAAGGAAAAGTTCGGAAAATAGAGGTTCGTTAAAAAGATCTCCGACTGTATTTAAATGTTTATTTTGAATAAAAATGGTTTTTGTTGGAAGTACTTTTATGACGTATTGTGTTAATAATTGCATGTATTATATACTATGGATAATAAATATTAAAGGTAACCTTTTTGAGAGAAAACTTTCTTGATTCCAAGGAGAAAAGTTCAGAAAATAGAGGTTCGTTAAATAGATGTCCGACTGTATTTAGATGTTTATTTTGAATAAAAATGGTTTAAGTTATTGTTGGAAGTACTTTTATTACATATTATGTTAATAATTGCATTTATTGTATACTATGGATAATGTATATTAAAAAAAACCTTTTTGAGAGAAAATTTTCTTGTATCTAAGGAAAAGTTCAGAAAATAGAGGTTCGTTAAATAGATGCCCGATTGTATTTAGGTGTTCATTTTGAATACAAATGGTGTAAGTTACTGTGGTAAGTACTTTTGTTACATATTCTGTTAATAATTGCATGTATTGTATACTATGGATAATGTATATTAAAAGTAACCTTTTTGAGAGAAAATGTTCTTGGTTCCATGAAAAGTTCGGAAAATAGAGGTTCTTTAAAGAGATGTCCGACTGTATTTAGATGCCTATTTTGAATAAAAATGGTTTAAGTTATTGTTGGAAGTACTTTTATTACATATTGTGATAATAATTGCATTTATTGTATACTATGGATAATGCATATTAAAAGTAACCTTTTGGAGAGAAAAATTTCTTGGTTCCAAATTAAAGTTCGGAAAATAGAGGTAATAGATATCCGACTGTATTTAGATGTTTATTTTTATAAAAATAATTTAAATTATTGTTTAAAGTCATGTTCTTATATGCTGTGTTAATAATTATATTTGTTGTATAGTATAGATAATGTATATTAAAAATAATTTTTTTGTATATGATTTTAAAAGATTCTCAAAAACTTTTTTTCACATATTTCTCAATTCAATGATATAAAAATTTTAATAAAATTTCGACCACTTGAAAAACCACAGACATTCGCTATTAATAACACACACACACACACACACAAAAAAAAATCTAAAAATAACACCTGCAATAAAATAAAAGAATTTTTTTCTATAAGTGCTACGACTATTTCTTGAGAACAGACTTTATAATCTGATGCCGAAAAATATTCTCACGAATTGATATTTTTCGCTTCAAAAGAAAAGATCGTATTTTTTATTTTCCACCCACTTCTATGTCAAGGATAATATCAGGGACTTCTTGGTTCCGGGATAAGCTGAATAATAAAGAATTCTCTAATAAATAAAAATCTCGGGACAAAAAAAAAAAAAAAAAAAAAAAAAGAATGGAAAAAGACAGTTACAAAACTTCAAAGCATCAGCATATTTCAGGCATTAGCCGACCTTGCATTCACAAACATTGGTGACGTAATACGCGAATACGATCACGTGAGTAGTAGGAGAAAAAGTAGGATAGGTCCGTTTTATTTTTTGAGTTACGAACAAAAAGCAGAAGGGAAAATTTCGAAGCTTGCCACTCAAGCATACTATTTATTACCCAACGCAGATTCTTAGGGATTGAGCAAAATGTACAGCTAGATACAACGTGACGAGAAATATGTCAAAGCATTGGAAGGCCTCTGGGAATTGAAGGAAGACGGGTTCAAGGAATCGGTTCCGATATTTTAAAATGTGCTTCTATTTTTCATTTTTATGGGAATGTTGGCATCATACATATATTCTACTGTACTCCATTAATTTTAAATTCTTATCTTCTATTTTGCTTTCTGGTACACGTAGAATAGGGAACGTATTAAAATCGTTCGAAAAATCGACCCCGAGATTTTAATCGATTTTCACTTTAAAAACTATTAGGAAACATTATTTCCTGCAAAAAATTGTCATACATGCTTAAAATAATTAAAAATATTACTTTTAACAACATTTTCTAGCTTACAAATGTATGCAATAAAAAATACGACGTTTTTTTGATCAAATTCGTGAAAAAAAAAAATAAAACTCAAGAGGTTAACAGTCGATTTATAAGTACGTGGCAGTACATACCTTAGCGTCACTTTGGCAATACACTTAAAATGAATTTTTCACTCTTTTTAAATAAAACTTGATATTCATTCTTCTATGAACACATAGTAAAAGTTAATTGGAATGTTAATTTTAATTTTTAACTATTAATTATCCAAAAAATAGACCTCGAGATTTTAATCGATTTTCACGTTTATGAACTCTTTGAGTCCGAAAATATCATTTTTGTAATTATGCCCTGAGTGTGTGCGTGTGTTCAGGGTTGTAACCAGAGTAGGGGAGGGATTGTATCCCATCGCACCCCACCCTCCCCCGAAATTTTGAAAATGCTATATAGCATTCTTCCGAAATGTTGTACTGCATTTTAACATTAAAATAAAAATACATTATCAAATTGAAAAAATTTTAAACTTTTCTGCTTAATTGATGAAAGTTTAATTTTTTAAATTTATATCTACAATTTTAAATTATAACATTCTTTGTTTTATGTATTTACTGAAGCATATTGCACAAAACTGCGTATGGCTATATTATTAAATTTTGCATAATTTTTACATTTAAAAATTTGTATTATCTGGTATTTTCTCTCGGAACAAAAATCTATGGCGGTCCAGTTCTACTCTGCTTGTATCACAGCGTTCCGAATTATTTCAATAATTACAATTAAATCAGTCATTATACTCGTTGTGCTGCATCGTATGGAGTGGAAATTATGCGGCATTATGCTTTGGGGAACGTTCTCTTGGGCTTTTCTGGGACCCGTGGTGGTGGTAGAGCAGACCATGAATGCTACAGGATATCTGAACATCATTGCGGACCAGTTGCACCCTTACATGGCCTCTGTTTTTCCAGTTGGAAATGGAATGTTCCAACAGGACAACGCCCTGTGTCACAAGGCTAAAAATGGTTTAGAGTGGTTCCAGGAACATGATGCTGAATTCCAGTTAATGTCCTGGCCGCCTAACTCACCGGATATCAATCCGATAGAACACATCTGGGATGTCATGAGACGGCAGCTCAAAGACCACGATTTCGCAATAACTTGGATTTACGTAACCGTTGATTAAACATCTGGTACAATCTGTCCCCGGCAATCTACCAAGGACTTGTGGCATTCATGCCAAGGCGGGTTGAAGCTGTGTTGCACGCCAAAGGTGGGCCAACTCGTTATTGAAAGGTGGTCATAATGTTTTGGCTCTTGAGTGTATAAATTTATATATTGGGTTGTTCGGAAAGTCATTTCGTTTTTTTTGGGGAACATGAAAGACAGTTTTCGTATAATGAATAAATATTTTATTAAATTATATATTGGCCATTCTGGTCCAACACCTTTTGCCATCTTTCTGGTAGTAGCATAATTCCACGCTCATAAAAGTTTTGGTCTTTGCTGGCAAAAAACTGATCGAGGTGGTTTTTGACCTCCTCATTTAAGGTGCAGGTTTTACCGTCTAAAAATTTTTGGAATGACCGAAACAAATAATAATCCGATGGTGCCTGGTCTGGAGAATTTGGTGGGTGTGGTATTGTATCCCATTTAAGCTGTAAAAGCTTTTGGTGAGTGACCAAACTTGTGTGAGGTTTCGCGTTGTCTTGGTGAAACAGTACACCTTTCCTGTTGATTAGTTCTGACATTTTCTGTTGAAGTTCATCATTCATTTTGTCCAGCTGATGACAGTAGACTTCCGAATTAATCGTTGTGTTATCCGGTAAAAGCTTAAAAACAACGATTCCTTTAAAATCCCACCAAACAGACAGCATCACCTTTTTTTGGTGAATATCGACTTTGGAAATGGTTTGAGCCGGTCCATCTTTTTTACTCCATGACCTCTTGCGTTTGACGTTGTTGTATATAACCCATTTTTTGTCCCCAGTGATGATGTGCTTCAAAAACGGATCATTTTCGTGACGTTTGAGAAGCGAATCGCAGACGTCAATGCGGCGACACAGATTTCTCTCTGTGAGAATATAGGGAACCCATACATCGAGCTTCGAGGATAATACCAGGCCTTTCAAGTGGTCATAAACTGTTGAATTTGATAAATTTAACCTCAATCTGATCTCACGTGTTGTTATTCGCCGGTTCGCATCAACTAATGCCTTTATCGCGTCTTTATCAGCTTCCACCGGACTTCCCGAACATGGTGCAGCTTCGACATCAAAATTGCCGGATCGAAATTTAGCGAACCAGTTCTGGCACTGGCGTACTGTCAACACACCTTTTCCATACACATCGGTCAATTTCTTTCTGTCTTGAACAGCATTTTTACCATTTCTGTAGTAAAGCAGTAAGATATGTCAATAATGCTGCTTATCGCTCTCCATATTTAAGAGGGTACCAACCAAAAACTACTGCGTAGAATTAATTGGAATTTTTCACACACAAGCCTTGCTATATGAGCTATCAAAGCATATAAAAATTATACGGCTTAAATGTGAAGTTGGGTGAAAAAAAAATACAATTAAATCCTCTGAGGGAAAAAACGAAATTACTTTCCGAACAACCCAATATCTAAATATCTGCAATAAATATCTGCAATATCTGCAAATACCCCAAAATTGATGTCCGAAATTCACAATCTCATTAGCCCTCGTTAAGAAAACAGTAGACCGAACTGCTCTATACCAACCAACGTATAATAAAATCTAGAAATATATATATATATATATATATATATATATATATATATATATATATATATAAATCTATATATCTAAATATCTGCAAAATTTGCAGTATCTGTATATGTTCAAAACTTGATGTCCAAAATTCCCAATCTTGGCCAACATATTTAAACATTGTCAGATATATTTTGTGGTACCTGGGTTAATAATAATCTTAAGCCTCGAAAGGTACTATGTGCCCTTAAATCTGTTAATAAAAAAAGAATAACCATTTTTCCTAGAACACGGTTGGTTACGTTGCTACGAGTGCTACAGATTCTGGTGCACTTCTTAGCTACGCCAGGGCTTAACAGACCGCAACTTAGAGAGATTGCTCTTAGAGCCCTTTACCTTCAGCAGGCACTTGATTATTTCGCCTCCTTTCACCACCTTCATTGTCTGCCCTGGCATATATTTTCAGTTCAAGTATTAGTCACGCTTATCGCTTACGTCTGTGGCCTTGTATTGGAGCAATCCTGTTGCGGTTTGTTGAGAGAGACAGAAATAAAAGAAGAGCCCAAAATCATAACACTTAAAAAGAAAATAAAGCCAGTTCTTATGGTGTTAGTTTCATTTTGACTTAATAATCCTCTCTTTTATGGTATTATTTTGCTTCTTTGTATTGTATACTAGCTGAAGTACCTGGGTGAAGTCCGGTGAAGAAAAGACTACTACTTCTACTAGACTAAAAAGAACTACTATAGAGCAATTTGTCGCAACGTCACGAACTACTATAATGCCCTTCCCATTCATTTTCATCTTTACAACAACCAATAGACAAACAATAAACTGCCTTCCGTTTGAAATTAAAGCCAGAATTGTCATAAATTAAGATATGCCTTGCTGCGTGAAATCGCCTTATTCTCTTTCGTCTAGCATATAGCCCGTCATATGACGGGATGAATAAAATTTTTAATTTTCCAGAATTGTAAAGTACCCTATGAGGATGGTAAAAAAGTGGTTTGTTTTAAGGCTGAGAATTATCTGGTACACGCTCAATAATTTGTTTATCTTCCTACTCCTCTAAAGTCTCAATATACTATGAATGCAGTTTAAAATTACGTTGAATTCATTTAGAAAGATAATTCAAAGTTTTCTTACCTACGTCGAAATTATCGTTAAGTTCATCCCAATTTTTTTTCCACAGTAATTAATGGAAGTAAAGGAAATGAAACAATCTTTTCCACTACATCCTGGAGGTAGATAGAATTTGTTGTTAATACCGGTGATAAAATTTTCATTGCAATAAAAGATAATCGGTGATTAAATTTAAAATTATCACATATGTACTTAATCTATTATTTAAGCCAAATATAAAAGAAAATTATTTACGTAATATCGAAGTTCAGTGATAAAACGTATGAAAATAATGCAGACGATATTTAAGTAATTTAAAATAAGAAATGATTAAATGAGATGATTAAAGGAATGACATCATAATGCTGGAAAAAATGTTATATTTACCTCTTAATTATATGGCAAAGTGATAAATTTAATCTTCTCTTAACTGGGGAAATTAGGGCTTGAAATAATGGCATTAAACGCTCGAAAAGTGGGAAAAGGGGTAGATTTCGAACGTTGCTAACCCTAACTGATCAAGAATCCAATATGGATGCCTCTGTCCCTTCCAGGTCCAATGGCTTCATAAATTCGAGGACAGTCGGACAGATAACATAGGCTATTATTATATAGGGGATGTGTTCTAAGTGATAAGTATTGCGTTGATGTGAATTTAAGTTGGGCTTCGTTAACCCTCTAGGACGGGTGCTTCCAGAAATTATACAAGAACGCGCGCTTGGTCTCGGAGGCCTGGTGCAACTTTCTGAGCAAAATACCAACAAAATTGCTTTTGATGATGAACAGAAAATTTGCATTGCGACATATACTTTATTAAAAGTATAAAATATATTTCGGATTATTTGAAAATTAAATTTTAAAAGTATTTTGAACTGTAATGTTTTATTAGCATTCCGAAAGTACAAACGTAAGGCACAAGTTAAAAACTTAAATCACTTCTTTATATTTCGTCTTTATATTTCATCATTTTCATCACATAACGATGTATTTTTGATAGGTTTTCTTCTCTGACCACAAAAACTAAATAAAAATGCAAAGGTGTATGCGCTGGGTGTCTGGTGCCCAAATAAATTAAAAGTATCTCCTTCTGAGAAAAATATTCAGATAAAATTGCGGAAATGCATGTTATTGTGGTCTAGAAGACCTATAAGACTTCTACTAAAAATCTGGGAAGTTTATTCTACTGGGTGATTTTGTGTGGAATGTTTTTATAACGTTTTATATAATGTTTTTATTTATTCTCTAATTAAAAAATAAGAGAATAAATTATACACGATGTGATATAATTAAAAAGTAAGAAAATAAAATACACAGTGCAGAAAAATTAATAAAAAAAATATTTACAGATTGCAAGATATTTCAAAAATATTTACAGATTGCAGATTTACAGAGTCCAATTTTAATTTAAAGTTACAAAGAACACGATGCAATAATATGAAGATTAAAAAATTGAAACGCGTTGCAAAAAAAATATCGCCATCATGAGGGGAAAATAATGAATTTTAAAAAACCGCGCCAAGAAAGATCGACCGAGCGATTTTGTGAATGAATGGAAACCCCACAATCCTCTGGAAACCGATCAAAGAGCCGCCAAAAACCACCCCCCAGACGCAAGCAACGGGAATTTGTCTGACTCCCTGGCGTCCGACAGTCATTCGGAAAAACACACTTGGATATGAAAATACAAAACGAAAACGCTAAACGTAGTCTAATGTTCTAGAAAGGGCTTCTTTGTTTCTGCAGAAGGAAATCGACAATGGCACAGCGTTACTATTTGTGTCAGATCCTGATAGTGAGTGCTTATTAACAAACTCCGAGGATGGGAAATCGTTCGGATCCGGTAGGCATGCATATAAAAAGAGAGGGAATTTCGAAAGTCACTGACCGGTAATCAATATGGACGTTAATGGATAAGTAGATGAAGCTGAAAACCTCGTAATGCAGAGTGTTACGTAAAGGAAAAACTTTTCTTTTCTCTCTGAAGGCTGAAGCTTTGCAAATGCTTAGGATTTCTCCCCCCCCCCTTTTCTTTCTTTCATTTTCTTATTTATTTACTTTTAATTTTTTGGCTTTCGACAATTTCTCAGAATTAAAATAATAATAAAATAAAAAGGTTTTCGAGAATAATGAGAATATATTATGGATGGTGATAGACAGTTAAATGTTTCTTTTGTTTTAGTTGTCGTGACCAAAATATACACTTAGGGATCTGTTATTTAAGAATTTCAATTATAACAAATGATATATTTTAAAAGCAGATGCAATTTACATACCACGGTTGATGAAACATAAAAAATTCAGATAAATAGAATAATGGTAAATGCATGAGGTGGATATTTTTCTTTCGTAATTTTTTTTCCGTTTAAGGTATCCTTCTACGTTCGGAGATTTTTTTTCTTTAAACGTAGAAACTAGTTCATGCTTTTACATTTTTAGATTTATTTTTTATATTATCATACAGAATTGCACTTAAAATATTTATTCCTGGAGAAGTTTTTATAAAATTTCTAATAAATGAAGAAAATTTAGTAAAAAAATCGTTTTTTTTTTTCAAAAGGTCTAATTTTTTAACAAATTAAATTATTTCAATATTTTTTGATGCAACATATTTCTTATACACTGGACAAGTGAATGACCTAAAATCTTTGCTTAACTTACATTTGGTCCTTCAAAATCACACACATTGAATTTTTAACGAATTTTCATTACCTTTATATCTAACTATGAGCGTAACATCATTAAAAATTATCCAAATTTTAAAGTTTTTAGGTTATTTACTAGTAAATGCTATCAAAAGAAATCATAATAATTTTCAACAAAATGTTTTAAGAACTTTTTGTGAAATCACATTTTAAGTTTCAACATTTTATTAAAAATACCGTTCTGAGAATAACGCATTTGAAGTTCATGAAAGCAATTTTAACTAATTAAAAATTAAAATACATGTTTAAAATCCCCCACACTTTCTTGCTTCAAAACTTTCTAATTGCCAAGTTACTAATTATTAAAAATAATAGAAAAATGTTTAAACTAATCTTCATGAAAATTTAAAATGTTTTGTCCAAAAAATGCTCTTTAAAAGGCTTTAAATTCACAACTTCCGGTTCCGAAGTCGCTACTTCTGTTTTGTTTTGACAGCTGTCACTGATGTTTAAACAGCTGTAACTTTTCTTAAAATTGCAGTAGAGACAAAACAAAAACAGATTTAGAAGCCTAAGATTTGAAATTTTACAATAGAGAAATAAAAAAATTATGATTTTTGGCAAAAAATGACGTTTTTAACGTAGATAGATACCTTAAGGGAAAAGCACAAATGAAGAATGTTCTGAACTATTAGTCTGGACGAGCTATAACCATTTTGGGGCTTAGTTCTAGCACAAATATGGACATTTCACCAACCAATAATGGCCGTGGTGAATTGTTATTATAAAATAAATCATAAATTGAATATAATCTAGAACAGGGGTGCCCAATCCAAATCGATTGGTGGGCCAAAAAAAAAAACAATTTACTGAACTGAGGTGGGCCGCACATATAAAAATAAAACAACAAATTATTCAAAATATTTTATTTTCTTGCAATATTCAAAATATGCATTTTTACAGTGCCAGCTGCGACTGTACATAAAAGTTGTGTTATACATATACCATAACTACAACGACAATAAATATTAACTATACTGTATTTATTATCCTCCCAACACTTTACCTTCCTCCCTAATCATGAGGGTTAAAATATTTTATTATCGTGCAATATTCAAAATATGTATTTTTACAGTGCCAGCTGCGACTGTACATAAAAGTTGTGTTATACATATACCATAACTACAACGACAATAAACATTAACTATACTGTATTTATAATCACCCCCAACACCTTACCTTCCTCCCTAATCATGAGGGTTAAAATATTTTATTATCGTGCAATATTCAAAATATGTATTTTTACAGTGCCAGCTGCGACAGTACATAAAAATTGTGTTATACATATACCATAACTACAACGACAATAAACATTAACTATACTGTATTTATAATCACCCCCAACACCTTACCTTCCTCCCTAATCATGAGGGTTAAAATATTTTATTATCGTGCAATATTCAAAATATGTATTTTTACAGTGCCAGCTGCGACTGTACATAAAAGTTGTGTTATACATATACCATAACTACAACGACAATAAACATTAACTATACTGTATTTATAATTACCTACAACACCTTACCTTCCTCCCTAATCATGAGGGTTAAAATATTATTATTATATTTATACTATAAATATATATTGTAGTTTATTCACAAGCACTACCACATGTATTATTTTAAAATCAATGTGAGATTTGTTTTTGTATTTTACTACAGATTTTGTTAATATCAACGGATAATGTAGTCGACACGCATCACAGCTGATTGACATTTCTTCCAGCCATGACGAATAAATAAAATATCTAATAAAAATAAATATGATAATTACACGATTAAAAAAAGTAGTAAATATGATAAACGCAAGCTAACGATGCGACTAGCGAACATAATCTCCAAAAGTTTAACCGTTGATTTAAGGAAATATAATGCCTTTTCCTGTGTTTTCTTGACAAATGCGAACTGATACTTTTGTAAGCAACAAAAACGTATAATTTGAGTTGCAACACTACTATACTGTTTTATACATCAAATTAACCCCTTCCGGTACGATTTAATAATGAAAAACTGTGCGTGAAGTAACCATTTATTTTTTATTTAAAAAACTTGTTTTATTTTACAATTCTTACATATTCTTAATTAAAATCCACTTTTTACATAGTGTTAAGTATCAGAAACGGTAAAATTAAGATAATAGTCTTCAAGCTAGTGGTACTTTTCAAAACAAAGTGCAAAGGAATTCTGAATTGTTTACATCGCCAGGGAGTCTCACTTCTAATTTGATTCTTGTAACACACACGGCATTTCTTAGTAGGTTTTCTTTTATTCTGACTCATCCATTTGGCAGTGACTTGTACCAAGAAACTTTAAATAAACAATATGTAATAGTGATTTGGGATTTCCACAAGTAACAAAAGTGTTGCTAAATTCAGTACACTAGAAATTTTAAACTAAATTAATTATCATATTTATCAGTAACTTTAGTCGCATGACGAGTGTAGCTCGTCATTGTGCGGTATGGAATGAAAAACCAATGACGAGCTAGACTCGTCATTTTACCGGAAGGGGTTAAACAATTTGTAGGTTAGAATTTCAAACGCATCGTTAGCTTGCGTTTTCTAAATAAACAATACCTTAATTATTCCTTTACAATTAATGATAACTTCACAATAGCTATAAATATAATTAATAACTTTCTTTCCATACAACTTCCACTGACTGGTCGGACAGAGCACGTGCACGTGACGCAAGTCAGCTGGTTGTATAAGTAATGGCCGATTGACAGAATATTCTAGAACACTCAAATTTCAACGTAACCTGTCCAACCCTACTCAAAGATCAGGTTTACGTTGGTTACTAATACGTTATCCTTTAAATGAAAACTAACGCATTTACGCTAGCAGCGTATCAACACTGATGGCTTCGGTGAAAATGGTTCTCAGAAATAAACCCTACCTTTAACCCCTTCCGGTAAAATGACGAGTCTAGCTCGTCATTAGTTTTTCATTCTATACCGCACAATGACGAGCTACACTCGTCATGCGATTAAAGTTACTGTTAAATATGATTATTAATTTAGTTTAAAATTTCTAGTGTACTGAATTTGGCAACACTTTTATCACTTGTGAAAATCATAATTCACTATTGCATAAGTTTACTTAGAATTTCTTGGTACAAGTCATTGCCAAATTAATGAGTCAGAATAAAAGAAAACCTACTAAGAAATGCCGTGTGTGTTACAAGAATCAAATTAAAAGTGAGACTACTTGGCGGTGTAAACAATTAAGAATTCCTTTGCACTTTGTTTTGAAAAGTACCACTAGCTTGAAGACTATTATCTGTATACCTTATGAATGTTTTGCTTTGATATTTTCTTAATTTTACTGTTTCTGATATTATTTAACACTATGTAAAAAGTGGATTTTAATTAAGAATATGTAAGAATTATAAAATGAAACAAGTTTTTTAAATGAAAATTACATGGTTATTTCATGCACAGTCTTTCATTATTAAATCATACCGAAAGGGGTTAGAACGATTATGTTTCTTAAAACACGAAAAAACACAAGCCGCTTTCGTATTCCATTCAACTTTTATTCATAGAACAATACATATCGAGAAATCTCGTTCCAAACAGTTACATAAATATTACAATTAACATATAAAGTTACAGTTACAATGAATATCACAGTTACTATCAAATCTTAACGTACATAATATGTGATATTTATTATTGCAAACATTAACAACTAAAATTCTATGTTTCAACTGTATACAGTCAAAATGACTAAAACTATATAGAGAGTTGAAAACTTCAACTGGGCCGCAAAAAGTTTTTAAATGGGCCGCAGGTTGAACATGTTCTAGGCATTTTTTTCTTACCGTGCCCTTTTCTTCTTTACCAAAAAATAGAACTTTAAAAAATTTTTAAAAATAAATATAAATAAATAATGTGAAAAATTAATACAAATCTTAAAATATGTGTTACATAACAGGAAAAATATTTAATATAAATAATAAATTTTAGTTTTTCCAGTAAAAAAATTGGAAAGTTAGTTTATACGTTTAAAAAAAAGAAAATTTATTTTATTAATTGTCTAACAAAAGTATATAAATATGAATAAACTTTGTTTAAAATTTTTAAAGTTATACGGTATTTATTCGGGCATAACATGCATGTTGAATCTCGTAACACATTTATAAAACTAAATATTAATTGGGCTCTGGTGCATCTATCCGATGCTTAACGGTTGTCAAAAAAGTAAATAGGAAGTCAAAATAATCTCACAGGGATATTTTAAAACTATAATAAAACATTTATTCACTTTCTAAAAACTAGCAACATTCGCCGAAGCGAACCTAAACTCAGAATACTAAAAAGAATAATAATTTACAGCGTTGCCACAAAACTGAATACAAACTGAAAACATTGGAATTCCGATAGTGGCTTCAACATAGTTCGTTATTTCCGCGCGAGGGGTGTTCGCAACAATGCAGTTTTTTTTTTTTTCAAAATTTAAAAACAAATAAGGCGAAATATTTCATTTGCCTAATTTACCGGTCCATTTGTGAGAGTGTGTATAATACGACATCATATTGTGTAAAATAAATAAATAAATAAATGGACAAATAAATATTTAATTAGTATAATCCAACCAAAAAATAAGTAAGTAAACAGAATAAAATTACACACATGCGCACACAAGTATACAAACAAAACAAAAACTGCAGAAGTAATAAAGAGAAACATTTTCAAAAAAATGTGAAATTGAAGAAACACAGCGTAAAATAAACATTTATGCAATATGAAGAAAAACGTTAATAGTTTCTGATGGAAATAAATAGGTTTGTGGAGAAAGTAATGCAGTTATCAGGTCATCTTTCGGTATCCACATAACCGTAACATAAGTGACGGGATTTAAATAAATTGAGTCACGATTTCTGTTAACGGCTGCCAGACATTTTTCTGCACGCTTAAGCAGAGAATCATTGAGGCACGTTAAGACACAAATTCTCCAATATTCTCGAAACCTCGATGTTTTACGCAAAGAAGAAATAAAAAATCTTGTTTCACATTTCCGTAAATAATCTTGAAAACTTTCAGCTGCGAGGTAGAAGATATACAGAGGACTCCGCTTAATGTGATCGAGGTTAATGTTATCAATCGCTTATTGTTATCGAAATCACTCGGTCCCGATTTTCTCTATTCATTTGTATGTTGAAATTATTACTTTATGTGATCGTTACATC
>CM063506.1:48680424-48690424 GCA_032207245.1 Pardosa pseudoannulata | reverse complement strand
TCGTTTCAGTTTCAAATAAATAATTTCATTTTATGTATATTCTTATTTGTACAAAAAATGTAATTCTATCAAAATTTAGAAGATTTTATTCTTTTTTTAATTGGTACACTATGTGAATTGATACAAACAGCAGGTACGATAAGAGCGGCGAGCATTGGCATTGTTATCCATTATCAAAATCGCATTTGACAACTAGGTTCATGATTACCCACATTCGTCGTTTGACTCTCACATCGTGCCTTGCAATAATTATGTAAAAAATATATTATTTATTTAACATATGAAAATTGCCTCTAATTATTAATATATCTTCTAACGTGGTTTCACTGAGATTACTTCTGTTGTCTCGGAGAATAAATTTCAAACCTGAAAACGCTCTTTCAACAAATATCAAAATAGGAAATCGAGAAGCAGTATACATGTAATGATAATTATAAAGTTGACGTTAAATTAGAAAATATTGATAAGTTGGTAACAGTAACAAAATGACTGAAAGATATATCGAACCGAAATAAACCGATATTTTTTTCGGTTCAGTTCCGGTTTTCGTTCCGACCAAAATAACGGTTTTTTCCGGTTTTCGGTTCAGTTCCGGTTCGAAGCCCTGATTAAAACTCTTGTTCATTTATAACAATGATTCCCAAACTTTCTTACCCACGGTCGCCTTCTTCTATAAAAAACACCTGTCCATGAGACCCAAGTTAAAATTATTTTATACAAATAAACGAATTTACAATTTTAATTTGATGTTTTAGCAGGGCCGTAACTACGTCCTTTGGTGCCCGTGGAAAAAAACTGGTCGGCACCGCTGCCGCCAAATAAAGCGAAAAAACATATAAACATGCTTTTTTTTTCTATATCATGTATTGAGAATGAATTTACAAAATATTTTGTTAATTCTTAAAATATTCCTAGTATATTAATTTTTAATTTTTTCTTCTATTAGTACCTTATTAATACTTAAAATATTTCTGAACATCCTGGGGGTATTATTTTGCTGATTAACAGAATAGTTTATTTGAGAAGAATAATTTTTTTTTATTTGTACGTTAAATTTTCATAAAATATTGACGAATTTCTAAATTTAAATTTAGTTTTAATAATTTTAATAAATTCAAAATTTAAAACGAATTCCCGGATTTATATTAAGACATTTTAGGAGTGTTTGGTAAGCATTTTATTAGAACCTATAACAAGTTTAGTCTCTAGAAACATTTTAAAAAATAAGAAATTTCATGAAAAATAATTCCCAAATACTTTGGATTTTATAAAAAAAAAATTATTTTTCAACTTTTTCTTGTTTCTATTCGGATCGAATCGTCCACTTTCGGATCCCATTTTCATCACAGTGAGGCACCCCCATGACTTATGCATTCATGGCAAATGCCACCTTTGCCACGCCCTAGTTATGGTCCTATATTTTCGTAGGAAAAATTAAATAAGTATAAAACATTTTCATATTTAAAATAATATGTATTGAAATTATTACTTTGTATTATAAATTATAAATATATTGTACCTTAATATGGGCTTTAAAATGGGTTGGTACGTTTGACTCTACGTTTGTGAGTAACATTTCCAAGCACTAATTTCCAGTCGATCTTTTCTTTGATGTTCATAACTGCACTATCTTCTATTAAATAACTGCTACAAAACCCAAAAATGGCTATAAATTTATTTAATCGCTGTTTTATTTTAGCTGTAGTAAAAATAAAAATGGATCATAATAAGTTTTGATTAAATTAAACCTTTCGTTTCATGGACCACGCCACACATTAATTTTGTATCACTCATCAACTCGGTAACACGGGCCGCTTAGGATCCATAGAAACCACTTTAGGAGCCACTGTCTAATAAAAATCACAGAAAAAATCCCGTCTATTCTGAATCATTATAAATACATATATATGTAAGGAAAAAGTAAACTAAATCTGCAAATGAATAAAAATATTTTGTGTAAAAACCTCGAATACGGTTTCAAAAGGAATACAGTGTTAACGTCCTTCCGGTAACCCGATTCATAAAACGTACCGAAGTAAATTTATAGCTAAAATCTTTCATTATGGCTTCAGAAACTTATCAGAGGTTTTCATATCTACGATTGACAGCTAAAGTCTCGTGTTTTCTTGTCTTTTCTCCCTTTTAACCCCTACTCTAAAAGGACCAATGATGTTGCAGTTCACGTTTTCAGAAAATGGGTCTAAATTAAATTTTATAGAGCCCTAGCAGCTAGCTTAGGAAATGCCGAATAAAAAGGGAATGCACGCTGTCAGAGACAGATTTTCAGGGTAGTCCCATAGATTTTCTTAGATTTAGCTTAGAGTTTAGAATATTCGTATTAGACGTTTCCGTAACTCATCCCGTCTTTAAAATGAAGTGAGAACCCAGCCAACTGATAATACAAGGATAAATATTTTCGTCTCTGAAAGTGTCCTGTTGCTTTATTACACCATCTGTCCGTGACTCCATACCCGATATATATATATATATATTATATATATATATATATATATATATATATATATATATATATATATATATATATATATATATATATATATATATATATATATATATATATATATATATATATATATATATATATATATATATATGTGTGTGTGTGTGTGTGTGTGTGTGTGTGTGTGTGTGTGTGTGTGTGTAAGGAAAAGTAAACCAAATCGGGAAACAAATATAGGCATTTTGAATAAAGTCCTTATGATAAACCGATAAAATTCTCAGGGGTTTTCAAATCTTGAGTCAAGGGTGAAAATTCCCTCGTCCTTTTGCTTTCCCCTTTTTTAATCCCTAACCTAAATGGACCACTGAGGCTACAGTTTACGCCCTCAGAGAAGGGGTCTAACCAATTATAACTCTACATTGCTCTATTGGACAATGTAGAAAATTTCCAAACAAAAAAGAGATGCAAGCTATCGGAGGCAGATTTTCCGACAGATTTTTACTGAGATGTTGACCCAGGTGTTAAGGGCCTGTTACTTATAACTTCATGTTAGCTGTCCCCTCAGTTTGTCCTGTGTCTATAATGAAGTGGGAACCCGTCCTTCAACGCTCTTTTAAAAAACGTGTTTAACTATAACTGAGATGTTGACCCAGTTGTTAAGGGCCTGTTACATATAACTTCATGTTAGCTGTCCCCTCAGTTTGTCCTGTCCCTATAATGAAGTGGGAACCCGTCCTTCAACGTTCTGTTAATAAACGTGTTTACTAAAACTGAGATGTTGACCCAGGTGTTAAGGGCCTGTTACTTATAACTTCATGTTAGCTGTCCCCTCAGTTTGTCCTGTGTCTATAATGAAGTGGGAACCCGTCCTTCAACGCTCTTTTAAAAAACGTGTTTAACTATAACTGAGATGTTGACCCAGTTGTTAAGGGCCTGTTACATATAACTTCATGTTAGCTGTCCCCTCAGTTTGTCCTGTCCCTATAATGAAGTGGGAACCCGTCCTTCAACGTTCTGTTAATAAACGTGTTTAACTAAAACTGAGATGTTGACCCAGGTATTAAGAGCCTGTTACTTATAACTTCATGTTAGCTGTCCCCTCAGTTTGTCCTGTCAATAATGAAGTGGGAACCCGTCTTTCAACTCTCTGTTAATAAACGTGTTTAACTAAAACTGAGATGTTGACCCAGGTATTAAGGGCCTGTTACTTATAACTTCATGTTAGCTGTTCCCTCAGTTTGTCCTGTCCCTATAATGAAGTGGGAACCCGTCCTTCAACGTTCTGTTAATAAACGTGTTTAACTAAAACGGTGTCATTTTTATGGGCCATGACTGCAATCACCCGTCATGAAGTCCGTCTTATTACACACACACACCCACATATATATGTACCTAAAGACATAGAAATAAAGAAAATTAAAAGAGAATCTAACACTTTAAAAAAGATATATAGAGAGAACCTGATGTCATATAACAGAGAAAAGATTATTAGAATGGATATTTAAAGTTTACTTTTCTCTTACATTTTCATCATTAGGAATTTTGTTGGAAGGGACCTGCAAATTTCATTCGCAGGTCCCTTAGAATAAATTTAGCGAAATAAGTATTAATAAAGCAATAATTTATATCTCAACTTGAAGTGGATTCTATAAATTATATACTATCTTAGATCAAATACATGTGCTTACAGGGGCGTACGGAAGGGGGAGGGTTAGGGGTTTAACCTCTCCTCCCTTGAGCTCAGACAAAATAGCAAAAATAAAAATTTTAGTAGAAATTATGCGGGCTATTATTTTTTAGAATTCGCACACTCCAAAGTTGAAGATATATTTTTTTCTCCTAACAAAAATCTTCCTGAGTATTCTGATTTTAGCCTGTTTGTATACTGGTCTAATTCCCTATTTGTTGGTAAATTATTATTTTATTATTTTTTGGTCAAATTCATTGGTTTTTTATAAAAAAATCACATTTATACAGTTATTATTTTGGTAGATTTTACCTTATGAGTAGTTTTTTCAGTCTTGATTAATTCCTACTTTTTAATAAAAATAAAATATTTTACCTCTTATTATAAATAAAAATTAAGTTCTTAAACTTAAAAATCAAATCAAAATTTAACTAAACAATGTTGTCTAAATAAAAAATCAAAATTGTCTAGCTGTCTAAATTAGGCAAATAATAGTGCTTTATTACATACTCGAATTTCTTTTAGAAGTTTCAGAAAATTATGAACCCCCCCCCCCTTGAAAAATACTGTGTGCTTATATTCGATACCATGTGATCTTATCAAAATAAAGTCTGATTTCAGTCTAATACGAATAACAGTTACGCTATATACACCTCCCTATTCGCGATCAAGATTTTACATCATCTTACACCCATAAAAAATGCACAAAGAGAAACCCCATCTTAAAAAGCTTAGAGAATGAGCGTTTGTTTTCAGAGTATAATAAATGCATTTGTTAACAAAGAGAAAGTTATTTTTAACTACGCTGCACGAGTATTAGAATCTTTATCATGAGATTAACTTTCTAAAGCATCTCGTAACTTTCTATGGTCTTGCTCGGTCTCCCATAAACAAATTATGTAAATATTAGTTTTTAATTTAACTTCCAAGAAGTGGGTCTGGTATAATGAAATGTAATTAAACAAATTAAACTGTTTCAAAGCTGTTTAGTGCTATTTTGAGAAGTGAGTGCAGATATCGTAGTGAATACGGTTATAGTATTGTGAATGGACGTTATTCACTCACTTTCTCTCCTTATGTCTCTCACACTCACGCACACTCACTCATGTTCGGCGGGTGGCATTGTAGAAGAAAGTGTTCGGTGTACACATGGGCCGTATCCCAGAATCGTTTCAAATTGGTCAGGAATTTACCCCCCCCCCAAACCAATATCGAATCTTATCGAATATGAACAAGGGCGGATAGTATCGTTTCAATATGCAACTACTTAGTCACTTACACGAATGATGGGTTAGCTGGATTCCCTGGCCTTCCGCCTAGTTAAATTTGTCACTTAAAATTTTATTATATAAATCGTTCGTTAGGCTGATAATAAACTAGGTACGGTGAGAGATTTGTATGGATTCCTTATGCTTATAACTTTTGGATTGTTAGGCTTTTTCCAGCTTAAGATTGTATGACACTTATTTAATGGCTTGGTTAGAATAACTAGTCCAGTCATGCAAACGATTCCACGAATGGTAGAGTGCAGATATCGTAGTGAATACGGTTATAGTATTGTGAATGGATGTTATTCACTCACTTTCTCTCCTTATGTCTCTCACACGCACGCACACATACTTGTGTTCGGCGGGTGGCATTGTAGAAGAAAGTGTTCACATGGGCCGTATCCCAGAATCGTTTCAAATTGGTCAGGAATTTACCCCTCCCCCCGAACTAATATCGAATCTTATCGAATATGAACACTATATGTTACGTTTAACCTGCATAGTAGAACTCGATTCGTACCTACTTATATACTAGAGTACTAAATTGAGAGTTCGAGCATAAATTGATTCCAGGCAGAAATCGAATACATTGATTTTCGTATAAGATTTTACCCACCTCTATGTCAGACGAGTCAGGAAGACAGTCAGATAACGAAGTGCGGAATATTTTGATTGTTATGAAATGTGGGTTCAACCCTCCCCCCCCCGAAAAAAAAGCTAAACATTTAACTAAAAAGGTCTACAAATATCGGCAAACTACATATTAGTTTTGCAAAGTGTAAAGTGCGGC
The DNA here is from genome assembly GCA_032207245.1 of Pardosa pseudoannulata. Classification (NCBI taxonomy): domain Eukaryota; kingdom Metazoa; phylum Arthropoda; class Arachnida; order Araneae; family Lycosidae; genus Pardosa; species Pardosa pseudoannulata. The sequence continues at coordinate 48,684,218 of CM063506.1, read as the reverse complement.
AAAATTTTTTTTGTACATTTAAAAAATTTAGCTATCTGTTCGTCTGTTCTCGAATTTATGAAGAGGTTGGACCTGGAATGGATAAAGACATCCATTAATAAGGAATATAGGACGTTTAATACCATTATTTCAAGCCCCATTTTCCCCGGTTAAGAGCAGGCGATTAAATTTATCAATTTCTCACATAATAAATAGGTAAAAATAACATTTTTTTCTAACATTATGACGTCATTCCTTTAACCATCTCACTTAATCATTTCTTATTTTAAATTATTTAAATATCTTCTGCATTATTTTCGTACAGTTTATCACTGAACTTAGATATTGGGTAAATAATTTTCGTTTATATTTGGCTTAAATATTAGATTAGGTACATATGTGATCATTTTAAATTTAATCATCGATTATTTTTTGTTGCAATGAAAATTTTATCACCGGTATTAACAACAAATTCTACCTTCAAGGTGTAGTGGAAATGATAGTTACATTCCTTTACTTCCATTAATTACTGTTGTAAAGAAATTGGGAAGAACTTAACGATAATTTCGACGTATCTAAAAAAATTTTGAATTATCTTTTTAATTGTAATCAACGTGTTTCTAAACTGCAGTCACAGTATCGGGAGACTTCAGAGGAATATGAAGATAAACAAACTATTGATCGTGTACCAGATAATTCTCAGCCAAAAAACAAACCATATTTTTAATGCCTCACAGGGTATTTAACAATTCTGGAAAATTGAAAATTTTACTGATCTCGTCATATGGCGGGCTATATGCTAGTATCATAAGGAATTGTTATTTCCCCACCTCAAGTCATACGCAAAATTATATATATATATATATATATATATATATATATATATATATATATATATATATATATATATATATATGTGTGTGTGTGTGTGTGTGTGTGTGTGTGTGTGCAAGCAAACAGTATTTGTTTCATAAATTTTTAAAATTATTTTCTATATTTGTATTAAATATGAGTCAAATGTGCAAAATTTTAACTACTGATAGACATCTTCAATTAAATTAAATTTTTATTTGATTGTACACACACACACACACACACACACAATATATATATATATATATATATATATATTTGTGCAAGCAGACAATATTTGTTTCAGAAATTTTTAAAATATATTCTATATTTGTATTAAATATGAATCAAATGGGCAAAATTTTAACTACGGATAGACATCTTCAATTAAATTAAATTTATATTTGATTGTACACACACACACACACACACACACACACACATATATATATATATATATATATATATATATATATATATATATATATATATATATTTGTCCAATTAAACAATATTTGTTTCATCAATTTTTAAAATTATTTTCTATATTTGTATTAAATATGAATCAAATGTGCAAAATTTTTACTGATAGATTAATCTTTAATTAAATTAAATTTTTATTTGATTGTACACACACATACACACACACATATATATATGTATATATATATATATATATATATATATATATATATATATATATATATATTTGTGGCAATCAAACAATATTTGTTTCATAAATTTTTAAAATTATTTTCTATATTTGTATTAAATATCTATGAAATGTACGAAATTTTAACTACTGATAAACATCTTCAATTAAATTAAATTTTTACTTGATTTTGATATTGCTACGCATTTGTACTTTTATAATCTGTAACATTACATTTACATTTATTTAAATTGAAAAAGACGAAAGAACGACCGAAGAGCAGCGCCCTAAACATTCAATCCTCGTTTGGCACCTCTTTTATTTCAGACTTGCATTTTATATTTCTCCTACGCACTTATTAGTATAAATTTAGTCATAGTATATCTCTTTACGGAAAAAATAATTCTATAAAATGAGAATGTGTTTGTAGTAATTTTTTCTTTAATTGAGACTTGCATTTTATATTTCACCAAACCTCTTATCTGTAAAAATTTATTCCCAGTATATTTATTTATTCACCAGAATATGAGTCAATAAAAATTCTTTTCTGCAGGTGGATTTTTCAGTCTCTTTTCAACATTTTTCTGAAGATGAAAAATTAACAAAAAATAAAAAAAAATCCAGATAAGTTTACACATAGCTATACACTACCTATTTCCAAATGGATAGAAAAAATATTTGGTTTTAATATTCCGAAAAAAAAAAATTCTGAATTTACTTCCGTGAATGATACAGAATGAAACTTTACAATACAAGGTTATATTATCTAACAATGAAAAAAAAATGACCAGAGAATGCAGTTCTTCCTAAAAATAACTAGCACACGGCATAACGCTTTTTAGATGTCTGGTATGTCATGCAACGCTAGCTATTCCCTCTAAAATCTTTTGTATTTGTGACCGCTGTGTGTAAATTTCACGGTAGCGGTCATAAAATCCCGTTAAGCACAACAGTCCCGTTTTGATTCCTAGAGAGGCAGAGGAAAGATAGGCTGGGGGTTTAACATCTGCCGTTGGGTTACAAGAGCAAAACACACATTTACCGAGTAATAAAAGTAAGAACACGTTGCCATATGGGAGATGAAAAGTAAATATAGTTTGCTTTTTTTTTTTCATCGCGAGAATTCAAGTGCCTTTAGTGGGTCATTAATTTATGTCTAGATCAGCGATATGAGAGACGACTTCGGGTTTTTGTTTTTTCCCCAGTTTGTTTAGTGATAAATGTTGTTTTGTTTAGACGTTTGTCAATAAGCATCCGGGTTGTGGCGGTTATCCAGTTTCACATCGTGGTTGACCTTCGTTAACGTCTGTCAAATTTAAAAAAAAATACCCCGTTAAAGAAATGTTTTTTCTTCACAACTTTAATAAAACCTTCTTAAAGCATAATTAAAATCTGTATATTCTTCATAGCTCAGAAACAATTATTTTCTACTACATTTTTATGTGTTTACACATGAATTTATCTTTTTTATTCTCTATGTCCCATACATTTTCAAACTGCATAAGTGGATATTAACTTACAAAAAAATTGATATAAATGAAGGCAAAAAGGAGTTTTATGTAAGGTCAAAGACATCTTCAATTAAATTTAATTTAATTGAAGATGTCTATCAGTAGTTAAAATTTTGCACATTTGATTCATATTTAATACAACTATAGAAAATAATTTTAAAAAGTTATGAAACAAATATTGTTTGCTTTCACAACCACACACACACACACACACACATATATATATATATATATATATATATATATATATATATATATTATCGATAACAGTTGTAGTTTATTTTTATAAGAGAATAAATATACTCTGACTATCGGAAAATAGTTGGACACTTTCGATTTTAGACATTTTGTCGAATATCTAACGTTTTTGCCTCACAGCTTTAGTAAAACCTTCATTAAAGGGTAATTAAAATTTGTATTTTGTTGATATATCAGAAACAATTATTTTCTACTATTTTCTTATGTATTTACACAAGAATTTATCTTTTTTTATTCTGTATGTTTCATATATTTTCAAACTGCATAAGTGGATATTAACTTACAAAAAATGGATAAAAATTAAGGCAAAACTTAAAGGAGTTTTATTTAAGGTAAAATTAATTTTATATCGATACCAGTTGTAGTTTATTTTTATAAGAGAATGAATATACTCTGACTATCAGAAAATAGTTGGACACTTTCGATTTTAGACATGTTGTCGAATATCTAAGGTTTTTGCCTCACAGCTTTAGTAAAAACCTTCATAAAGAGTAATTAAAATTTGTATTTTGTTGATATATCAGAAACAATTATTTTCTACT
>CM063506.1:48665424-48675424 GCA_032207245.1 Pardosa pseudoannulata | reverse complement strand
ACAAAAGTCGATTAAAAATAACCAGAAATTTGCTATATTTGCATAGTAAATAATAGCTGATTAACTGTAATCGACTCTGATGAGGTAAATACTAAGCCTGTAAGCACTTTATCAAACGTCAACACGTACGTTTTGAGAAAGCAACCGATTCAATCTAAGATTCCTTTACTTGCTGAAGAATACTCGGATTTTGCGTATGATAGCGAAAAATTTTCGAACAATTAGGGTCCTTCTCATCAAAGTCCTTTAACGGCTAATCACGATTAATCTCTGTTTAAACGAAGAATTGCGTCCCACAATTGGTTGGTGCCATGTTAATCGCGGTTGACCGTTAAACGACTTTGGTGAGACCAGACCGTAAAGGCTTTATCACAAGTCAACTTGAACTAAAATAAATTAAATAACAATTTTTCGCTGTAACTGAAGAAATATGCACATTCTTCACCAGTAAAAGGAATCATAAACTAACAGGTACATGCTGATGTCTGTTAAGGCTTTCACGTGACTAAAATGTAAAGTAAAATACGTTTCGATTTTGAATAAGATCAATGTGCTATATAGCGTTTTCATGCAACGTCATAAACGGCTTTAAAATGCCCTTCCCATTCATTTTTACTCTTACGATAGCCAATAGGTAATCGATAAGCTGCCCTTCCGCTTGAAATTAAAAAGCAGAATCGTCATAATTTGAGATGTGCAGTGCTGCGTGAAATCGCCCTATTACATCAACAAAATACATTTTTCTTTCAAAAAATGATAAAATTTAGGCTAAAATGAAACAAATATGCCAAATAAAAATAGCTAAGAATAAATAATTCATCAGGTAAATCTAGTGAAAAAGCACTAAGAGCCAATCTCACCAAAGTCGTTTAACAGTTAACCGGGATTAATCCTTAGCACCAATCAATGGTGGAACGTAATTCTCTCTTTAAACAGAGGTTAATCGCGGTTAACTGTTAAACGACTTTGGTGAAACTGGTCCTAAAACTTTTTAAAACCATATTTCAAGCATCACACAATAGATTTTAATTATTTTAGTACTTAATTAAAAAGCACTACTCAATTATTATAAATAAAAGTAATTAATTGATAAAATTGAGTAAATTATCAATTACTTACATTTTAAGCATTAATCAACAGATTTTAATTATTTTAGTACGTAATTAAAATAATATATCAAATTGTGCCACAATGAAGTCGTTAAAACCAATGGAGGTTATAAATATGTTCTATCTCCACGAGGTCTTTTTCCTCCGAACAATTTGATCTATCTTAAATCTTACCACGGTTAATCTGAATCACTATCGATTGAACTATTTTAGAATGCTTAACGAACATACACACATATCGATAAATTATTTTAAATATTTAGATATTAAAAAGATTAATGTGCTAGGGATATGAATGTGGCTTTATTAGAAACAAAAATTAATTGTTAATTTGCCTTAGCCTCTTACTCACAGTATTCAACTAGAAAATTTAAAAATATTTTAGTAAGCTATTATTTCCTTAATTATTTAACAACTCCCTTGTATTTCTGGTGGTATGCCAGACAAAGAACTGTAACTGTGCCAAAACAGAAAAAGAAAGCCACAAACCACTAATAGTCAGCAAAGAATGTAAGGTGGCACCATAAAAGGTGGTTTCGGAGACTACCTTTTATTTATTTGATAAATAAAGGGAACAAGTAATATTATTAAGGCTTTGAAAACCACAGAAATAATACTTTGTGTCTATAAATTTTTCTAGGTAATTAACGTGTGTATTGTCTTCCAATGCACCTACAAGATGATGATAGGTTTGGATCAAGGGAGAAATGATTTTCCTGCTCTATACAAGAATTCGCATTTTGACTTGTTAGAATTTCACTAAATTTCACCAACCCAGAATTCCACAAGCACGAGAATAAATTTCAGAGTCATACCCAGCTTCACTGTTATTTATACTGCTAGATACTTTACATACTTTTTATACTCTAACACACCGATTCTCAACCTTTTTTTGTCACGGCACAATTTTTACGATTTCAAAATTTAGCAGCACACAAAGAAAAAGACAAGTTTAAAAATTGTTTACTTACCTATAATACACTGTATAAAATAGTTTATGATAATAATTTTGAATGTAAAGTAAAATAATATGTATTATGAAAACAGCAGTACGTTTATTAAGGGATAAATTACTAGTTAATATTTAAGAATATTTTTAATAAGAAATTTGAGCTTGATATTTTTGATAATTTCATTTCTATTGGGTAGTAAAAAGGACTATGCTACTCTTTTATCATCTTCTGCATTTAATGTAGCCTCTACACTATGGCCAATTGTTCACCACTTCCTGATGGTGACATTGAAGGATGATTTTTTACAGGTTGCATCCAGACATTGGGCCACTAAATGAGCAGAGCGCGTGGATTCGTCCATAGGGTCTACTGTGCCTTTAGTTGCGCATCTGGCTGTCTTTTATCTTCCGAGAAAAACCGCCTTCGAAGCCATAGCCCGCGAGAGCTATTTTATCGTATGCCACCATCGACCATGATAAGCCATACCCCCTCCAGATGGTGGTAATGGCTTGCAGTGGACTATAGTGTGGAGGGGCCTTAACAATCTCGATCTGTTTATGTAATTATGTAATATCGTCTACTAAACACCATCTTGCGCAGTAATAATGCATAGCATAGTATGCAATGAGTCGTACGATATTAACTTTAAATTTTTATTGTCAGATAACCAAACAAGCTATAGCATTTCTGATTACACCAGAAGAAAATTTGAAGTTTTCTCCTGTTATGACGTCACATCTATGATATTTCTTGAAATAACAATTTTCAAAAATGGTCAAAAATTTCAAAAGTCAGATAAAAATAGAAAATAATACATTTCTAAAATTTGGCGGTACACAAAAGTGCCGAGGCACAGTGGTTGAGAATCACTGGTATGACAATAGGTATCTAACGGCAAGCAAGTCAAACTCAAATAGTTATAATGACCAAAGTGGCGTTGTGAGATCACATGGTATCCGGTGTGGAGTTTAAGGCCCCTTCACGCTATTGTCCACTGCAAGCCATCACCACCGTCTGGACGGGGTATGGTTCATCGTGGTCGATGGTGGCAGACGATAAAATAGCCTTGGCGGACGATGGCTTCGGAGGCGGTTTTTCTCCAAAGATCAAAGGCAGCCAGATGCACAACTAAAATGCGCAGTAGACCGTATGCACGAATCCATTTAGTGGCCCAGCGTATGGATGCAACCCGTGAACCATCGTTCAAGGTCCCCATCAGGAAGTGATGAACAATTGGGCATAGTGTGGAGGCTACATTAAAATTTTCATTCCCACTTTCACCGAATGAGATAATGAAATTTTTTCAGAAAGCAGTTTTTTTTATATAATTGGTCAATAAAGAGGGCAAAATGCTAATTGTTTTGTAAATAATTTTTTCTATTTAAAAAATGTAAAATACTTTTTCGCTACTAAACCAGCTTAATGTACAAAGTAAGCGGGATTCTTTTTTACAGCAATAGTATCTTCATCACTTTATTACTTTTATACTATAATTTAATGAAAACTCAAATATTTACAAGTTTCGTTCTCTAGGGTGTAATCCAATAAATTATATTTTAACATGATGATTACAATCGCTTCTTTCTAACTTTTGCTGTACAATTTTTTTTTATATCAGAACCAATATAGTTATCAGTACTATTTTCCATTACCATAATAATGGCAATGGAAAATTGTAAGGTGAGGTAATCGTGTTACACTGGTGTGCAAAACTGAAGCAAAAGGTGGGTTTTTTTCCATAATTCCACGAGAAATCATCTGAGAGGCATGAAATTCAGAAATGAGGGAGAGTATTATGTACTTAAAGAATGACGAAAGCATCGGCGCTGAAAAAGGAATACAATGCATACGGTATGGAATCAAACAAAAACAAGCTGTATTGAACGCATAGTATCGTGACTCATGATTGTCTATCCAAGAATAAGAACAACAAGCAGGTGTTCCTTAATATGGGTTAGTCCTCCCCTAACTGCAATGGTTGCTTCGCACCATCTCCGCATGCTCAGAACCAGCTGGTCCAACATTTCTTCAGGTGGAGTGTCCATTCCGCAATCAGCATCTGTTTGAGTTGTTGGATGTCCTCCGGAGAATGTAAGCGTGCTTCAATGCGTCTCCAGAAAGCATCCCACACATGTTCGATGGGATTTAAATCAGAGGAGTACACTGACCCATACATTGGAGTGATATCTTCACTTTGCAGTAGTTCCTCAATAGCAAGAGTCCGATGTGGCCGTGCATTGTCTGCATTACTGTGGTCAGAGGCCTTCACAAAGTGGGGCATATTCTCTCGCCGTCCTGAACGCTGCCTCCCGTTGAAAGTTGGCCACCGACGCCACCGTTTTCAGTGGTGCAGAGATTACAAAAACTGGACTGGCTTGATTGAAAAGAAAATGTATTAAGAAACGAACAAAAAATATAATTATCCCAAGAATAATATAATGTGATTAAATCAAATTGTCATTTTAGGCCAGATTTCTGAAAATTGCCGTGGCATTCAACATGTTAAGAACTGGAAAATCGAAAACGAATAGTACAGTAAGAAATTCCAAAATTCAGTTACGAAAATTACATTAAGACCGTTGCTACATACCGTCATATCAAGTGGGCTGCATAAATATTTGTTGTGGGATGTAAACTGCTGCATACTATCTATTTTACCTGCCTGTCTATCTGTTAAAAACCACAAAGTAGAACTTAGTTAAAACGTCCATGAAATAAAGCAAAAAGTTTATTAAAAGCTGATTAATAATCATAAACTCCTTAAGAAAAATAAAAATTAATGAGGTGGCTGAGGTTGTTAGAATTTTAACAATATTTTAATATCTGGTTTCAGTTTCATTAACATCATTCGTAAATCTTCACGTTCAGTGATGTTCCTTAAACAGTCAACTAGCTACAGTACTGTGCCCACATTGAGCCAAATACGATGAAAGAAATACAATCAAATTTTCTGTACTCTAGCCCAAGGTTGGCCAGATGGCGGCCCGCGATGGAATTCATGAAATTTATCACTAAAACAATATCTCTTTTACTGTTAGGGTAACTACAATATTATTCGATTGATTTATTGATTAATTTTATAGATATTATGATATTTTTAATAGGTAAATCTACTGGCCACGCCTGTTTGACTGCCTTAACGCCCCCTCATTTGTTTCTGAAGACCTGAAGCCTTCAGAGCCCACAGGAAGCAATATGAATTCGTTAGAAACGTATGCTTTAGGGTTGGATCAAAGCTCGAGATATACGAGAATTGAGAATTTCTTCAGTGTTGGCAGAAAGTGGAATTTTTTTAAAGAGATTTGAGTTTGAATATTTTAGACTAAAGTTTAGCAGGCATAGGAATGTCTGGATAAAGCACAATAGTATCTTCGGATTATAATTAAATCCAAATGAGAACTGAGAATAGTGAGTTTTATATCACGATAATTTCTAGAGTTGTTTACTTCTTGTTCCTATAAACTATTAAATTATAGAAAAATCAATGAAAATTACACATAGTAATTAATAGCAAAGTCTATATTAATAACATTAAACTCCGGGTTACTACGTAGTGTGAGTTCCCTGATTAATATCTTTTGCTTGCATCAGACAGTGGTTAGGTCGTAGTGATGTTCATTATGAAGTCAGATGAGTTTGATTGCCAAAAATATGGCAGATAATTTTCCGTTGTTACTTAACAACGGGATTTGTGTTTCCCCAACGGAACTTAGCTCCAACACCACGCTGCAATTTCTCAACATTAATAGTCACAGCGGGCATGTGCGCCTAACACATCGACTCGATTCATCAAAACTCACTTTATCTGGACATTGCTAAACCACTTCCGATGGAAAAGGTTGCTTCACTTACCCTAATTTTTTGATAAGGAAAAATGGTCGACATCCAGCAGGGACGGAATTTTGACGGGCGTTCGTGAAGAACGCCAAATTTCGAAAGAGATAAATATTTTCTCTCGGTTATTGGCGGTTAAGCATAAGGTTCTCATAAGCATCCCCAGGGGGCAAGGAAAAGAAGCACTTCAACTCACATTCGAATTAGGAACAAATAGTATTGGTATCAAGCACTCCATATTAAAATTAATTTGTAAAAACTGTAACTACGATTTGTAAGTAAATGTACTAGCTTCTGTTTCTGTTAAAGTATTCCTAAAAAGTATAAAGAACATAACTTCCTTTTGCAATATATTTGATTATAGGTTTAATTACAGGGTGTTTAAAAATGACCGGTATATTTGAAAAAACAATAAAAAAACGGACAGTGATACAAATACACAGTTTATTGCAATATGCTTGGGACAATATTAAATTTTTAGGCAGACAAACTTTCAAAATTAGTTACAATGTTCCACAACAGATGACGCTGCAGTCTGAAAAAATCTAAACTACGATATTTTCCAGATATCCACCATGCGCAGCAATAATATGGCGTATTCTCAGAACGAAATTATCAGAAACCCGTGTAAACGTCTCAGACGGGATGGCTTCACAAGCAGAACAGATGTACTGTTCCAGTTATTCAGTTGTCTCTGGATAGTGGCGGTACACCTGATCTTTTAAAGAGTCCCCACAGACAAATATCTTAGTTTAGATTTTTCCGGACTGCAGCGTCATCTGTTGTGGAATATTGTAACTAATTTTAAAGTTTGTCTGCCTGAAAATTTACTATTGTCCCAAGCATATTGTAATAAATTGTCAATTTCTATCACTGTCCGTCCAGTTTTTATTGATTTTCCAAATATACCGGTAATTTTTGAAACACCCTGTATATATGGTATTATATATAGCTTTGTTATAATACGCTATATTTTTTCATAGCGTACAAAATTATCTGCAGATGCAACTAACTATTAAGAAAATTCCTTTTCTCTTTCAGGGAACATAGCACCTTTCGAGCTAAAATGTTTTCATTATATCAGTCTGTTTTTGGTTCAGTATAAAATAAAATGTCCTGACTTGTGTAGAATAAAAGTTTTCTTAGACCATTAAAAGGTTTTAAACTTTATAAAAGGGTTAATTATGTCAGATGAAGCAATACTTTTTCAAAAACCCTAAAATATATAATCCAAGTGAAAAAAAAATATATAAATTACTTACAAATAACTTTTGAAAATTACAATTTACAAACTAATTTTTTATATCAAATATTAGCTATTTATATTTTTCATTACGTAAACCTAAATTATATCAATGCAAGAATGATAAAGAATTGTTTTTTAACATATCATTCAAGATGCTTGTCAATTTCTTAACAGTTTTTAAATTTTTAAAAAATTTTTAAACCATTAGACACTTTTAAAATTTTAGGTTTACAAAATAAAAAGTATATTTATCTTGAATTTTGAATAAAAATTTAGTTTCTAATAAATTTTATTTCATAATGAATCCAAGCAGAAATAAGTATTTTGAAAGATACTGTGGAAAGGTACTATGTTTCCTCAATTAACCATACGTTCAAAGACATATCATTCAAGATGCTTGTCAATTTCTTAACAGTTTTTAAATTTTTAAAAAATTTTTAAACCATTAGACATTTTTAAAATTTTAGGTTTACAAAATAAAAAGTATATTTATCTTGAATTTTGAATAAAAATTTAGTTTCTAATAAATTTTATTTCATGATGAATCCAAGCAGAAATAAGTATTTTGAAAGATACTGTGGAAAGGTACTATGTTTCCTCAATTAACCATACGTTCAAAGACATCTATGATAATTATAAACAGTTTTAAGCGTGGTAGGTTTAATATTTTAAGGTTAAATGTTATTAAAGATATAAATAAGTAAAATTTATAATATATCGGGAGTGTTCTGCCTTCTATATATAATGTTAAATAAAAATTTAGTTTCTAATAAACAAATTTCATAAAGTAGTTTTTATTTTATGATAAATCCAAGCAGAAATAAATGTTTTGAAAGGTACTATAGGAAAGGTACTATTGGAAAGGTACTGTGTTTCCTCAATTAACTATACGTGCAAAGACATCGATGATATTATAAACAGTTTTAAGCGTGGTAGGTTTAATATTTTAAGGTTAAATGTTATTAAAGATATAAACAAGTAAAATTTATAATATATCGGGAGTGTTCTACCTTCTATATATAATCTTAAATAAAAATTTAGTTTCTAATAAACAAATTTCAAAAAGTAGTTTTTATTTTATGATAAATCCAAGCAGAAATAAATAATTTGAAAGGTACTATTGGAAAGGTACTGTGTTTCCTCAATTAACCATACGTGCAAAGACATCGATGATATTATAAACAGTTTTAAACGTGGTAGGTTTAATATTTTAAAGTTAAATGTTATTAAAGATATAAATAAGTAAAATTTATAATATATCGGGAGTGGCTTGCCTTCTATATATAATTTTAAATAAAAATTTAGTTTCTGTTACGTTCCATGCTCGCGCACTGAGCATGCGCGAGCTTTCTGTTCGAGAGTGATTTCCTCAGTACAAGTTCGAGTAAGCTCTATGTAACATGGCAGGCCTTCTGTCAACAAATTCAGTCCATATTTTTGTTTAATAAATGTTTGGTAGGTTTAATATTTTAAGTGTAAATGTTATTAAAGATATGACGTAGTTAATCATTTATATATATCGGGAGTCTATATATAATAAAAATTTAGTTTCTAATAAACAAATTTCAAAAAGAAGTGTTTATTTTATGATAAATCCAAGCAGAAAAAATATTTTGAAAAATACTATGGAAAGTACTATGTTTCCTCAATTAACCATACGTGCAAAGACATCGATGATATTATAAACAGTTTTAAACGTGGTAGGTTTAATATTTTAAGGTATAAATTATAAAATAAAATATATAAATAAATAAAATTTATAATATATTGGGAGTGGTCTGCCTCCTATATATAATTTTAAATACAAATTTAGTTTCTAATAAACAAATTTCAAAAAGTAGTTTTCATTTTATGATAAATTGAAGCAGAAATAAATGTTTTGAAAGGTACTATGGAAAAGTACTATTAGAAGGGTACTATTGGAAAGGTACTATGTTTCCTCAATTAACCATACGTGCAAAGACATCGATGATATTATAAACAGTTTTAAACGTGGTAGGTTTAATATTTTAAGGTTAAATGTTATTAAAGATATAAATAAGTAAAATTTATAATATATCGGGAGTGGTCTGCCTTCTATATATAATTTTAAATAAAAATTTAGTTTCTAATAAATAAATTTCAAAAAGTAGTTTTTATTTTATGATAAATCCAAGTAGAAATAAATATTTTGAAAGGTACTAGGGAAAGGTACTATTGGAAAGGTACTATGTTTCCTCAATTAACCATACGTGCAAAGACATCGATGATATTATAAACAGTTTTAAACGTGGTAGGTTTAATATTTTAAGGTATAAATTATAAAATAAAATATATAAATAAATAAAATTTATAATATATTGGGAGTGGTCTGCCTCCTATATATAATTTTAAATACAAATTTAGTTTCTAATAAACAAATTTCAAAAAGTAGTTTTCATTTTATGATAAATTGAAGCAGAAATAAATGTTTTGAAAGGTACTATGGAAAAGTACTATTAGAAGGGTACTATTGGAAAGGTACTATGTTTCCTCAATTAACCATACGTGCAAAGACATTGATGATATTATAAACAGTTTTAAACGTGGTAGGTTTAATATTTTAAGGTATAAATAATAAAATAAAATAAATAAATAAATAAAATTTATAATATATTGGGAGTGGTCTGCCTCCAATATATAATTTTAAATACAAATTTAGTTTCTAATAAACAAATTTCAAAAAGTAGTTTTCATTTTATGATAAATTGAAGCAGAAATAAATGTTTTGAAAGGTACTATGGAAAAGTACTATTAGAAGGGTACTATTGGAAAGGTACTATGTTTCCTCAATTAACCATAAGTGTAAAGACATCGATGATATTATAAACAGTTTTAAA
>CM063506.1:48582924-48650424 GCA_032207245.1 Pardosa pseudoannulata | reverse complement strand
CTCAGATGATACAAAGGAACAATTTGCAAGTCGAGTTCGGTACTGATTTTTAGAGAATTTCATCGGAGAAAAAACGAGCTATTAATTTTTTTCAAAAATATTTCGCCAGAGGGGAAACTCCTCATCCAAATCTTGCAATTAAAATCTCCAGAAAAATCTCTACGTCGAATTTCTATCTTAGTGCTTGCTTATAAGACAGAATTAACAATACATTACTTGCGTATATGTAGTCTCAGTACCAAACAACCCAGTGTATTCTATGTTGATTGGTATTAATTCATACGTTAAACGTATACACATTTATTACACAGAAAGTTAAACCCATAAACAATTATTACTACAAAAAAGAAAGCCATAAACAATTATTTAAATCCTTTTTCAAAGCAATTCTGCTATTTATAAAGTTTAATTAAACTAGCATATAGCCTGTCATATGACGGGATAAGTAAAATTTTTAATTTTCCAGAATTGTAAAGTGCCCTATGAGGCAGGTAAAAAGGGTTTGTTTTTGGCTGACGATTATCTGGTACACTCTCAATAATTTGTTTATCTTTACTGACCGTATGTTAGTTGACAACTTTAATTTACCTTGAAATATTACGTTATAGAAAACAGCAGGTTTTAATATTGAGAGTGATTATTTTGGGCTATATATATGATGATGACCAAAATTTAGCGAATCGATTGTAAACCGTGCGGTTATGTATAAGAAACACGCACACACAAACGACCAAATTTCTTTATTTTTAAAGATATATAACTTAAACGCTAGATATTTATTCGTCCGTGAAATAGACTAGGAGACTTCTATGAAAAGAATTTGCTGTTAATACCGGTGATAAAATGTTCATTGCAGCAAAAAATAATCGATGATTCAATTTAAAATTATCACATATGTACCTAACCTATTATTTATGTCAAATTAAAAAAAAAAGTATTTACGTAATATCTCAGTTTACTGATAAAAACGTATGAAAATAATGCAGAGATATTTAAATAATTTAAAATAAGAAATGATTGCATAAGATGGTTAAAGGAATGACGTCATAATGCTAGAAAAAAATTTTATTTTCTGCTACTTATAATGTGATAAATTTAATCCTCGCCTGCTCTTAACCGGGAAAATATGGTTTGAAGTAATGGCATTAAATTCTCGAAAAGTGAGGAAGTGGGATTCGAACCTTTTAAAGACGACAGTATTTTGTGTTGTGATATAAAGCATATTTATACCAATTTATTTTAGAATAATTTAGAAGAAGATAAACTTTAATCAGTTTGAATTTTATAACCCTAGCTCATCAAGAATCCAATAGGGATGCCTCTATCCATTGGTCCAACCGTTTCATACATTCGAGGTCAGACGGACAGATAACTTAAGCCATTATTATATAGGGGATTTTGAAATAAATGTACTCACGATGCGAAAAGAAGGTGCCATCACAGATTTAAATATATAGTTGTTGCCCTTTTGTAAGTGTTTCGAACGACCATATATCTATCTTCGTTCGTCATTAAAAGAGTTAAATGATTATTTATGGAAGCAGCGTCACGAAATGCCAATGGTTTGCAAATTAAGAAATGATTGAAAAATACAATGTGATCGCGGTTAATGTTTTCAGTCGCTTATTGTTATCGAAATCACTTGGTCCCGATTTTCTCTATTCATTTGTATGTTAAAATTCTCGCTTTATGTGATCATTACATCGGTTAATGTTATCAGTTTTCGAACCTCATTTTAACTGGCAAAGGAATATTCACAATATATTCAGAAGAAACTCATTCTTTTCCTTCCCTTCGTTCTTGTTTGAATTTCCGAGAATTCCCCGCTTACATCTAAGTAGTGGGAAATTACACGTTCCTGGAGTTTTTCAAATATACGCACACCTTCTGGTGGTCAATGGTTTTCAGATAAACAGTAGGCAACACATTCTTATCGAAACTGACAAGGACGTATTCACATTTTATGCTTTGCTCGCTCACATGCAGCTTGTCGATAGGGAAGCCAGAAAGCGAAATGATTTAACATTAAAACAAAAGATCGAAAATTTAAATCGTTATGACAGGTTGATTATAATTGCGAACAATTTATCAATGAGCTCTTAAAAAAATTGTAGTCATTCAACAATGGCACAATTTTTTTAATTATGTATACAATTCATAGGTTTTAAAGCATAATATATAGTACATAAATATAATGTGAAATTTTTCATTTTATTTCAAAATTTAGTACGTGTAAATTAAAGAGGGTGGGGGGTAAATTAATCTAATTTTGCATATCGTTTATTGTTATCAATCGGTTATTGTTATCAAAATCACGGTGCCCCAAACTGATCACATTATTCTTACAAACATACCAAGAGCGCGAAATAAAAGTTTTTTTTAAAAAACGGCAGCTTGCAGATCCTTCTGTTGCCGAGAAGTGCGTCTTAAATTGATAATCGGGAAGTAATATTCTTCCTTAATTAAGTTTAGATTGCATAAAAAAACTAAGACCAGATCACATTTCGAGGGTTTAAAAATAGCTATTTTTTTTTCTACGGGACGTTAACCGGATTTGAGTTTAGCGTCTTAAATGGACACCACTATTGAAGTTTAGAGTATTCATATGTCTTCAGGGTTATTCCTGATATACATTACACTTCTATTCAAGCGACGTGCTTATTTTATTTCCACCTTTCTTTGTTCGGTTGGCATCATTAGTCAAAGTTCGGGTTCAAATTTTTTGATTCTTTTATCTGCCGTCTGTTGTATCAAAAGACTTAAACGCCTATAAAAATTCCTGTTGCGTATTAAAACCTGCCGCACACACGTAAGTCACACACGATACTGGTTATTTAATAGCGCACACCTGAGAATAATGATCCTATTTTAACGAGAGGCTACAATTAAATGCTTACTATGAAAATCATGATTTGTAGTTGGTCACATTCTGAAATATGTATAATTATCAAGTACTACTGTAAAAAAATGTTTAGCGGGTTTAAATTTCAAACGTGTAAACACTTCGAGTTCCAATGCGAAATATAAAAGAAAAAATATTTAATAGAAAATGAATTTCCTAGTTTTTGTAATTCTATACCTGGTTTGTCACACATGTTTTTAAGTCGATTTTATATGCGTAAATACTTTGGATATTAGGAATAAATTATGACCTAGTTAAAAGAATGTGGAATAAATTTACTACTGGATTATTATTTGTTAACTAGCATATAGCCCATCATATGACGGGATTAGTAAAATTTTTAATATTCCAGAACTGTTAAGTATCTAATGAGGCAGGTAAAAAATGGTTTGAGAACTATCTGGTTCACTCTCAATAATTTATTTATCTTCATACTCCTCTAGAGTCTCCCGATCCTGTAATGCAGTTTAGAATCACATTAAATTCATTTAGTCAAACCGTGTGGTTATGTATAATAAACAAACTCACAAAAGAACAAACTTCTTAATTTCCAAATATATATAAGTTAAAAGTTAGATATTTATTAATCCGTGAAATAGATTCCTAGACTTATATGAAAAGAATTTATTGTTAATACCGGTGGTAAAATTTTCAGGGCAACAAAAATTAATCGATGATTAAATTTAAAATTATCACGTATGTACCTAATCTATTATTTAAGCCAAATATAAAAGAAAATCATTTACGTAATATCTAAGTTCACGGATAAAAGATATTAAATTAGTGTAGACGATATTTAAATAGGTTAAAATATGAAATGATTCAATGAGATGTTTAAAGGAATGACGTCACAACACTAGAAAAGATTGTTACTTTTACCTCTTTATTAAGTGATAAATGGATAAATTTAATCACCTGATCTTAACCGGGGAAAATAGGGCTTGAAATAATGGCATTAAACTCTCGAAAAGGAGGGAAGGGTTGGATTTCGAACGTTTTAAAGACAACAGTATTTTTTTCTGTGATATGAAGCATATTTATACAAATTTATTTTAGAATCGGGTCGATAGTTTAGGAGAAGATAAACTTTATTCGCTTTGAATGGATGCCTCTATCCATTCCAGGTCCAACCGCTTCTTAAATTGGAGGACAGACGGACAGATAACTTAGGCTATTATTATATAGGGGATATTGGCTATCAGAAACCAATTTAAAAAGTATTTATGACCAGATTGTTACACTATAAATTAATCTTTTGTTTACTGCTATGTTGACCAAAATAAAAAATAAATAAGTAAAATTCTTAATATAAGTATGATAAGATTAAACGATTTACCGTCCACTTAATTGGATTTTTCAACACATGTGTTTAATTCTCAAGTATTTGACAGGGTGTTGATAGAAATTTAATTTTTCTTTAAATAAATTAAAAGGGGTACATTAATTAAAGGTTTTTAAAACCATTTGAACTAAACTATTAGCCATTTACTTAAATGGAATTTTCGATACTTGTGTTTTATTCGTAACTATACGGTAATATATTGCTATATATTTATTTTTTCTTTAAGCAGAATAAAGGGATATATAAACAAAATGACAATAAGAAACGGTGGAAATAAACATTTTACCGTTCACGTAAATGGAAATTTCTATAAATGTATTAATTCGGATGTTGCTACAAGTTTTTTTTTCTTTAAACAAATTCAAAGGCGATGTTATCAATATATCAGTATTTGGTTTGAATGAGAGCATTTTGTGTCGATATAACAGAAAGAGATGTTATTTTACTTTAGAAAATGTCAACTTTATCGACCAAGGAAAAAAAATATAAATTTTATATTTAATCCAATCTTGGTGATCCGGTGTATATTAAAAACTGTACATATACTAATAAACAAGAATTAAATATACGTGAGCATCTAGGGATATCATGAAGAAATGGAAAATAATACTAAAAAGCAAAAATCAAGCATGATGTTTTAAGAAAAGCTCTGTTATCTTAGAAATCACGATGCAAGCAGATCTATACTTAAAAAGGGGTATCAGATTGAACATATAAGGAAGTAAAATTCTTATATTTGTATAAATATATATGTAATAAGACGGACTTCCCGATGGATGATTGCAGTCATGGCCCATAAAAATGACACCGTTTCAGCTAAGACCTATATTAACATAACGTTGGGGGATGGTTTACCACTTCATCATAGGGACAGGACAAACTGAGGGGTCAGTTAGCATGAAGTTTTAAGTAAGCCGTGTGGTTATGTATAATAAACAAACACACAAAAGAACAAACTTCTTAATTTCCAAATATATATAAATTAAAAGTTAGATATTTATTAGTCCGTCAAATAGACTCCTAGACTTATATGAAAAGAATTTATTGTTAATACCGGCCGTAAAATTTTCAGGGCAACAAAAATTAATCGATGGTCGACATCTGGTCAACATCTGTGGGAAAATCTCTAAAAAAATGTGCCACCGACAGCTTACATCTCCTTTTTGTTTGGAAATTTCCTAAATTGTCCGTTAGGTCAATCTAGAGTTATAATTGGTCAGACTCCTTCTCTGAGGGTGTAAACTGTAGCCCCAGTGGTCAATTTAGGTCAGGGATTAAAAAAGGGAATGTAAAAGGACGCGAGAATTTTTAGCCCTTGACTTAAGTTTTGAAAACCCCTGAGAATTTTTCTTACACATATATGTATCTCTATCTGTGTGTAGGGAAACATTAAACTAAAGCGTCATCTAACTAAACTAAAGCGTAAACTAAAGCCTTCCTATCAGCGTCATAGGAAGGAAACCATCCAAATGACACTGTGGTAATAAATATCTTTCGTAACTAGGAATGGTGCCATGTTTTACCATACCATGGCTATGACTGCAAACCACCCACCGTACACTCCGCGTTACGACATCTTTGCAAAATCGTCACAGAAATGTTTAAACAACCCTCGCAAGCCGCGCAATCTTGAACACATAATTTTTTATTCTACACAAAGGTTCATTATATTACCATAATGGGTTATCTTTTACGGTGTAAACATAATATGCATAATTCATTTTATACAGAAAATAGCATTAAAAACTTGATTCGCATCAAAATGATTATAGAAGTTACCCACGTGTCTTATATTCCGATTTTTATCTTCTCCGATAATTATACAATCAAAGTTCAGTTCTAGAAAAAGTTCTAATTTTACAGATATCGATAGCGTGATAAGTTTCGAGTCATCGGCAAGTGAACAAGGGTCATATAATTCGATAGACTATACTTGCGAACTAATAAGTTTATTAAAGGTATCTAGTACCTTTCAAGTTGAAAATTTTTCAGTAAAAAAGTCAACTTTTGGCTCCTTATGAAATAATAAGTTTTGCTCTGTCAGGTTTTTTACAAGTACTATTAATAAAATTACTATTAATTACGGGTAATATTAATCATTTTGTAATCACGAGATGGTGTCATGATTACCGTGTGATTACAATATAGGTCAAGAATCCCAGAGGACCTATCTTCCTATATGCGCAGAGAATGTTCAGGTTAAATTTATAGGTCTGAGATGGCTTAGTGGTGAACGTCCTGGATTAGAATCCTGGAGTGACAGATTTAACATCTTCCAAAAGACTCAGAGCGTGCAAGTTAAATATGTAGTCCCAGACGTTCTCTAACTGGGTAGGTGGTGACATGTACGCTATCATAAGGAAAAGTCATCTTATTTGTGAATGATCAAAATTGCGCAGATTCTACAACGTTGCATCATGTGCAGCGTACACCCTCAGGGTAGACATCCGTGGCGAGGTATGAAAGAGGTATACATCAGGACTTTTTCTCCTGGACACAGATTTATCACTTTGCATCATGCGCACCTTACACCCTCAGAGTAGGCACCCGTGGAGAGGTATCAATGAGGTATACATCAGGACCTTTTCTCCTGGACACAGATTTACCATGTTCCATCATGCGCAACTTACACCCTCAGAGTAGGCACCCGTAGCGAGGTATCAACGAGGTACTCATCAGGACCTTTTCTCAGGACATTTTTCTCCTGGGCATGTAAGAAAGAACTCCAAAGGGCCATTTCTAATGCTTTACACCTGCAGGGTAGATTTTCTTTTACGAGTTATCAAATCATTATTTTCCATGTAATAATTATTTGATAATAGCCTAAGTTATTTGTCCGCCTGTCCACGAATTTATGAAGCGGTTGGACCTGAAATGGATACGAACATCCATATTGGATTCTTAATGAATTAGGATTAGAAAATTTCAAAGCGAGTCTTTAAAACGTTCGAAATCCACCCCTTCCCCCCTTTTCGAGTCTTTAATGACATTATTTCGAGCCCTATTTTCCCCGGTTAAGAGCTGGAGATTAAGTTCATCAATTTATCACATAATAAATAGCCCGAAAGCAGGCCGATTTTAGGGCGCTAATCGTCGGTACCGGAGTTCGTGGGTTCGAATCCCACTATGGCATGGATGTTCGTAGCCGTTCGGAATCGGCTTTAAGCAGTAGGTCCCGGTCTCATTAGCCCTCGTGGGCAAAACAGTAGACCGTAGCGCTTCAAACCAAACCAAACCATAATAAATAGATAAAAATTACATTTTTTCTAGCATTATGATGTCATTCCTTTAACCATCTCATATGATCTTTTCTTATTTTAAATTATATAAATATCGTCTGTATTATTTTCGTACGTTTTATCATAGAATTTAGATATGACGTAAATAATTTTCTTTTATATTTGGATTAAATAATAGATTAGGTACATATCTGATAATTTTAAATTGAATCATCGATTATTTTTTGTTGCAATAAAAATTTTCTCGTCGGTATTATCAACCAATTCTTTTCATAAAAGTCTAGGAGTCTATTTCACGGACTAATAAATATCCAGCATTTATGCTATATATTTTTGAAAATTGAGAAGTTTGTTTGTTTGTATGTTTGTTTTTTATACATAACCACATGGTTTGACTAAATGAATTCAACGTGATTATAAACTGCATTCCCATTATCGGGAGACTTTAGAAGAGTATGAAGATACAAAAATTATTGATCGTGTACCAGATAAATCTCAGCCAACAAACAAACCATTTTTTTGCCTGCCTCATAGGGTACTTTACAATTCTGGAAAATTAAAAATTTTACCAATCCCGTCATACGACGGGCTATATGCTAGTTCAAACAATAAGTAAGTCACGATCTAAGTAAGCGATTTGACTATTGGTTGAGTATGTCTTTATCAAAAAGCCAACAGAACCTTTTTGAATATTTTTATTAAACATTAAATAGACCCAGGAAATTTTATTTTGACGGATACCTTTTAAAAATCTTTATTGTTCTCCCATCTGCTTTCTCGTAAACTTCCATACGAGAATACTTTACACGTTATGTAGGTGTTCAAGTGAAGTGATCCTTCCGCTTGAATGATTTGGCTGAAATTTGATATCTAATTGTCTTCGCCAATTGAAAAGCCTGCAGTGAACAGTTTGTTAAACTTAATTAAAACCATAGTTGAAATTATAGAGTATCTGTCTCAGCTGAGCAAAATTTGGTTCAAAATTTATTTTTTCTATCTTATTGATTTACGATATATAACCAGGAATGGGAATGAAAAGTATTTTAGCCATTTCATGTAATGAACTACAAGGTGTAATACTGTTATTACAAATACCAAATTAAAATGTGCTTCAATTTTTTTTTTGTATTTTTAATTACATTTATTTAATTTTCCCTGTATGTCAGTTGAAATTTTGTAATCAATTTTTTAATAGCTTCCTGACTAGCTAGAGATCTAAAATTTTGCTCATAGTTTTAATTTTCGATAATAATACAATATTCGCCGAATGATGGCCGATTGGTTAGGGTGCTGGCCTTCGGTACGGAGTTCGTGGGTTCGAATCCCACTGTGGCATGGATGTTCGTAGCCGTTCGGAATCGGCTTTAAGCAGTAGGTCCCGGTCTCATTAGCCCTCGTGTTGCAAAAAGTAGATCGTAGCACTCCAAACCAAACCAAACCAATAATACAATATTCAATCATAGAAAATAGATGTGTGAATGATAAAAATTATTCAGAGTATTTGGATTATTAAATGCAGAGATTTTAAACTATTATCGCCCTTTATTTGTAAACGGCATAGCTAAAAACTCAATCAAAAGTGATTTGGATTAAAATATTGACTCCTGGTTCAGAGAAGAAAACACATACCTGTTTTTTTATTTTCTTGTAAATTTTTTGTTACATTTTAAGAATACTTTAACACATTTTGATATATTTGTGATTTTTTACAGGAGACAATTACAAAGCAAATAGATTAATTTAAAGAGCCATCAATAAGTGACACTGAGAATTAATAACTCAGAGTCAAAATTCACTGAGAGAAAGTAATAGTAAAATAATAAATTGAGTGATACGAACTTTGAGAGAAATTAAACCTTATATGGATGGTAAATGTAGGATTATTGCTTTTACCCCTTAACGTGCACGCTCGAGTTAACTCGAGAGCATTAAACTGGCCAAACTGTGCACACTCGAGATAATTCGAACGGCGTTGTACTTTATGTTACTATATTTGCTATCGAGAGAACTAATAATCGTTTTATTGATATTATATCGTTTTATTGATTAATTTTATAAATACTAGTATTGCTATTATTTATGTTTTAAAAGTATAAATAAGTATTCTTACTGATAATAATGTTTATTCTGAAATGGGAATAAGAAAAGAAAGATAAAAAAAAAGTCGATGCGCGTGTAATATTACAATATTCGCTATTTTCTGCAATGTTATCAAAATCCAAAATTGCAATAAAAATTTTGTTTATTTTTGTATTTTTTATTGTCATCTTCTTGGCAAGACAACGATCTAAAATGTGTATTTTACATTAAAAAATATATTCTCTTTACATTTGTCAATTTATTTTTAGTAAACTATAATAAGTTCTTTTGTTCTTTTTTGAGAGAAAAGGACTTTGAAAATACATATTACCGTCTACAAGTGTGATGTCACCTATGATCTTTTTGGCACGTCTATAGCCTTGGACATATACTTGAAGGTGTATGAGATTTAAAACAGATAATAAATTCACCCGTATTAACACTTGACATCCGGATATACTTCACCGCCAACGCGTGCAGCGGGCGTTTTTTCGTGAATCGCGCGAAAGTTTAGTTATTCAGAAAAATCGCAGTAAAGCGAAAATTAGTTTATGAACGAAATTTTTTTATTTTCCACTTTAAAAATACTTTTGATTATTTAACAAAAAAAACATTTTACAAATCACAAAAATGAACGATTTTTAAAATTAAAGTCCGATAATCTGTCAGCGCATCACTATCTGTTGGCATTTTCAGAATTTTAAGCATAAAATAACCCATTTAACTGCCAAATTAGTTTTTTCTTAAAATCGCTTATTTTCAGTTAGTTTATTTAATTTCCTTCCGATCAGAGAAACACCCCCTTCCTACAATGACGTAAAAGTCACAGCCAATCGGAGAATTTATCTGTAGCATACTTGGCTCCGGAGTGAGCGTTATGCAAATTAATAAGTATATAATATATATAGCGAAAATGTGTTTGGTATATTTGTGTTATGTTTATCAGGTTGTTTTTTTTTATTAGTAAAATTAATTTCTGTTTAGCTTAGGAAATACTGGTTAGAAATGTAATTTACGTGTTTGAGTTGTTTTTGTTTTGACAAAAAAATATTATTTACGATAACGTGTTTTTAAATAAAGAATAGCCATAAGCTTAGCACCTGTCAGCGCATTGTTTCTTCATCACTATCTTTGTCCACAACGGCTCATTTTATCAATTTTGTATTCAACAGTAAAAAACCAAGCTTCAAATTGACAAACACGACTTGTACTTCTGGATCTAGAAATTCGATTGAAGACGAAATAACGTAACAAAGATCGAGTAACTCGACAATCATAACTTGTGGAAAGAAAAATGCAAAGCGTTGCATGGCAACGCAAACAACACGTATATAATGTCACACCTGCATATAATTATACGTATTTAGTATTTGTGGTGGTTAGTGGGTATCCACTACGAATTTACTGAATGCGTATTTTTACGTGACCCCGCTCCAGTAACAGACTGCAAAAAACGTAAAAATACGTTGCCCGCACGCGAAGTGTTAAAATCCTCCTGGAGAGAAAACGATGTGTCTTTCCATTGTATTATGAAGCTACAAGATATATACTAACGACTATTCCGCAAACAGTCTACTTTAACGTAAATTTAACTAACTGTTAATTTAGTACCATAAATTTTTAAAATAGGAATATGGACTTTTAAAGACATGTCTGAAGAGAAAACAATACATAAAAACATATTTCCATTGCATTAGGAAGCTGAAGGGT
Source organism: Pardosa pseudoannulata (assembly GCA_032207245.1). Classification (NCBI taxonomy): domain Eukaryota; kingdom Metazoa; phylum Arthropoda; class Arachnida; order Araneae; family Lycosidae; genus Pardosa; species Pardosa pseudoannulata. The sequence continues at coordinate 48,639,152 of CM063506.1, read as the reverse complement.
ACAAGGTATACAAGTGCTATTCCGAAAGCAAATAGTCCATCTTTACATAATTTTGAATAGCTGTTAGCTTAGTACTGTGAAACAATAAAAGAATGAAAATATCTTAAAATTTCATAATCTTGTTCATGTATAAAATGTTAAAACATATAGAGAGCTAGAGTTAAAGTTAATGAGAAGATTAAGAATCTAAATTCAAAAATGCAAGTATTTCGAAAATAGCTTATGCTAATTCTCCTTCATGTCCTACATTAGTAGACGCTTTCAAGCGTCAAGAAACTTCACCTAATCCCTAGAAAAAAACTCAGTGGTACATTTACTAAAGTGTAGAAAACGAAGTTTTCTACTATGCAAACATCACTATTAGTATACTAGCATATAGCCCGTCATATGACGGGGTCACTAAAATTTTTAATTTTCTAGAATTGTAAAATACCCTATAAGGCAGGCAAAAAAAGAAAATGATTTGCGCTTTGGCTGAGAATTATCTGGTACACGCACAATAATTTGTTTATCTTTACTGACTGCATGTTATTTGTCAACTATAATTTATCTTATCATATCACGTGATAGGATGGAGAGCAGGCGTTTTAATATTGACAGTGATTATTTGGTGGTATATATGAATGATGTCCAAAATCCGCGAATCGATTGCAAACCGTGTTGTTATGTATAAAAAAAAGAAACACACAAATGAACAAACTTCTTATTTTTCAAAGACTTAAAAGTTAGATATTTATTAGTCCTTGAAATAGACTTCTAGACTTTTATGAAATAATTTGTTGTTAATACCGGTGATGAAATTTTCATTGCAACAAAAAATAATCTATGATTCAATTTAAAAGTAGCACATATGTACCTAATCTATTATTTAAGCCAAATATAAAAGAAAATACGTATTAATACGTTAATACGTAACAGTACTGTTACTTTTCTTACCGGTAACGCAGCGTGCATTTATATAAATGATAGCAATGGAATTGATGTATGTGACTAGGTGCAGTATAAAAACATGATAAGTCCAAAAGGCTTCGTTAAAAACATCTATAGTTTAAACAAGACATAACTATGTTACTTACAAATTAAAGTAAATCACTGCTGTAAGCTTCACTTGCTACAGCTAACCAAAACAAACCATCACCGTGCTTACATTCACTTAGATGCCTGAAACACATGCTTTTTATACGGCGGTGATACTCCGCAGCGAACTAAAAATTTGCATTGAAATCTATTTGCATAAAAAGCATTTCTTTCGAATAAAATAAAGTCGAATGCGCATTTGGATGGAAAGAATAAAATAAAAATAGGGCCAGACACTTCATATTGCTAACAAATACAATACAAAAACGTCTTGTAATTTTTCAAAAATTTCAATGTAATTGTTCTAGTAACACGTTTGTGTAAATATGTAGTAAGTTTCATAACTGAGTTTATGATTTACAAAAACGTGTTGCAAAGCCCACCGATTTTCAAAAAAAGTTGGTATAACTGTTCTATTTACACTTTTGTGTAAATAAGTATAAAGTTTCTAAGTTAATAATTTACAAAAACATTTTATATTGTCCACCTTCAAATGAAATGCACCACTTCTAGAAAGAAAGATTTAATTTTTTAATGTAAAAAGAACTCTTAATACATTTTTTTCCATTTTTACGGTATTCAAATAATTGCTATGAATTTTTAGCCTTCATACGACTTTTCAAAGATCTTTAATATAAATAGTTAAACTTTTAAATAAAATGTACCAAGTTTCATAACTTTGAGTTAATACGATGCAAAAACGTCTTGCAATTTTTTAATTAATTGTTCTGTTACACTTTTGTGTAAATATGTACTAAGTTTCATAACTGAGTTAATGATTTACAACAACGTGTTGCAATGTCCACCGATTTTCAAAAAAAGTTGGTATAACTGTTCTATTTACACTTTTGTGTAAATAAGTATAAAGTTTCTAAGTTAATAATTTACAAAAAGGTTATATATCGTCCATCGTCAAATTAAATGTTCCACTTCTAAAAAGACAGATTTCTTTTTTAATGAAAAATAAGACATTTTTTCCATTTTACGGTATTTAAATAATTGCTATGAATTTTTAGCAATTTATACGACTTTTCAAAGATATTTAATACAATATAGTTGCACTTTTATGTAAAATGCAAAGTTTCATATGTAAGTTTCATAACTTTGAGTTAATACGATGCAAAAACGTCTTGTAATTTTTAATTAATTGTTCTGTTACACTTTTGTGTAAATAAGTACTAAGTTTCATAACTGAGTTAATGATTTACAACAACGTGTTGCAATGTCCACCGATTTTTCAAAAATATTTGATGTAACTGTTCTATTTACACTTTTGTGCAAATGTGTAAAAAGTTTCTAAGTTAATAATTTACAAAAGGTTTTATAACGTCCACCGTCAAATTAAATGTCCCGCTTCTAAAAAGAAAGATTTCTTTTTTAATGAAAAAATAACTCTTAAGAATATATTTTTCCTTTGGACGGTATTCAAATAATTGCTATGAATTTTTAGCAATTTATACGACTTTTCAAAGACCTTTAATGTAATATAGTTACACTTTTATGTAAAATGTGCTGTTTCATAATTTTGAGTTAATACGATAGAAAAACGTCTTGTAATTTTTCAAAAATTTTGATGTAATTATTCTTGTTACACTTTTGTGTAAATATGTACTAAATTTCATAACTGAGTTAATGATTTACAAAAACGTGTTGCAATGTCCACCGATTTTTCTAAAAAAATTGATGTAACTGTTCTATTTACACTTTTGTGTAATGTGTATAAAGTTTCTAAGTCAATAATTTACAAAAGGTTTTACAACGTCCACCGTCAAATTAAATGTCCAGCTTCTAAAAAAAGATTTCTTTTTTAATGAAAATAGAACTCTTAATACATTTTTTCCATTTTACGGTCAAATAATTGCTATGAATTTTTACCAATTTATACCACTTTTCAAAGATCTTTAATGTAATATAGTTACACTTTTATGTAAAATGTACTGTTTCATAACTTTGCGATAATACGATATAAAAATGTGTTGTAATTTTTCAAAAATTTTAATGTAATTGTTCTAGTTACACTTTTGTATAAATATGTACTGTTTCATAACTGAGTTAATGATTCACAAAAACGTGTTGAAATGTCCACCTATTTTTAAAAACAAATTGATGTAGCTGTTCTATTTACACTTTTGTAAATAGAACAGTAAAACGTAAAGAAAATTTTTTAAATTAACAAAATTTTTTTAAATAGTATTTAAAAAAATATGTTATTAGATCTTTAATGTAATTTAGTTAAACTTTTAAATAAAATGTACCAAGTTTCATAACTTTGAGTTAATACCATACAAAAACGTCTTGTAATTTTTCAAAAATTTTAATGTAATTGTTCTAGTTACACTTTTGTGTAAATATGTATACTAAGTTTCATAACTGAGTTAATGATTTACGTAAACGTGTTGAAATGTTCACCGATTTTTCAAAAATATTTTTACATCAAATTTTTTTACACTTTTGTTTACATTTTTTACACTTTTGTGTAAAAGTGTATAAAGTTTTAAGTTAATAACTTACAAAAAGGTTTTATAACGTCCACCGTCAAATTAAATGTCCCGCTTCTAAAAAGAAAGATTTAATTTTTAATGAAAGAAGAACTCTTAAGAATACGTTTTTCCCATTTTACGGTATTCAAATAATTGCTAAGAATTTTTTTTCTAGAATTGTGGTATCATTACTGAAACTTAAATGTCCTCTTCCTAAAACCGAACATTTAGTTTTAACGAGAATGGAACTCTTCCGGAGCAACTCTCACGGATGACAGGACAGATATATGACCGTAATTCTTCCACTGCATTACCGCAATCGCTACCATCTCTGCGGCATTTTTTTCTGATCCCCCCTTTTTTTAGAAACACAAAGCTTAATACTCACATAGCACGACAATCGCTCTCAAATAACATTAAGGGTCATAAACTTCTTTCCCAAGAGCTAAAATCGCATTTAGCAAATTTCATCTGTGCTTTCGAAGTAAGGGGAAAAAGAGAAATGTGAGAGCCTTTTTTTTTTCATTATTATTTTCTTAAGCCCACTGGTTCGTAAGGACATTTATATCCTGTCTTTCCAGTTATCGATGTAGAGAGATAATCGAATTCGGGGGAACAAACTTGTCGAAAACGGTCTGCTAATTTACTACGTGAACCAGGAAAAGGTATCAGTTGACGCGACAAATATCTTTGGCGAATTATTAAATTTTCATTATTGTGTATATTCCGATGTATAACACGCATCTATACACAGAGCTCTATTATCAAGATTTTGGGCGCAGGGCAGAGAATGTTTTGGGCCCTTGTAGATCATTATTACATTTTATTAATGTATAGCTGAAAGATTTGCATCGATGACTGGGTACATAGTATTTACTAACTTAATTATTATGGATGCTTCTATCCATTCTAAGTCTAACTGCTTCATAAATCCGAGGACAGACGGACAGATAGCTTAGGCTATTATTATATAGGGAATAAAAATATTAGTTGGTCCCGATGACTATACAAACTAATGGCATGACTAACGGTAGAAAGGGTATAAACTATGATTCACTCGAAGCAAGTATATGTTTTTCTACACCCCCATGATATCTATCCTCGAGCAAATGCAACAAGCATTTTTTTATTTGACCGCAGGGTTGAAAAGGTATGCTATTATGCAGGTCATATTCCAAACACTTCGCAAACAGAATCAATCAATCAGAAAGGTCAATTTTCGAATTGCTAACATTGAGAAAAGTTCTCAAAATCTAGCCATCTGATTGGTGGACTAAGCGACTGTACTAAGCGTTTCAAAAAAGGTGAAAATATTGGATTTTATTGCTTTCCTAAAGATCCTACATTGCGAATGCTTTGGATAAAAGCTTTGAAAAGGCAAGACTGGACTCCAAGTTCTTCGAGAATTTGTGGCAAACATTTTCAGAATGGTAATAAAACGTTAACCTTACTGTAATGTAATAGATTATATAAAATTATTATGCTCTAAGAATATTTTTATTACTAAGTTTTTTTTCATATTTCTAATGTATTTTCTATGCTTTTGTGAGATGTACTGTATCTATAAATGTAATTATTTTTTGTCCTTAAAATGATCAGGTTTTGTATATTTTTTTTAGATTCTTATTTATGTAATAGTTTATTGCGTCTGTTAATATAATCAAAGCAGTTATACTTTGATTATGATACTTAATGGTACTGTGTAAAATGTTTAATTTTTTAAAAAAAATTTATAATTTTGTAAATGCTAAAAATATCTATTTTCAATTACTTGGCCAGTTTCTGATGTTTCTTTTCTCTCCCCTTACATAAAATTTAGTTTTATTGTATACGTGATCCATATCGAAGCTCATAAGATACAATGAAAACGAGGAATGTTTTGCCAACGAAAAGTTAAGTTGTAGTCAACACTCGTATTTGTTTACAAACATGCACTTTTTCTGTACTTGCCGGTACTCTGTGAAATAATGAAAAACTTACAAAATTTTAGTTGATATAATATGTACTGTAACATACTGGAGATATGGTAGGTGAAACCGTCAATGAAACAGGCTAGAAAACTGCTTAATCTAGACTAAATATTTTATTCAGGTGAATAAATTATGTACAGCTATGTACAGGTTCAGTACATTTCTAAATATTCTGGGATCTCGTGCTGAGATGACATTCACACAATTAGGATGCGTGGATACCGGTTACAGTATGGCTAGGGATTCTAATCACTGGAATTGTTCGCTAATTAGTGCCGGTAATAAACGCTGACACTATCACTTCCGGGCTGACGATTAGTACAGTCGGCTTTCACACCAAGGTTCGAAAGTTCAGAGTGCGTATCACGCTGGGGTTCGTGAAGGAAAACTCGGGATGCAAGACCATCCAAATTGAGAGCAAGGGTCACTCTCGGCTACCTACTTCTATACACGAAGTAAAAAAAATTAGCAAAATAACGGGAATGGGATTCCCAAGTCGGAGGTCGACTTCTTAGCAAACAGAGAGGCTGGCGGTCTCTAATCAAGCAAACTCCAGGATCGGAGATACGAGCGGTTCCTCTCGAGCTACAAAGCATCTCTCAGGAAGAAGCCTCAAGAAGAAAAAGCCCCGTCTTAGCACCGCCACTCTTCTTTTATAGCGGTTCCGGTTCCCCTTACGCGATTCTTCGGGAAACTTCCAGAAGCAAGATGACGCAATCTTGCGGTCACTTCCCACCTGAATCAGCTGTTTCGTTTCCATATGTGGCCGAAAAGCCGTCTTCAAATCAGCCGACCCATCCAACTTAATTGCCTCTTTCGTTACCGCTAATGGGAGCACATGGCACTGTAATTATTTACAATCATTTCACACTTTCCACTCAACAGTCTCACAAAGACTCATACGCGCTGGCTCCAGCACACGGACAGTTTTCAATTAAGTATATACGTGTATTGTTAGACCACCCGTTTCTACCTGCCGCTAATCGTAATTGTCCGAGGCGAAAGGTCACCTTCCGCTCCTCGTTCTTTAGAGTCATGTAACGGATGGTTACAGTATATAGAATAAAAACATGAAATTTTTAAGTCTACAATATTTATTTGTTTCAAAATTAGTGTTAAAAATTGTTGAGCTCCAAAATTCAGTGGCCCCTGGGCATATTCCCCGCATGCCCTGCCGATAATATGGCTCTATCTATACAGTATGTTACAAAATAAGGCCAGTCATAATTTTCATTCTTTCGCAACAAAGGTAACATTAATAACAATTTCATGGTGCTTGTTGCGTAGTACATCAATGGTTTTAATATTTGTTTTAACCCATATTGGACCGCTGTGCTATAAACAGGACAGCAAATAAAGTTCCATTTAATAATAAAGTTATAAATATTTTTTGAGTGGATTTTATTTTAACACCTTTAAAATAGACACACTTTAGCACAGTAACAAAAAAACTGAGAAATCAAATTGTATTGTAAAATCTATTTTCAGCAACCTCTTAAAAATTGTCAATTTTTTTAATCTTTAATTTTATATTTATTATTATTATTATTATTATTATTTAAACATTGTGGAGGTTACTTTTAGTTTAAAAATAAAGCTAATAATGTATCTGAAAGTTTTTGTTGAAAAAAATATTTTACATGTGTATTTTGTAAGTATAAAAAAGGTGCCCTAAAATTAAGACGACGGTCCAATCCTAATTATTTTTCTATGAATTCGATTTTGCATTGTTAGCGTAAATTCTTTTCTTATCTTTCAATGAAAACCAGTTCAAACACCTGTTCACACACTTGGACACAACAAGGGGTAAAAAGATGTCTATTCTATTCAGAAAACTGGAGTTTTTTTGCAACTCCTCTTCTTAGCCCACTCTCCTGTTTCTAATCATGGATCTTGTTGGTGCTTCAACCACATTTGGCGAAATTGGCGTGCTTGCAGCGTGGCGTTTGAAATCTGGCGAGGGGATCGTAACTCAACAAATTGATACATAAACAAAAAAAACATTTTGAGGAAAAATTTTACAAAAATTGAATATTTAAAATCTAATTGAATTAACAAAGAAAACACAAAGGAAACACATAACATTCATACTAAATAGACTGAAACATTCACTTAATCACAAATTAAATAAACTGAGTGTGATTTTCATCACAAATTTGTGATTTAGTGTAAATTGTAAAATTAAAAGAGAAAGTTAGTCCAAAGGGATGAGGGAGGGTAGGCGGGATCTCATCCAGCAAAAAACTCTTTGATTTAAAAGAAACTGTATTTTGAGTGGAGGTTGAAGAGGAGTTGTAAAATTGAAAATTTTTTTCAAATTTCTTATTGCAAGATAAACTTACTCTCTTACTACCAGTTCAATAACTGCAAGAGAAAACCTACAACAGTATGCATAAAATGTAATGTTGGACTTTGTTTTGACTGTTTCCCCAAATTTCATCTATGAATCAGCCTAATGCAATGTTAGTGATATTTGTTAAGATTTAGTAGTGTAATGGACCATTGTCCTATTTATAGAACAGCCAATTACATAAAAAATTAAAAACATTTTTTCAAAATTTTGGTTCTATATACTTAATTACACCATATTAATGATATGGATTAAGTTTAAATAACTTACAGAAATATTTAGTTGGTGTGGTACAATATGAGTTAAAAATATTATCGTTTGTCAGTTGCTTTATTTTAATTTTTCTTTTGTGGTGTGGCAACTTTTGAAAAGAAAGAATGATAAGTTTTTTCTGATGAGATTGGAATTTTGTAAGATAACGGAAAACAAATATATGAAATTAATAAAAGAAATCTTATAGTGCTTTTTGTCGTGTTTCCATGAATCCGTCTATATCATGCAGTATTTGAATAAGAAAACAAAAGTGCTAATGCAAAATCAAACAATATTGGAGAGTTACAACAGCTAAAGAAATATAAACAAATCGGTTATCTTTTTCGCGCATAACGATTTATCGGAAACAATGTGTTACACAAATGTACAACAAATTTTGTTTATGGAGTAACGCAATATTATTGTGTGCAACTATGTGACGCGAAGTCGAATGCTTATATTAATTTTCCGGAATTAATAGAAAACTAAGACTACTAACTTTTGAATGAGAAACACAATTAACTGATATAAATAACTAGCATAAAGCCCGTCATATGACGGGATCAGTAAATTTTTTAATTTTCCAGAATTCTAAAGTACCCTATAAGGAAAATTTAAAAAATTAAAGGAAAATTAAAAATAACTTTAAAAATTTATGAAACAAATAGTGTTTGTTTGCACAAATATATATATGTGTGTGTATGTGTGTGTACAATCAAATAAAAATTTAATTTAATTGAAGATGTTTATCAGTAGTTAAAATTTCGTACATTTCATAGATATTTAATACAAATATAGAAAATAATTTTAAAAATTTATGAAACAAATATTGTTTGATTGCACAAATATATATATATATATATATATATATATATATATATCTATATATATATATATATATATATATATATATATATATATATATATATATATATATATATATATATATATATATATATATATATATATATGTGTGTGTGTGTGTGTGTATGTGTGTGTACAATCAAATAAAAATTTAATTTAATTGAAGATTAATCTATCAGTAGTTAAAATTTTGCACATTTGTATCTAATTTAATACAAATATAGAAAGTAATTTTAAAAATTTATGAAACAAATATTGTTTGCTTGCTTGCACACACACACACACACGCATATATATATATATATATATATATATATATATATATATAATTTTGCGTGTGATTTGAGGTGGGGCAATAGCAATTCTTTTCATACTAGCATATAGCCCGCCATATGACGGGATCAGTAAAATTTTCAATTTTTCAGAACTGTACAGTACTTTATAAGGCAGATAGAAATGGTTTGGTTTTTGACTGAGAATTATCTGCTAGACGCTCAATAATTCGTTTATCTTCATACTCCTATAAAGTCTTCCGATACTGTGAATGCAGTTTAGAATTACGTTGAATTCATTTAGAAAGATAATTCAAAGTTTTCTTAGCTACGTCGAAATTATCGTTAAGTTTTTTCCATTTTTTTTGGCCACAGTAATTAATGGAAGTAAAGGAATGAAAGTATGATTTCCACTACACTTTGGAGGTAGATAGAATTTGTTGTTAATACCTATGATAAAATTTTAATTGCAACAAAAAATAATCGATGATTAAATTTAAAATTATCACATGCCTACTTAATCTATAATAAGGAATATGTTTATAGATATACAGAAAGCAGAGTCCATTTAAAAGCGTTTCTGATGTACTGTTTCTCAAATATTGTTTTGGACGAACGATGGCCCAATGGTTAGGGTGCTGGCCTTTGGAACCGGAGTTCGTAGTTTAGAATCCCACAGTGGCATGGATGTTCGTAGCCGTTCGGTTTCGGCTTTAAGCAGTAGGTCCCGGTCTCATTAGCCCTCGTGTTGCAAAAAGTAGACTGTGGAAATCCAAACCAAACCAAATATTGTTTTACATATTTCAAGGTTGAAAACGATCTTTCAGCTGTGCACATTGTAATTGTTAAAGTGGCTAAAATTTTTAAAAGTTTATGGATATTTGGGAAAAATTTCTACATTTCACCCTTGTAAATCTTCCATAGAGTAGCGAACTAAGGCTAAAGCGAGCCCTAGGCAACATTGAAATTCCTGGTCTATTTTTCAGTCATGATACGTACTTTGCGTTTGGTAGTTTGATTTTAAAGTATATAGTATGCAGTTCTATTTAATTATCGGACACCAAGAAAAAAAAAGGGAAAAAATAATATACATGTACAAAAATTAAATAAACATAATTTATTAAAACAAACATAAACAAAATTTATTAAACCAAACAAACATAAACATAATTAGTAAAAAACAGAAATTCTTAAACAAATATATCCAGATTGATTAGTTATATTGTCATTTTTTCTCGCTTTTAATTCTGCAAACTCGTCAATTAGTTTGTCATAATTAATAGAGTTATTTAATAACTATTTTCTACATAAAGAAATAATAAACTATTTAATTTTTGTTGGCTTAATGTGGATCTTAAATTTTTTTTTTCTTCTGACCATTACGGAGAATGATCTTTCACCACTTGCATTGCTTATTGGAAGGGTTAAATAAATTCTCAAAATTATGTTTAAATTAGGGAATGTCGCAATAATATTATTTTCCCAAATAAATGACCACATGGATACAGGCGAAAGCCTGTACTGACGTGTATAGTAAAGGCTTGATAAGCGCGAGGCTCGATCTTGTTTACACTCATCGACACTAATGCATAAGCACGAGAATGTTCGTCTACATTTGTCGACTTTATCAATCAACGATTTGGCATAATTTGGATACGTTTCAGAAATAATTAAGAATATCACGTTTTTCTGTTAAATAAAAATTAAAATTAAAAACCTAATTTTCGGACCCTAGGCACGTGCCTAGGTTGCCAAGGCCTTAGCCTACCCCTGTTACCCCCCCCCCCCACAAGATCTTTTTCACAAAACGAAATATTTCAAGATAATGTTCTTATTGTAGAAATATGATATTTCTAAATTTAAGAAAACGGAAGACAAGATTTAAAAATTCTTTTCCCCCTTCTTTTTTCAGTTGAGAAAAAATCTTGGGGGTGTGTGTGCACATGTCCCTTTGCACACCCTCCCCTCTTTAATTCACACCTCTGATATGCTTCTAATATTCAGAGCATATATTGCATTAATGATGATAGATATTAAGTAAATTAAAACGAAATAAAATAATAGAACAAACACTGTCAGTTTTACTCAAATTATTCTAAACACAATAACTACAGTGGACTCCGCTTAATGTGATCAGATTGGGACACCGTGACTTCGATAACAATAAACGATATACAAAATTAGATAAATTTACCCCCTTCTTTAATTCACACGTACTAAATTTCAAAACAAAATGAAAATAACACACCTTATATTTATGTACTGTATATTATCCTTTAAAACATAAGAATTGTATACATAATTGAAAAAAATTGATCAATTGTTGACTGTCTACAATTTTTCTAAGAAGATCATTAATAAATTGTTCGTAATCGTAATCAACCTTCTCATAACGATTTAAAATTTCGATCCTTTGTTTTAATATTAAATCATTTCGCTTTCTGGCTTCCATATCGACAAGCTGCATGTAAGCGAGCAAGGCATAAAATGTGAATACGCTCCTTCTCAGTTCTGATAATCATGTGTTGCCTTCTGCTTATCTGACAATCATTGACCATCAGCAGGGTGTGAGCATTTCTGAAAAATTCCAGGAAATTGTTGACCCCACTCCGTTGTTCATTCCCCATTTCTCTAGGTTGAATAGGAGAATTCTCGGAAATTCAAACAACAACGAAGGGAAGGAAAAGTGTGGGTTCCTGCTGAATATATTGTGAATATTCCTTTGACAGTTAAAATGAGGTTCGAAAACTGATCCCATTAACCGATGTAATGATCACATAAAGCAATAATTTTAACATACAAATGAATAGAGAAAATCGGGACCAAGTGATTTCGATAACAATAAACGATTGGTTAACCGCGATCACATTAAACGGAGTCCACTGTATTAGCTTAATGGTGATAGATATTAAATAAAAAATAAAATAAAATGTTAGAACACTGTTAGTTTTATTCAAATTAATCTAAACACAATAAATAATTACATTAGAAGTTTATAAGATTAATTAATAAGGATTAATGAACAAATTCCAAAGTGCCGCGAAAAATGGTCAAGAAATGCCATCAATATTAAGTGTGTGTCACTGCATTATAGTACTAACTCTCGTTTCACCTTAAAGCCTCGTCTAATAGGAGCTATTTTAGATAGTTGTTTGGCGCCTCTTTGATGGTCCCGTGCTTTGTAAAGGGGAGGTTATCATCAGGGCATTGATAGGGCACAACTAAAAGAAAAGAGAGAAAAGCAAAATGGTTGCCATCAAATGAAATACTAACGGAAGGAAAACTCAGCAAAAAAACATGCTCTTAGGAAAGAACAACCAAAAGTTATTTGTCGATAAACAGTTTCTAAGTGCACATCACAGCAAAGCAATATCGTTCAAACAGACAAAGAAACCAGACTAAAATTGGACAATTTGCTTACATCAGGGCTATCCCACAGAACTTTGCACATATATCTTTCTTTAATGTAATAGCGGTAGAGTCGGAAAAGATGCGATGAGAATATACTAGTCTTCGGGGAATTTCTCTTTGATGTTAAGAAAAATTCTTAAACATTGAGATCTATTAATCGTATTTCCTTCATGTTCTAAGGCATCTTTGTATTTGAAAACTGAACGCATAAGGATAGTTAAGGATGTTTAAGATTTTTCAGATGGTGTAACACACACACACACACACACACACACACACACACACACACACACACACACACACACATATATATATATATATATATATATATATATATATATATATATATGTGTGTGTGTGTGTGTGTGTCAGGTCTAAATAAAGGGGTAGTTGGAAATTAAGTGAGTTATAAGCGATTTTAAAAAGGGAATTCTTTTATAATAATAAAATAAATTATAAAGACCCACGATCACGTAAGTGTTTGGGATCATCCAGTCAAGCGGAAAGATATTTGAAGATTTGATGATTAAGCGAACTGATATGAGTCAGTTAGCGCGGGGGCATGGAGCTGTCAACACAATCTACAATTGTCTTCGAAAAATAAATGAAAATTGCGCAAGTTTTATATAAATGAAACATTATTTATAAACTTATTATTATCAAGAAAGACTGCTTTCCATTCGCCTTACCACTCTTTAACGATACATACATACATATATATATATATATATATATATATATATATATATACATATATATATATATATATATATATATATATATATATATGTGCGTGTGTGTGTGTGTTGTGTGTGTAAGGAAAAGTAAACTAGATCGAGAAACTAGTATAGGCATTTTGTATAAAACCCCTAGACACTCCGAGAAAATTCTCAGGGGTTTTCAAATCTTGAATCAAGGGCAAAAATTCCCGCGTCCTTTTTCTTACCCCTTTTTAATCCCTAACCTAAATTGACCACTGCGGCTACCGTTTACGTCCTCAAAGAAGGGGTCTAACCAATTATAATTCTACATTGCCCTAGCGGACAATTTAGGAAATTTCCAAACAAAAAGGAGATGCCCGCTATCGCCGGAAGATTTTCCTAGAGATTTTCCCACAGATTTTAACTGAGATGTTGACCTAGGTGTTAAGGGCCTTTTACTTATAACTTCATGCTAGCTGACGCCTCAGTTTATCCTGTCCCTATAATGAAGTGGAAATCCGTCCTTCAACGTTCTGTTAATAAATATCTTTAACTGAAACGGTGTCATTTTTATGAGACATGACTGCAACCACCCATCGTGTAGTCCGTTTTATTACACACACACACACACACACATATATATATATATATATATATATATATATATATATATATATATATATATATATATATATATATATATATATATATATATATATATATATATTTATATATATATATATATATATATATATATATATATATATATATATATATATATATATATATATATATATATATATATATATATATATATATATATATATAACTATCGAATCATTAAAAAGTCACTCTCAGTTTATGGCAATTCTTTTTTTATTAAAAACTATATATACATTAAAAAATACTAGGAAATAATAATTAAGATATTTATGGCAGAAAATTTCTGCAATAAACACCGTAAAAGTAATAATCCTCTAGGAATTTTTTATAAAAGAATTAATTTTTTTTCATATCTTCCTAGATTTAACAGTAACAAAAATATTTTCTTCAAAAAACATTCCTGAATAGCCATTAAAACAGCAGAAAATCTTTATAAAAATTACTTTTCTGATGTCTCTTTAGAGAAGAAAAATTACTCTTTTCAATAAGCACTAAGTGGACTTTGAAGGTTCTAAGAAATCTTTATTAAGAAATCCCTTTTTATATCTACCTAGAGTTTACTCTAGAAAACCTACTTTATCTTATAATACTAGAAAATATTTATTAATATAAGATAAATTATAACTTTTTGCTTTAAAATACGTATGAATATTTTGACTGCGAAAGATAACTAAAACTGTATTCTTCAATAAATATAGTTAACTCACCACAGATAAAATCGTGCCAGGAATTTCATATTCAAACGCTCTTGAAAGGTTTAGTGCCCTTGGTTCTGAAACAAAGATCAAAATAATTATAGAATTAAAAATTTTAATTCATTTAATCTCTAAAAAAGAAGTATAATCTTAATAAAAATATTAGTCTTAATACAAATAAGAGTCACTATGTGTGTGACTTTTCCTCACAAACCACTTGACCTCTTACCTTTTACTTTTTACCAAATTTGAAACTTATATTGTTACTTCACTCGTAATGCACCTGATTACGGACAGCTAAGAGTTGAGAACCTTAATACTAAGGAAGGAAACAAATTTTGGGCTATTTTTCTCTCATTTGATAGGAAAGGAGTTACGGTTTTAAAGTGTATGAAGATTCTCGTTCATAACTCAAAAATCTGCTCGAGAAGGAGAAGGTTTAAAGCCTAAAAATAGGAGAAAGACAGGAACTATGACGTCGCTTCACCCTATTGGTTTCACAAAGATGTTTTGATAAAGCCCAGGCCTAGGCGACTCTCTGTCTGGGTTTTTGACACTATACTACAAAGGGTTTTCGCTTCGACCACGCCTTGAGTTGTCCGAGGTGATTGGAAGTTCGGACGCGACACCGAAATGTCAGACTGTGAGGCGTCACCTAAGGAACCAATCAGAGGCTACCAGGACGGAGGAGCGGAAAGAAAAAGCCAATGGAAAGAGGCGAAATGCGACGTCAGGCGAGTTTTTCGCCGGAGAGTCCCCAGGACGGAGAACGAACGGAGGTTCAACTAGTAGCGGTAGGTTTTTTGGAGAGCTTTTCTCTAGTTTTGTGTGGGACTCAAGGAGACCCAATTGTACACCTGTACAACGTTATCTGTCGGCACCCGTCCGCAGATAGTTTTTTTAGGTTAGCCTTGAACCTGGGACTTTTAGGTCCGCACCAGCTCGCCTGAGCCCCGTGATATCCATTTGAAAAATTTGTACATAACTCCATTTTAATGAAGAATAAGCGTTGTTCTAAGCTGTACGTCGTGTCATAACCACTTCGACACCCACACGCTACCCGAGGATCTAGTGACGTTACAGAACATTGGTGTCAAAACCATGTACTTTACGGAAGGCAATTATAACCGTAAGACTTAAAGAAGCACCTAGTGATCAGAGGCTCGTCACCACGTATAAGGAAGGTGTTTCGGGCACTTGCCGTATTCAAATCCGAAACCTTGAGATACTAGCTGAACACAGTAACCACTAAACCAGAGATGGTCAAACTACGGTCCACGGTTGAATTCCGGACTGCAACAAATTTAAATAAAAAATTGTATAATAAATTACAATAAAGAAAATGATTATCTACAATTCAAGTGTACCGTAAATCAATTTTCGCTCTGATTTAATTACATACATAATGCTAATTCATTTCAAATTGCAAAACATAGAGATATGTTGGAACGTTTTTCCGTTAATTGCAAGAATCCAACGAATGTTACTTCAACTAGTTCATCATTTCTGGGATTCTTCTTCCTTTTCCCTCATCTGCCGTCGAAAAATTGAGTCCTCGTCAATTTGTTTACCAGAAGTATCGATTTTGTGGAATTTATAGGAACTGGGGTAATGATTTTGTTGTGCTCATAAGAATATTTCAAAGTCATGACAACAGCAAAATGATTTCTGATTCATCATAAGTCTTATGTAGATAACTAATGGGATTTTTTTATATGGGGGTGAAGACTTGTAGGGAACAGTCTTTGCCATGATAGAATACTAAAATTGTTATTATTTGTCGGAATATTTAAGCAGAAATAAACAACAACTGTTTGTCTAAACCCGGGTTTAAAGCCGAGTTTAGATAAACGTACGTTATTGTACTTCAACCTGTACGCGATTAAAAAAAAAACAGCGGATTCGGTTTACCATTCTTTCTCCTGATGAATATTTTCTTTCTCCCCGATGTGGATTTTTTGTGTGATAGCTTAAAATTTTCAACTGACTAAAGACCTTATAACAGGTCAACCGAAATAAATGGGTAGAAAATTATTACCTAGTTTCTGATTTGATAAATGTGGCTCGGTTATTAAATACATTCAGATAAACACAAAGAATGTGTTCAAAAGTGCTGCTTAAGTTCTCGTACACAGCAGGAATCGTTTTGTACCCTTGGAAAATCTTCATCATGATTCATTCTGAGTCTTACTTATACCACTAGAGGGTTTATAGGGTGGTCAAGACTTGTAGGGGAAGTCTTTGCTGTAATAAAATACTAGAATTGTTATTGTTTAAAGGCATGTTAAAGCAGAAACAAACCACATTATACACGTTATTTTTTCAACGTGTACATGTTGGAATATAATATGGCATTAAGCCTCAATATACGCTAACCTGTAAGCGTTGAAAGAGCAAAGGTTACTTTTACCGATGAAGAATATGTGGGTATCTTTTGTAATAGCGAAGACTTTTCAACCGATTAAAGGCCTTAGAACACGTCCCTCTGAATCAAAATAAACTACTAAAAAATCAATTACCGGTTTCTGACTTGAAAAAGGAGAAATCCAAGCACGGCTTATTAAAGTCATTCAAATAAACACACAGAAGCTGTTAAAAAAACGGTGCTCAAGTTCTCCTTCAGAGCAGGAATCGTTTCACACCACTGGCAAATCTTCATAATGATTCAGTATGAGTCTCACCTTGACCATTAGAGGATTTATATAGTGGCTACGACTTGTAGGGGAACATTCCTTGCTGTAATACGATACTAAAATTGATATTGTTTGGCGGAATGTTAAAGAAGAAATAAACCACATCATACATGTTACTTTTTCACCTTGTACAGGTTGGCATATAATAAGGCATTAAGTCTTAATATACGCTAACCTGTAAGCGCTGAAAGAGCAAAGGTAACTTTTACCGATGAAGAATGTGTAGATATCTCTTGTAATAGCCTAGAATTTTCAACCGATTAAAGGCCCCATAACATGCTCCACTGAATCAAAATAAACTGGTAAAAAATCAATTACCGGTTTCTGACTTGAAAAAGGAGAAATCCAAGTCCGATTTATTAAAGTCATTCAAATAAACACACAGAGGCTGTTAAAAAAATGCTGCTTAAGTTATCCTTTAGATCAGGAATCGTTTCAAACCATTGGCAAATCTTCATCATGATTCATTATGAATCTTACCTTGATCACTAGAGAGTTTATATATTGGTGACGACTTGTAGTAGAACAATCTTTGTTGTAATAGAAAACTATAATTGTTACAGTTTGGCGGAATATTAAAGCAGAAGCAAACCACATTATACATGTTACTTTTTCACTTTGTACAGGTTGGCATATAATAAGATATTAAACCTTAATATACGCTAACCTGTGAGCGTTGAAAGAATAGAGGTTTTACTTTACGATTACTTATACTGATGAAGAATGTGTAGCTATCTCGAGTAATAGTGTAGAATTTTCAACCGATTAAAGGCCTTATAACACGCCATACTGAAATAAACTGGTAAAAAAAGTCAATTCCTGGTTTTTGACTCGATAAAGGAGAAATCCAAGCACGGTTTATTAAAGTCATTCAAATAAACACACAGAAGCTGTTAAAAAAAACGCTGCTTAAGTTCTCCTTCAGAGCAGGAATCGTTTCACACCATTGGCATATCTCAATACTCCCACGCCGAGCAACGTGACAGCCTCTCGAAAAAATTCCGATGGGGGTAAAAGACCTCCCCAAAAATAAAACCGCGACGAGTTTTCGCCCGCTGAAGTCGCGTGTTATCGAAACGCCGAAGAGGTTTCCTTCCCGCGAAGAACAGCGATTAGAATAGCAGGGGGATTTATCTCCAGAAGAGGGCCTCCTCCTCGACACAGTTTATTTCCACAAAGCCGCGAATCGCGGGTTAAATTTACGACCAGGAACAAGACTCAGAGAGTGTTGTGGTGCCTTTTTTGTTTTTTCCTCAAAAAGACAGTGCCACTGGGAATATTCTGCTAAGAAGCTGGTACTTCTACACGGTGATAATGATACCGGTATCTTGCCGCTCTCGAGACAATAAAACGTGCTTGAGGAGACGCGGGATATGCCTTGTTGAGAGCTAAAAGTTGAGCTTCCGTACCTCGCTGGCCTGGAATGAAAGATACTTAAGAGAAAATTAGAGCCATGATTTATGGCAATCGCGAACAATTTTCCCAATACATAGACTTTCAGGACTAATCGGTGGGATTTTAAACATCAAATAATCACTCACGTAAGGATTGAAGTTTTTAGAAGGCACTGAAAGATCGCTGAACTTAACCCATTAATAATTCAAGCCCTGCTTAAAACCAACTAAAAGAATATCTTGTAGAATATTTGTGTTCTCAGAAAGAGTTTTCCTTATTCTTTAAGGGAGATGGCAATCTACCAAATTTCGAGTATCTGCTAATATTAATAACTTTGCCATTTAGATCGACATTTTATTATTTTTTGAGCCTCAAATTTTATTTTTAGGCATGTACATTGACTAAAATCTTGACATTTTGCATTATCTATCATAAAGTTATAGTTTAAAGTACTTTATGTACATGCTATACCAAATAAATCCCTTTAACTAAAATACTAAATTTTTGTGCATCTGTTATTATTTATCATTTGGATAGACATTTTATTAGTTTTCAATCCTATCATATAAATTTACTTTTTTGGCAGACCAATAATGATAGATGAGATAGCCAATGAGAGAATAATCAATAGGTTATTCTATTACAGGGGTGGCCAAGCTCTTTGATAGCTCGAGCCATTTTTCAAAATTTGAAATTTTTCGAGAGCCGCAATTAAATAGTATTTAAAAGGAATGCAAAATAAGTATTAAATTTTTTTTACGGAAATCATATTTATTGAATGTCATTTGTATGTTCTTCTTCCTTTCAAGGAATTTTTTGAATTGTCGATGATTTTTTGCATTGGTGTGAATGTAATTTACATTGTGTTACACTGTTTTCGTAACATCTGGATATTTTAAGTATTTTGTAACGAGATATTCTAGGGTGAATTATGTAGTGAATCGGTATGAATTGTGGAATTTGAGAATCATCTCTTAAAAGCCCATTTTTTTACCCAGCATTGCCGGAGCTCCATCAGTTGTAATTTTTTAAAAAATATAATAACACAAAAATGAAAAGGGAACTCGGGTACATTTATCGAGAGCCACAAATAACCCTTTAAAGAGCCGTAGGTTGGCCAGCCCTGGTCTATTATATAAACTTCAATTTACAGTCCTATTTTCATGTGGGAAACTAAATAAATTTCTTATTGCGATTTTTTTATATATTCAATTCTATGATGTTTAAATTAACATCTAATAGCCAATTACTGAGATAGTCTTAGTTGTTAAATAATTTCAGATTTGTTTTATTCTGTGTGGCTCATGATAAATTAAATTTAAATTATTGATCAACGTATTCGGCAGAAGAGTAGGGTGTTAGCTGGTTAAGACAAAGTTTTGTTCAAAATTCTTTTAATTTTGTGCTGCTTTAAAATTATTAGAAATTAATCATCTAGAGTCAAGTTTTATGCCTTAAATTTTAAATGGTGCCAAAATAAAATGAATAAAACATCATTTGTTATCAGTTTGGCTGTCATTTTAAAAAGTCAGAAAAGTAACGAACTTGCCTACTTAACTGGGTACTATACCTCTATACCGGATTATGAGGGAATTAGTATGATGCTATCTATCTTTCGTTATTTGTCACTGCGGTTCAAATCTAATTCCTGGAATGGATGTCCATTAGCAATTCAGATTCGACTTTAAGCATTAGGTCCCGGCATTATTAGCGCTTGTGTTGCAAAACAGTAAACCAAAGGCTTCAAACCAAACCCTGTCTGTTTTTCCAATAAGGCGATTTCACGCAGTAGGGCAAATCTCAATTTATGACAATTCTGGCTTTAGTTTCAAACGGAAAGACAGTTTATTCTTTGTCTATTGGCTGTTGTAAGCATGAAAATGAATGGGAAGGGCATTATAGTAGTTCGTGAAGTTGCGACAAATTGCTTTATAGGTGGTACATTGACTGATATCGTGAAAGTTAACTTTATTAATATAGGGATTCACTTCACAGTATTATGTTTACACGTGATACAAAATAAAGGTGCTACCATAATGTGGTCGTGATATGTCACTAGTGACTTCTGCGTCATAATGATGTCAGAGGGGAAGATTTATGGTACCAAATTCCCATCTCTGGCGATTTCTGAAGTCACTATGACGTGTAGGTCGCCCGTGATCTCTATTGTAATATGGTAAGATACATTTTCTCTTATTACGAAATTTTTCTTATTTATAAATGACATTCTATGATGTTTAAAACGACAGCTGTAATATTCAAATTATTCAATCTTATTATTATTCAAATTATTCAATCTTATTACGACAGGCTGTAATATTCAAAACTGTTTAAATTTTATATTTGTTTTACTATGTTAGGGTAACCGACCACGTTCATCAAAGAGCGATTTTCATGAAAAATATAAAAAAAATTATTAATTTATTTTAAAGATGAGTCCTTTAGCTTTCGAAAACAGTTTTCAGCTTGTTTCTAGAGTCATTAGAAGTCATGATACAGTTGTTTAATCATCACCGGAAGTAAGCAGTTAAAGGGTTTGACTTTGAGTGTTAGCATGAAAAACATCGTAAATAGCCTATTATAGCTTCTAAAAAAATAAATAAATTACTCCAGCATTATATGTTAAAAAATAAAAATAATAAAAAAAAATTTCAAAAACTGTGATTTGCCACACCCCACACCAGCAGTCAACTGCTAAAATAATAGAAAATTTAATTCAAATAATGAAGTATGAAACAAAGATTATAAATATAAATTCATTTGAGATGAGTTAGGGTATTTATGTTAGAAACTTACTTGAATTTTTGCTCTAAATTACATTGCAATAACTCATAAACTTTAGAATATAAAAGAATGTTGAATACAAATGGATTATATTCTAATTTAAATAAATAAAAGTGATATATTTTGTGTATTTTTTAGTTAGGAAAAAGTCAAAAAAAATTTTTTTATATCAAAAAAATTTTAAAAATATTTGGAAAAAAAAAGAATTTGTAAAAATAAAAAAAAAAAAAAAAAAATAAAAAAAATATTTTATTTTATTTAAAAAAAATAAAAAAATATAATAAAAAAATTATGAGAATTTAATAGAAAACAA
Organism: Pardosa pseudoannulata; assembly: GCA_032207245.1. Lineage (NCBI taxonomy): Eukaryota > Metazoa > Arthropoda > Arachnida > Araneae > Lycosidae > Pardosa > Pardosa pseudoannulata. The sequence goes on along the minus strand of CM063506.1, from coordinate 48,617,232 downwards.
TATAAACTATAGACAGTGGCAAAAAATTTTAAAAATTAAATAAACATAATAAAAAGAAAATATTAAAAAACAATATTAAAGTAATTTGTTTAATTGGTAAAAAAAAAAACTATTAAAAAATACATTAAAATATAATTGACTTACTTAAAAAAGTTAAAAGATAACTATTAAAAATTGTAGGAAAATTAAATGTTGATTAAGAGAAAAAAAATATATAAAAAAAAAAACACTTAACAAAATAAACTAAAAAAAAAATGTATTTCAGTAGGATTTAATCACTCTGTGAAACATTAACAATTGTAGGAACTAGTTGATGTTGAATACATTTTGTGTCTCGAGAGAGAAAAATTTATATATTTTCTCAAACTTGCTGTTGAAACAAATCCCTCTCGGTTTTACTCTAAATAAAAAACTATTTATTATTAAAAATAACAATTTTTTCTTGTTATTTTCAGTAGGATTTAATCTTTCTGTGAAATATTAACAATTGTAGGAATTAGTTAATGTTGAATACATTTTGTGTTTTGAGACAGGAAAATTTATATATTTTCTCAAACATGCTATTAAAACAAATCACTCTCTTTTTTACTCTAAATAAAAATATACCGACAAAACAAAAAAAATAAAAAAAAAAAAAAAAATCTAAACTCTAAAAAAAAACATTAATAACGTTGCCATTTTTTGAAACACAAACTTTTAGAAAACATAAATAATATAATAATCACAACTAGTAACTATAGTAACCAATCACAAAATATAATGTAAAGGGGAAATATTAGAGTCAAAATGTTTTACACATGAGATTTACATACGTTGATTTTTAAGATTACGTTAATTTTATTCCACTCTAAAATTTCTTTGGAGTGAAGAAAAGATAATACTTTCATCCCCATCTCATATCAATTTTTCTCATATTTCAGATTCCAGACATATCTGTTTTTTTTATTAAATATGTAATGTGCTTTTACAAGATACTTTAGATTGTTACGTTGAAATTCTTGTTATCTGATATTGGTCTCATTACCAAGATGCCGAGTACAAGGTCGTGATATGACTGTGGTATGGAATTTTTGAAAAAAATGTAGAGATAACTTACTCAGTAACTAATGGAAAGGAAATTACCAACATTTTAAAACCGGACTACGAAATGAAATTAAGCATCGAAGATATAATTATAAAATGTGTTTATTACGTCCTTGCAATGACGTAAATTATTGAGTATTTTTTCCAGTTAATAATCAAAATTCATTACAGTTGAACTGACGGTGTTAAAACATTTAAGAGTATAGAGTTCGGAATAAAATTTCATAATAGGTAATTAATTCTACTCTGATCTGATAATGACAAATTTATAATGTCAAATTAAGCTCAAATTATAATGTCAAATTGGTATGATGCGGTCTTTCTTTATCTGTCACTGCGCTTCAAATCTAATTGCTGGAATGGATGTCCATTAGCAGTTCGAATTCGACTTAAGCAGTAGGTCCCGGTATTATTAACCCTTGTGCTGCAAAACAGTAAACTAAAGGCTTCAAACAAAGCCCTGTCTGTTTTTTTTAATAGGTAGGTACATTGACTTAAATCGTGAATATTAACTTTATACGGATTTACTTCAATATTATGTTTACACTTGATACAAAATAAAGGTGCTACCACACTGCGGTTGTGATATGTCACAGGCAACTTCTACGTCTTAATGATGTGAGTGAGGGAAATTTATGGTACTAAATTCCCATCTCTGGTGATTTTTGACGTCACTGTGACGTGTAAGTCGCCTGTGACATATCTCTATCGCAATATGGTAGGAGCCATTTTCTCTTATTACGAAGTTTTTCTTATTTATAAATGACATTCTACGATATTTAAAATGACAGCTGATCCCGTCAGGCTGTAATATTTAAAGCTGTTTAAATTTTATATTTGTTTTACTCTTATAGCCATATAAAACAGTTTATGTTGCAACTTCACTTGCAAAGGTAAAAGTTTCAAAACAAATAGATTGCATAAACATTTTTAGAGAATTTTAAATGTTAAATTTAAAAACGGGGTGTTGACAAAATTTTGATACGCCCTAAGTTACTGATACACTTTTTACCACAACACCTCACTCTCCACTACTGAACAAGGTTCAAGTTTCACCATTTCTGTTCTAAAGTACAGCTGCATCATGCTCCAATAAGCCATTTCCAAAAACGCACAGCATCAAATTTACAACTATAATGCTGTTCAGGATTTACTCCGTCTCATTACACCTAATTAAAGCTGATGGAGATCGTCATTTGACGCCATGCTCCGGTAACATGATCGTGCTTTGTTCGCAAGTTTTTAATACCAAAATAAACTTAAAGCTTCAACGAGCTACACTTCGATTATTCTGGATCCGACGAAAGCCTAGTGTCTGATCAGTTTACCAAGAATGATCTCACATTTCAGAGAGTTCAGAAACATCGAATAAGAGTACAAGGCTAGGGTGCGTTTCGGTATCAAATGAAGAACATGTACCTGCTTTAACGGGTATAGTGGAAACTGAGTCTTCAAGCGCATCTACTAATGTTTGAGAACTATCAGTAGAACAAGGCTGCTACTCATGGCGATCATCTACACAACTAGATTATCTAATGACGTCTCTAGAAGTGCATTTCGGCATGTTGGGTTATGTTGAAGATTGAAGCTTTTGCTACTCTGGAGGGGATTTTCGTCATAATGACGTAGTCCGTCGAAAAATTCGATCGTTTCCGATCGACTATTCCTATCGTTTAGAGTCCCAGTGAGTAGCATCCCAGTATTCGGTATAATTGGCAACACTAAGGTCAAATTTTAAGGTCAAGCTAATTTTTTTCTATAAGAAAAGCGAAAGTCTACTGTTTTAATACCCATGTCAGCAATGGAATTCGAATATGCTAACTCCGGATATCAAAAGGCTTATCTTTTCGGCAAAAATTCCTATATATACCGCCGAGCGGTGGCCTAATGGTTAGGGCGCTGATCTTTGGTATCGGAGTGTGTGGGTTTGAATTCCACTGTGGTACAGACGCTCGTAGTCGTTCGGAATCGGCTTTAAGCAGTAGATCCCGATCTCATTAGCCCTCCTATTGCAAAAACCGTAGCTCTCCAAACTAAACCAAAGCTACATATAATACTGAAAAGAGAGCATGCAAAGATTTTTCAGAAGAGTACAATAACTGTTTTACCTCTATAAAAACAAGTTATGTCATGTACCTGATTCTCATAAACAACAAGAAATATTAACAGCAATTAACTATTTCCTTAATCATTTAAAATAGCGATAAATAATAAACAAAACTGAGACTCAAAGATCCGCAACATTTTAATTACATAATTTAACCAGCAAATACGTGCCCCGAGTCTCTGAGGCCCGAGCGTTATAAAAACATTTCACACAAAATCACACAATAGAAATAAACTTCCCAAATTTTCAGTAGCTGTCTTATAGGTCTTATAGACCCCAATAACATGCATTTCCTCAATTTCCTCTAAATGTTTTCTCACATAGGGATATTTTTAATTTATTCGGGCACCAAAGACTCAGTGCATGCGCATACACCTTTGTTTTTCTATTTAGTTTTTGTGGTCGGAGGAGAGAACCTATTAAAAATATATCGTTATTTGATTCAAAGGATGAAATAAAAGATGTGATTTAACTTGTGTGTCTTACGTTTGTATTTTTGAAATGCTAATAAAAAGATCTACAGTCAAAACACTTTTAAAAATTAATGTTTCAAATATTCCGAAATATATTTTTAACTTTTAATGAAGTACATTTGGTGATACAAATTTGCTATTCACCATCAAAAGCAATTTTGTTGGTATTTGCTCAGAAAAGTTGCACCGGACCTTCGAGACCCGGCGCGTTCTTCTGTAACTCCTGGAAGCGCGTACTCGCTAGGTAACCGACCACTTTCGGAGCCAAAATTTTTAAATAAGGGTTATTATGGAAATATTTTTTTAGTTATTGCAGTAATAGGTTATAAAACATAGAAAAATATGAAAATAAACATAAATACGTATATATTGTTTTAAAAATTGGCAAAAATAGAGAAAAAAACAAGCATTTTTTGACTTTACGCCAACACTCCTAACTAAAAAAATAAGCAAAACATATCACTTTTACCTGGTATAAATGTAGCCGTATATCCATTATTTATGCATTGAACCTCTAGAATGAAAATATTCTAAAGTATAAATGAGTTAACCTTTAATTTAGCTAAGTCTGGCAGCTACACCGGACATGTATATTTATAACTACTATATAACATAATTGTCAGTGTTCGCCACAGAGGACATTAATTATCTCAAAAATGGAAAATATATTTTTTTGTTTATTTTACAGAGATCCTAATGTCTATACAGACATGGGAAAATAACAGAAATTAAAAAATATTTGAAAAAACATCTTGTCAAATAAAGGCTTAAAGCCTATCAAGTAATTTAGAGCAAACCCAGATAGCAAATTTAGTTTGCAGCAAACTTGCAGCAGTCTTGCTTTGCAAGCCTGCAAACTTGCAGCAAGTTCAGCATGACAAGTCTGCAAGTTTGAAACAAGACTGCAGCAAGTCTACGCAAACTTCGTAGTCACCATACCTCCAACTTGCAGCAAACTTGTCATGCAAGTTACAGTACACTTGTCGTGCAAGTTTGCCGCAAACTTGTCATATCAAACTTGCAGCAAGTTCATTGCAAACCACGGTTGAGAAAAGTTGAGAAAAATTCACTTAAAAGTTAAAATTTTCAACATAGGTTTAACATGGCCCAATACACGTGCATGAAAACGAAAGCATTGCTTAGTGAATTAATAGAATTAACACATCTATTTAATTTATTAGAAATTTTAGATAGTTGCAAATTATAGAGAAATGCTACTTTAAAAAATAACCACACTTGAATAATTAAAATAATAAATGCCTTTTAAAAGATCCATAGCACCTTGCGGAATGGCGTGTCTGCCATGTTGTCAATCTTGTCTTTGGCCGGGAAAGGTTTGCGCATGCGCTCGTTATCTTAACTCTCATGCAATGATGGGAATTTTCGCTTGCTCCAAGTTTGTCATAACAAGATTGCCACAGTTTTGCAGCAAAATTGCTTTGCAAAGGAGTGGTCGCTTTATGCTCCGTCTAACTTGGAGGAGTTTTGCTGCAAGTTTGTCGCGTCAAATTTGTTATGACAAGATATTATCCAGAAAAAAATCAAACTTGCTGCAAGTATGCATGCTATCTGGGAAAATTCAAGAAAAAAATAATGAAGTTTCTAACATAAATGCCCCTAACTCATCTCAAAATGAATATATTTATAATTCCGAGATTCAATGCATACATAACATCATTAAAAGACATACAGTTAAGTTCTCATTAAATTCTAAAAATTATTTTAGCAGTTATGACTGTTGAGGTGTGGGGGTGGCTAGCAAAAATCACAGTTTTTAAGAAATTCAATTTAAAGATTTTATTAGATTGATTAAGTGTTTTATAATTTCATAAACATTCAAAATTATGCTGGAGTAATTTATTTATTTATTTCAAAGCTATAATACGCTATTTAAGATGTTTTTCATTCTAACATTCAAAGTCAAGCAGTTTAACTGCTCACTTCCGGTGTCTTTTCGACATTTCCGGTGATGAATAAACAGCTGTATCATGACTTCTAATGACTCTAGAAAGAAGATGAAAACTGTTTTCAAAAGCTAAAAGACTGATCCTTAAAATAAACGAATAAATTTTTTTCGATATTTTTCATGAATATCGCTATTTGAACTTGGTCAGTTACCAATATTTCATAAAAAATACTGTATTTTAGAATGGTATCCTTACGTCTGAGATGTTCTGTAATTAAAATAATAAAAAAAAATTTAAAGATTAAAATGATCATTAAAAGCTTAAAAGGCATTTAGTGTGCAATAAATCATGTTTTAAAAGTAAGTGTATTTATTACTTGCCTTTTCTTGATTTAAAGTTAATTTTTAAGAGTTATTTTTCAGCCTTAACAGTAAAAAAATGTTCGGCAAGAGCAGGATAACATTCCAGGGTTAAGAAGCAAATAAATTCTTACAGTAGCAAAAATAAGTAAATTGGGCGCACTTTCTAGCAAAATGTTCTTTTGGGAAGATGCAATTACATACTGATGGGCGCTAAAATATAAGTTAAGCTCTAGAAAGCAGAATGAAACGAACTTCAGAAAATAAACCACAATGATTTATGGCGCATTTAGGCAATTTCTGACAGTTCTACGATTGTAAAGCAGACTTAGCAATCAAAGCGTAAAAAATACGGATGCTTCGAAGTGAGAAGCGTGACAGTTATCTTTGGGGCAAGTAGAAAAAACAGCCCGTTTTTAAGAAATGAAATGCAGGAAGTGTTTGGTGTCGCTAAATAAATAAAGTTTGACAACGTAACGATTGCTTCAATTACACAACGCGACAGAAATGACACAACATTTATGGGTAGTAAATTTATCATAAATTAATGTAAGTTAATAAATTACTAAATATATTGGTATACTAATTATTAAATATAGATAATATGTCACATTGAAATACAATAAATTAGTTTCTTTCTTATTATTACTTGTATGTTACTGTACAAATGCCGTTCACAATGAAAATTAATTTTTACCTCAGTAAGATTATTTAAAATATTTGAAATGCAAATTTGTGGTAACAGTCTGCCTATTCGAATTAAATAGATGACATGTAAATTAAATTATAAATCACCCTATTATAAACAAGTAAAATGTAAATTAATCAATTAAAATATGTAAATTATGTAACTGCTGTTATCTTTATGTAAATTATCTATTAATTTAGTAGATATTATAAATTAATTCAATGATTTAAAAGATGAACTTTGTTTTAATATATCGAATTTAATAGGTAAGATTAATTAAGATTCGAATTTAATAGGTAATGAAGAATTTAGTTTGAAGTTTTATGACACCGCAAAGTAGGAATTAAACCTGGTCGTTGTTGAAATATCTCATAATTATTCATAATGTTTTAGTTATGCTGAAATGGGAAATAGAATATTATCCTGTTAACAAATATCAATCGTTTTGGCATCTGCCAGGTCCGAACTCGTCACCTGAAGATATTCTGACTACGTAACAACTACTACACTCTCTCGTTTCAGGCAATGATATTGTGATGTCCATACTTTGCGACTCCATGGTAAGCCACCAGCTTCCGCGCAACTCTACCAGCTCGAACAACTCAACTCTAACGTGCACGCAAAACTGAGCTGACAAACAAAGGGTTGGAGTGCTCGGGTGCAGACGCTCTCGAACAACGCTCTAGAGCGTATTACTTTTCTGTTTCTATTTCTAGGTGTGTTAATAAATATTTATAAAAGTAAATTTAGTCAATCATGATTAACTTTAATAGGAATTAAAAAACTTTTGATGCAATATCGAAGAATCCGTTTGATTTCGATCAGCACCGAGAAAAAGCATTTTCCCTTTTTCTGCAAACTTCCCCGGCATGTCTACTTCTTGTCGGAAGGTCTTACAGATTCTCCTTTGCCGTTCTCTACAGTCTATACCATCTGCCGTCTTATACAGTTGTTTCATGATCCTGATAGTTTTGATGATCTTAATTTTACAACTAATAAGCGCATTTAGATTCAAAAATAGCATTGCATATATAGTCTCAATATAGTATAGTATCAAATAGATAGATATTATTAAGCCGATACAATCCTTGTGCTGTAAAGTATTTTAGTCGTGTACATAGATTGAAAAACTGCACTAGACTGAAGAAGTTTCGGGTCTAAACAAGCACCATTAAACTAATCCATCTTTTGAAATATTGACCACGAACAGTGTGTTACAAGAATTACATTGACCACGAACAGGGTCTGGATGTTATTTTTATAATAATATAACATCCAGAATAATATATACAATATTTCTGTGGTGTGGAATGAACGATTGCTTATAGTCAGAGTGCCTCTTGCACTATTGTTGTTGTTTCTCATTCCACTTGTACAAACCAAGCACAATTGAGCCGGTTGGCTACTCGATTTAAAGCAAAGGGGTGCGCCTTTCATTTTAATGAGCACCGTTAAGGTGAAAGAACGACTTTGCTCAAGTGGGTCCTCGTAATTTTGAAGCAGGGACAAAGCAGAAGACCCATAGACTTGGCCTGCCATTCCCAGAGGTATTGATTGAGAACTTGGAGGACAATGTGACCACGTATTTATTTTACGTGCCCCAGTCTCCTTTAACGAATACGGTGGATCTTAAGCCCGCAACCTCTTAGTTACGAGATAGTTGCCTTTGCCGACTGATCTGCCGCCGCTCGCCTCTTGCACTAAAAACAGCATTGCAGTCTAGGTTGTAAGTTACAATGTCGTATCAAAACCACACGTCTCTAATTCTATTAAAAATTGAGGAATTCATCGGGATATTTGCATGCTTGTGCTTTTCTTTTCCCCACCAATTATTAGACCATAGATCTTATTGAGAAATTATACCTAATATACGTCGGTCGGCATAGTGAGAAAAATATTTATTCACCTGACACACTGGAGAGTGGAGTATCTAATCAGTAAAAGGCTTAGTCGTCTCCAAGTTATGATGAAATCGGTCTTTCTCCTAACAATGGAATCCCGTCTCGGAGAAAAAGCATCTCAATCATATCCATCACCGAAGTCATCTGAGTTTAGCAATAAATAATAAATAATGATTTATGTTTGTTTTATCACTTTGTATGTGTTATTCATACTTCGGACTAGGGTTCTAATGAAATACCTACCCTAGGGCCATTAGCAACAACAACTTAATGTACCGAGTGGCCATAATTAAACTGACAGTGCTCACAGTGTTCTGTAGCGCGATCTATTTGCGAGAATGACGCCACATTTTGTAGGAAGATTAAACAAGAGGGGGACGAAGGATTCCGCGAAAAAAAAATAGTTCCAAAAGTCACCGCTAGGGGAATATTTGGCGCCTGTGTTATAGAAAATAGAGTGTTAACAAATGCAAATTAATACGGAATTACCTTTTATTATGCACATTTTCTGATTTAGTTCAAGTGCAATATGGCAACACTTTTAAAATAGCGTAAAATCTACATAAACACCGATAAAGTCTCTTGATCTGCAATATCACATATGCTGAGCAGAAGAAGAAATTCTTTATTCAAATTTCAATTTACATCTATTGGCACACTTAAGAGATTAATTTCCGTATTGATTTGCATTTGTTAACACTCTGTTTTCTATTACACAGTGCCAAATGTTCTCCCAGCTGTGACTTTTGGAACTAATTTGTTTTTTCGCGGAATCCTTCGTCCCCCGTCTTGTTTAATCTTCCTACAAAATGTGACGTCATTCTTGAAAATAGATCGCGCTACGGAACACTGTGAGCAAGCACTGTCAGTTTAATTATGGCCACCCGGTATTCATGCCAATTCATGTTTCGACAGAATTTAGAAGAGGAACATTAATATGTATATTTATCAGAGGAACACATATTCGTTTTTACTGAGATCCGCTCAATAACTCTCCTTTTTTTACACCACCCGAAATCTGCAACGTCTTTCGAAACCTGTCAAACTTAACGTTGATGAGCGTGACAAATGCTACCGTATGCTGCCCCATCCTCTATTAAACATCTCACAGGAGTTACACCCCAAAGCAAACAATTTTGAACACTCGTGCCATTGGCTGTAGCAGTAGCTGACTTGGTGACATGTTCTAAACTGAAAAGAAAAGTAACACTTGGTTTCTTTCTTGTATAACTTAAATATGAACCATGTCAACGAAAAAGAGTTATGCGGTAGTCCAGTGACTGGAATAATAGATGAAACCACTTAAAACCCTCTGTGTTCGATTTGACGGATTTTCGGTAACGAGCGAGAACATGATTCTGTGGGCGAAAGTCATGAAAACGTTAAATTGTAATTGAATGCTCGCAATCATGAAGGTCTGGTTCACAGTCACGATGAGGGATAGGTTGTAATTAAGGAGCGCCAGCGGGAATTCTCACTTAACGCATAATAAAAGAGATCAGGGAGTTGGTTATTTCGTTCATTTACCACATTCTCACGCCGGTAAGTTTTTGGCCAGGTATCTGGACAGATCCGTTTCGTCCAATTTCATTCGAGGATGGTATTCGTAAATTAGCGTCGTGATACATTTCACGATACGCTTTTAAAGTGGAAAAGGTAAATTTATGTATGAATTCAAAGCACGTTTCTTGTGCCAGATGTTATTGTTGCCCTTATTATATATTACATGGCTATTCCATCCAAAATGGATGGAATATTGAGAAGATACACCTTACAAGAAAGCTAAATATTTTTAGTTACAATGTATATCAGTTTTTACTCACACAGTCATACTTTTTGGCTCTCTCGCTCACTCATTATATGGAAATCAAAGAAACAGACCCTTTAGTGAACTGTTATACTTGAAATTACTTATAGTGGAAAAAAGTGTATTCTCTATGATCCCACCGAGCTGTTGCTGCATATGCCACTTAGTCTAACCAAACACGATTGAGCCGGAGACTATGCGTATTAAGGCAAGAGGGTGAGCCTTTCCTTTTGATGAGAACCTTAACCCCTTCCGGTATGATTTAATAATGAAAAACTGTGCATGAAATAACCATTTAATTTTTATTTCAAAAACTTGTTTCATTTTACAATTCTTACATATTATTAATTAAAATCCACTTTTTACATAGTGTTAAATAATATCAGAAACAGTAAAATTAAGAAAATATCAAAGCAAAACATTAATAAGGTATACAGATAATAGTCTTCAAGCTAGTGGTACTTTTCAAAACAAAGTGCAAAGGAATTCTTAATTGTTTACACCGCCAAGTAGTCTCACTTTTAATTTGATTCTTGTAACACACACGGCATTTCTTAGTAGGTTTTCTTTTATTCTGACTCATTAATTTGGCAATGACTTGTACCAAGTAAACAATATGCAATAGTGACTTGTGATTTTCACAAGTGATAAAAGTGTTGCCAAATTCAGTTCACTAAAAATTTTAAACTAAATTAATTATCATATTTAACAGTAACTTTAATCGCATGACCAGTGTAGCTCGTCATTGTGTGGTATGGAATGAAAAACTAATGACGAGCTAGACTCGTCAATTTACCGGAAGGGGTTAAGGGTGAAAGTACGACTTAAGCTCAAGTGGGTCCTCGTAATTTTGAAGCAGATACCAAGCAGAAGACCCATAGGCTTGGCCTGCCACCCCTAAAGGTATTGATAGAGAGCTTGAGGGACATTGTGACCACGAACAAATTTTACGTGACCCAGCCATCTCAACACGTCGGATCTTATGCCGGCTTGAGTTCCGAACCCGCAACCCTCCAGTTACGAGAGCGTTACGCTAATACGTTGTCTTTGCCGACTGAGCTACCGCGGATCATCTCCCCGAATATAATAAAAAAGCCTCATAAGAGGTTTCATTGCCTTGAGAGGAGAGGGCGGGCACTGCAGCAAATTATACAAAACAGAAAATTTATACGAAAGAGACAGAACATTTATAGGATACATTTTATACTTAGTATTTTATATTAATATAAATGATATTTTATATCAATATAAATGATTGATTATTTTATATTTATTGATTATTAATTGAATTGTAAATAAAGTTACCTAAATTTCTTAAACAAAGTAATATTTAAATTACGTGGTTAATTTTAAGAAAAGTTGAGAATGTTTGGTTATTTCGAATTGGGAGTTGTCTAAACCGAAAGAAAACACATTTTTTTAACTCTAGAATTTACGCATTTCCATTATAGTCACACCTTTACTTTGTCCGAATCTCTTTGTGATGTTAGTAAGCTTCAAGGAAAGGGTTATCAATCTGAAAGAAATACAGACGAGTGACAGGTGGTGATGTCAAAACGTTGAATTATAGTCGATGTCAACTACTTCTGAGTCGGTCAATTGTTCACAATCAACAACTTCTCGATTCACATTTAAATATGATTGTATTTAAATGTTGAGCAAGAAGTTATTGCTTGTGGACAATCGATCAACTCAGAAGTACTTTATAAAGAAACGAAAAAAAAAATAATGATTTATCTGAAAAAGAATGAGAAGATACTGATGATGAAGAATAAGAGGTACGAACATTGGAAGCTATGAGTTATGTTATAAAAAATAAAGCGATTTGTTGAAGAATAAAATAAAGTTAAATATACTATTTTACATTCTGCAAGTAAACTTGAAGATTTGTATGTTGTGAAAAGCAAATTACTAATTTTAATATAAGAACATTGTAATTGTTTGGCTATATTCATCAATTTTACTTCTTCTGCCTGGACTTATTGAATAACTTAAGTAATATGTTACGTGTTTTTAGCGTAATTGTATAATCCGAAACGTTTTGCAATTTTCTTGAAATTTAACGCTAGATTTATGGACCGAGCCAATTTGACTCATTAAAAATTTGATCACTATATATATAAAACTTTAATATCACTTTTCAAAAACATACGTTGGTTTTTAGTTAAGTATTAAAATATATGTAAATTTTCATTCCTCTTCCCCGCAGACTCCTTCATTTCGCGCCGAACGATGGCCGAATGGTTAGGGTGCTGGCCTTCGGACCGAAGTTCGTGGGTTTACGAATCCAACAGTGGCATGGATGTTCGTAGCCGTTCGGAATCGGCTTTAGGCTGTAGGACCCTGTCTCATTAGCCCTCGTGTTGCAAAAAGTAGACCGTAGCGCTCCAGACAAACCATTTCGCATTATCAAATGTGGTATACCTATTTTCACGGTTGTGAGCCAATTTGACTCATAGAACGGTTTAGCAGTTAATCGCATAACATGGAATTTATTGGTCCTATCAAACCTGGGCAACAGTCAAGATTTTATTTTCCAATTGGCTGAAGAGCTAAGAAGTAAATATAGAGAAGAAGTCGAGAACACTTCCATTCCAATGACAGAAATTCGTGCTACTGACGCACGGAAGAATTGTCAAGTTCAACAATCATGCAAAAGAAACAGATGTAGAAACCATTGTGCTAAATGTAATAGAAATATTTGTGGAAAATGTGTTTCAAAAACAGATTTTATATGTAAAACATATTTTCCATGAAATTTTTGATAATAAACATTTCATTTAAATTAATTTGGAACTATTTTCTTTGTGGAAAACTTCAGTTTTCTTGTATGAGTCAAATTGGCTCACTTCAGTAAAAATAGGTATATGATCAACATCCCTAAATCTAGTGTTAAACTAACCAAGATAGATTGTAACAGTGCAATTGTTGGATAATTAATTTGTCAATTAGTCACGATTTTTATGTCTCACGTGAATTGATGTAAGACTAGAAATGAAAGTGGATTTCAATAAGTAGTTTGACTATTCGATATTGTTCAATCAGTCTGATAATTTTCAGGACAGAATAATAATGAAACTATCAGAAACTAACAAATTAAGGAGGATATGAACAACAGCTATAAGCCTTCATGCCAGCCTTAACCGGTAAATTCATATCAACTATAAGAGCCGGTCTCACCAAAGTCGTTTAACGGATAACCGCGATTAAGCCATGACGCCAACCAATGGTGGGACGCAATTCTCCGTTCAAACAGAGATTAATCGTAGTTAACCGTTAAACAACTTTGGTGAGAGCAGAACTTAGTGCACTAATTCAAGAATTTTTCACGCAGAATTCCCGATGATCAACTTTCTTTCACATACATTTTTCTATAGAGAGATTTTGAAAATATTTATTAATCAAACCTGTGCTAAAGGAGCTGCGAAGCTTTGACGACGCTTTACACTAATTTTCGGTTTTCAAAAATTTTTTTACAAATTTTAATAAATACCTGAAAACCATAAACTTTAAGTTCAATATCTGAAGTTGTAGAAAATGTTCATATAATTCATAAGTTATTTTATTAGCATTTTTACTAATTAGCAAACATAAGTTATTTACACAATATCTATCTGAATTAATTCATACTATATCCTTAAATTAATTATTTGAATATAGATTTTGTATTTTTAAGAACTGTATTTAGTAGAAACATACAATGACAAAAACTTTAAATGATGAAATAAAACTAAAAAGGAAGGAAGAACAATATACTAAACAAATACTAAATCTATAATAAATAATAAAAAAAAGAAAAAAAATGGAAAAGATCTCACTCAATCTTACAGATCAGCGTTTAAAACTATCTTTGCTCAACTGTTTCTGTTAATATCGGATTGTAAATCGTAGTATGAACCACGGACAATATGAAGTTTAAAAAGCTGTATCCAAGCAACCAAAAATGGACATAAAAGCACATTACTGTATAAATAATGCGATATAAGATAAATCCCATAATGTTCTTTACTTTCATCTTGACTTCAAACGTTCCGATCGTGAGTAATGATTCAGAGAAAAGTATACCGCAGAAATGCATTAATAAAAGTCCTTAGTATTAAACGATTATACTAAAGCTTACCCACTGACCTGGAAAACGAGTTCCTTTTAATACCTCTTTTTCAAACAGGTGCTCTTTTACGCGATATCAACTAACGGGATCTTCACTGACCAAAAGACAAACAAGAACAAACCGACTTTTTTGTTGTTGTTCATGTACGATACACACTTGTAAAAGTGGAGGAACAATAGATATCCATACGCAATGGGACATCGGAGATTTATCGACCAGATTCGCCTTCCTCTGAATCCAAAAAAGCCTTAAGTCGGCCAACAATGGGGCTTAGCATCACGATACATGTGAAAACTGAATTAGAAATTCTAATTTCGACGCAACGGTTGCTAATGACCCGAGAGAGCAGCATTGAACTTGCCATCAGCAGTCATGAAGTAGTCAAAGACCCCGATAACCGTGTTATTTTTTTTTGTTTGTGTTTCTTCAAGCAATTTCTCACTCTTCTGTTTCTAATGAAGTTGCAGATGGTTCCACAAGCTATCTGAAATTCTTGTGAAATACTCCTACGCTTTTTGAGAGAAGGTGAATCACAATTCAGAATGAAAATTCCTAACTTTACCCTAATATAAATATTTAAATATTATTTCACTTTATAAAAGAATCAACGCAGCTTAGCATCACAATACATGTGAAAACTAAATTAGAAATTCTAATTTAGAGGCAAAGATTGCTAATGATCCGATTCAGTAACATTAAACTTGAGACCAGAATTCCTGAAGTAGTCAAAGATCCCGAAAACCGTGCTTTTCTTCAGCGATTTATCGCTGCTTTTTCTTACAGAGTTGCAGATAATTGCGTAACCGCGCCCGAATTTCTATAAAATAATTCCAGTTTTCCCGGTGGTTTTCCAACACGAAATATTTTTTAAAATAATAGTTATCCTTATAAGCACAAAATGATTTAAAATGGATTTTTATACTACAAAAGACAGAGGTGGGGGCAAGAGGTAAGGTCCACAACTAAATGTCATTAGTTTGTATTTTTGCTATCTTTCTACAAGAGCATAACACATTTACCAATCGAGATTTTGTGTTGTATTTGCATGCCCAAAGAATAAATTGAACGTAAAACTTAATCTAGAAAATAATTTATTTAATGGTCAGTTATGTAAAAACATATCATTACAGTTAAATTGTTTCTCACAATAGAGCGATTTCATACAACGTCATAGACGGCTTTAATGTCCTTCTCATTCATTTTCATGTTTACGATAACCAATAGGCAACCATTAAACTGCTCTTCCGTTTGAAATTAAAGCCAGAATCGTCATAAGTTGAGATGTCCACTACTGCGTGAAATCGCCCTATTAGACTATCAGAAAGAATAAAAACCATTGACAAACACTGAAAAAAAATCATAAATTCTTTTTAAAAAAGGTTAAAAATATCACAAATAAACTGTATATTATTTTAGCTATTTCTATTCTCGAAATTTTAAAACAAGTAAATTTGTAATTTTGAATGTCTTATTCAATCTTTGCGAGGTGTGGATATTGTTTTATATGCGATTTAACATATAATTATCAACTCTTTCCTCTAGTAAAATGTCTAAATGAAATGTGTGCGGTCCTCTACATAATTACAATCACACGAAATGACTTTCTATGGTTAAAATGTTGCCCACCCCTGGTACAAGATTCTATAAATGAAAGGTTTAATCAAATTAAATGAGCAAAGGGAAAATTCAGAAGTTTTACTCAAAGAATAATTTAAATATATTGATATTATATTATTTTTAGTTTATATAAATCCTAAATTTACCGATTAGTGAAACTAGCATCCTCTTCACAAAGCACGTTTATAAATCAGAAGATTAATACATCAGAAGGAAAGAATGTGTTTTAATATCCATCATTTTATAATTTATATAAATCACAAAATTCACTGATTAGGTAAACAAACATCCTCTTCACAAAGCACGTTTATAAATCAGAAGATTAATACATCAGAAGGAAAGAATGTGTTTTAATATCCATCATTTTATAATTTGTATAAATCACAAAATTCACTGATTAGGTAAACAAACATCCTCTTCACAAAGCACGTTTATAAATCAGAAGATTAATACATCAGATGGAAAGAAAGGTATATTAATTTCCATCACCATAAGGTGATAGTAATTAATTTAATTATTGCCCGATCAGACAATTTAGTTATTACTAATAACTAATTTAAACAGTTTTAAAACAAATGTTTTCGAACGTTTTAAGTACTTGAGACACTCTAAAATTCTCATAAACCTTCGGAATTTTCGAAATGTATTGACAATTAAGGGTGATGGTCAAGAAAATGTTGGGAGCCTCTGGATCAAATGGATGTACAGTAGAATTCGTTTAACCAGGATAATGGGGAAATGCCTCATTCTGGAAAATCAAATTTATGCAAACGTCAATAAAAATATTGACGTTATGTTTCTTAATAGTCAAATAGGCAGATTAAACAGATATAGATAATCTGGAACAATATTTTGTATAATTAATTATCATTGATGAGAGGGTGTTTGAATTTTTTTTTTTTTTTTTTTTTTTTTTTTTTTTTTTTTTTTTTTTTTTTTTTTTTTTTTTGTAAAGAGGTTGGTGGTCCAGAAAAGGTTGGGAAACTCTTGTTCAAATGGAGATACAGTAGACGCTAGATTAACTGGAATCATGGAGAAATGCCTCATTCCAAATAACAGAATTTACTTAAACTTTAATAAAAACTTTTGTAATAGTAGTAGAAAATGTAAAAGTATTATACAAAAAGGACGTTAATAATTTAGCTAATACAGTGAACTCCGCTTAATGTGATCGCTTTTAATGTTATCAATCGCTTATTGTTATCGAAATCACTTGATCCCGATTTTCTTTATTCATTTGTATATTAAAATTATCGCTTTATGTGATCATTACATCGGTAAAAGTTATCAGTTTTTGAACCTCATTTTAACTGGCAAAGGAATATTCCCAATATATTCAGAAGGAACCCATTCTTTTCTTTCCCTTCGCTGTTGCTTGAATTTCCGAGAATTCTCCTTTTCCAACTAGGGAAATGTGGAATGAACAAAGAAGTGGGAATTTCACGATCGTGGAATTTTTCAGAAATACGCACACCCTGCTGGTGGTCAATGGTTGTCAGATAAGCAGAAGGCAACACATTATTATCGGAACTGAGAAGGAGCGTATTCACATTTTATGCCTTGCTCGCTTACATGCAGCTTGCCGATATGGAAGCCAGAAAGCGAAATGAGTCAACATTAAAACAAAAGATCGAAGTTTTAAATCGTTATGACAGGTTGATTATGATTAAGAACAATTTATCAATGAGCTGCTGCGAAAAAATTTTAGACAGTCAACAATTGATGAAAATTTTTAAATTATGTATACAATTCTTATGTTTTAAAGAATAATATACAATACATAAATATAAGGTGTGTTTTTTAATTTTCTTTTGAAGTTTTGAATTAAAGGGGGGTCGTAAATTTATCTAATTTTGCATATCGTTTATTGTTATCAAAATCACGGTGCCCCACACTGATCACGTTATGTGGAATCCAATGTACTATAGAAAGGTGAAAAACAAATTGTTTCATCATTTTGGGAAAACCGAAATGTTAAACACCTGTCTTTAATTTTCTCTTGTTGGCTAAAATGAATTTATGAGCTATATTATTAATATTCAATTGCTAATTTATAAATATAGTTTGTTTTTCAGTAGAAATTTAGCAATTCCAATTAGTTTAAAAACAAATTATCTATCTCATAAAAATTTCTTTCCCGAGAACGTGTTGAGTCAAAGTTATTTTAAATATCACGAGTTGAAATTTGAGAAATTCTAATTCACTGATCACGAGCACCACCTACAGCCTTTATTCTCTCAAATCCTCGTGACACTCCCACCGATAAAAAAAGCAGTTGAACGATAAGCATTAAGCAAACCTGATAGCTAACGTTTAAAGAATAATGGTCACTTAAAGCTGTAAGGGCTAAGTTTTGCAGACAGTTACTCTGCGATTCAATGCTATGCATACCAAAAAAGAAATGTGTTAATAGATCATAATGAACGAAACAAGAAGATGGAATTGTTAAATGCATTTTCATTAAGATGGGTTTGTGCATGCCATATTGCAGTAATCACTATTAATCTTAACATATGAGAAAAGATCTCTTTAGCCAATTCGTATTTAAAGAATTCTTTAAAAAATTATGCCACGTGTCTTCCGAGAATAATCTCTAAGATTATACCTTTTCTTTTCTTTTAAATTAATTCCTGTTTAATGTTATTTTTGTTTGAAAAAGAGTATATCAAAATGTGTAGCAAATAATTCAAAATTAAATGTATTTTTCTTATTATAATGTATCTTCCTAAAGAATTATCGTAATGTGAACCGGCCAGAGGCAATTTTATCTCCCCCATAGATTAACATTGATCGATATGAATTCAATGTGGCAATTACAGAATTTGAGTTGGTTTAGAGTACTACGGTCTACTGTTTTGCTATACGATAGCTAGTAATACCAGGACCTACTGCTTTAAGACGATTCATATGTAGCCTCCACACTATGGCGAGTTGTTCACCACTTCCTGATGATGATTTTGAACGATGGTTCATGGGTTGCATCCACACACTGGGCCACTAAATGAGCCGAGCGAGTGGATTCCTCCAAAAGGTCTACTGCGCACTGTAGTTGCGCATCTGGATGCCTTTGATCTTTGGAGAAAAACCGCCTCCGAAGCCATCGTCCCCCAAGGCTATTTTATCGTCTATCACCATCGACTACGATAAACCATACCCCCTCCAGACGGTGGTGATGGCTGCAGTGGTCCATAATGTGGAGGGGCCTTGAACAGTTACGAACATCCATGCCAGCAGTGAGATTCGAATCCACGAACCCCCGGTTACGTAGAGACGCGCCTTACCCATTCGGCCATCTTTCGGCAGTTGGAGTTTCATACCCACCTTAACACATTCATAAATATGAACACTATGAATTCATTTTCATGGTGACACAAAATGACATGAAAGATGCAATATTAAAATTTATGAACTCCATTATGGGTAACACTGTTTAGATCTCGTTAAAAAAATAAATATTACACTTATTTAAAAAATAAATCATCTACTTTTTATAAATATTTTCTCTGCGGATGTATTAACATTTATCTGCTGTTGTGCGATCTCCCAGATTTCTTCCTTAAGAATTTTAGCTCCTGTAAATCATAATTAATCCTGGACTTATTCCATATCTTCTTACAGCGTGCTGTCAAAATCATTTACCAAGTAGCAAACTGAATAAACGTTAAATGAAATAAACAACCTGAGATAGATTTATCGCACAAAATACATCAACATTCATTAAATGCTAAGCTAAGGCTATTTTAAATGCAACTAAGAAATGCAACTAGGAAAATTCTAATTTACTAATCACGAGCAAAACTAACGGCATTTATTTACAAAAAACATCTTGAAACAGTAGTTGAAGGCAGTTACTCTCACTGTTGAAAAAGGAAATAGATAAATATTACAAAAAATCTGAAACCTAATCCATGGCGAAGGACGATTATCGAAACTCCAATGACTAAATTTTCCAGGCACTCACTTTGCAGGTCAATGCGATGCGTATCAATGAGCAAGTACTATCTAGTAAATCATAACGAATGCAAGACCTGTCAAAATTGTAAAATTTATTTTCATTAATTCGGTCTAAAGTCGAAAGTCATAGCATTTTAATTTTATGATGACGTAAAATGACATGAATACTGCAATTTTCAAATTTATAAACAACATTATCTCTAGTCCATTTAGTTCTCATATTTTAACTAATAATTTCGGTTCTACAAAATTATTCATATTTCAACTCGTTGTATTAACTGTTAGTTCAAAGATAATCGACCTGTGTTTGAAAAAAATTTTGCTAATTACTATGTTTTTTTATACTTCCAGAACCTTGGTACACAGTCATTTGTGACCACCGTCGATAAAAAGCAAATGTATGAAAAACATTAAACAAAACAGATAGAAAACTTTTAAATAATATCTATTCAAAAGTTTTCATAAACTGTGATATTTATAAACTGCAAGGTGGAAGAGGAATGATGTAATGTTGATTTTTGTTTGTGTTGTATTAGAAGGTCATATTTTTGAAAACAAGGGCGATAATTGGACAGGAATCGTCTGATCGAAACCAATATCGATCAGTTTCAAACATCCATGCTTAGAGCTTGTTTCGAATCCACAGATTCCGATACCAAAGGTAGCTTCCTACTGGTTTGGATCATTATATGGTAGTTCGGAAAAGGAATTAAGCCAGTTTGGGGTATACATAATGAAAATGGTTGAGAGTTGATGTTTTAAATGTAAATCAGTTTTAGGTAACCTCCTTCTCCCAACATATCTTATCCCCTAATTTATAACACTTTATAAACAACATTATCTCTATTTCATTTAGTTCTCATATTTTAACTAATAATTTAGGTTCTACAAAATTATTCATATTTTAACTCGTTGTATTAACTATTAGTTCAAAGATAATCGACCTGTGTTTGAAAAAAAAATTTGCTAATTACTATGTTTTTTACTCTCCCAGAGCCTTGGTACACAGTCATTTGTGACCACCGCCGATAAAAAGCAAATGTATGAAAAACATTAAACAAAACAGATAGAAAAATTTTAAATAATAACGATCATCGAAATAACAATGTTTAACATTTTGCTGAGGTCAGTTTGCAATTCATTGTGATGAATACATGTATCAGTAGATCACAAATGCAACAGCTGTCCAAATTGTAAATTTTTGTCAGCTGTTCATTATTACCTTTGTCGATACAGCCGGGCAAGAATGCTACAACATTCAAATTTATTAAAAAACTTGTTACACTATTTGATAGAGAGGTCATATTTTAATGAAGACTTTCAATATGACAATATTATTTAAATTTCAACTTATAATCAACTTAATTTTTTTTGCTTACAAACTTAGATTTTCTAAAAAAAAAAGAAAAAAAAAAGGAAATCAATTTGAATAAAATTGTGTACAAAACAAGGAATTTGAAAATCAATGGTACATAAAAAATTATCGTTGTAGTGTCAACAATGGTGTTAGTTCTTACATTGCTTAAATTAGGATGCAAGAACAGATTTTTCATTTACTACATTAATTTTCATTGTCTTATTACTTAAATGAGAAGAATGGCTCTTTTGTCAACCAGTTTTTTTTAAATTTTGGAAGAGTAGATAATGGTTGCCATTCGCATACAGTTTTTTGAATTTTTATCAGTCATTAGTCAATCATCATCAATTTATCAGTTCAAATTTCAACTTATAATATTCACAATTAGTTATAAGGATTTTTAATAAAATTTTCACTTCCAATAAAACTATTAAGGCACGCTTATATCACTAAATATAGTTTGAGCGATTTTAATTTACTAATGAGGATCAATATTAATGCTTTTTATTTGCTCAAAACGTCGGGACGTCCCAGTGTTGGATTTCATGAGTTCGAATCCTATTGATGGTACGGATGTCCATAACTGTTTAGAATTAACTTAGCATTAATACCCAATCTCTTTAGCCCTCGTATACCAAATCATTGACCGAAGCACTGAAAATCAACGTTTCATTACACAATAGCTGAAGTCAGTTACTTTCACCGATAAAGCAAATAAATGATGAACGTTAAACAACACAGTGATAGTGAATTAGTTACTAATAGCTATCATCGAAGTTGCAATTCTTTACTTTTCTCTGCGGTCACTTTGTAAGTAAGTGCGATGCATACCAACGAGTCCTTGAAAGAGAAAAAAAATTTCCTATCCAATAATGAACAAAGCCTACAAAATTACCCAAGAGATTCTTTGTCGACTCCGGTGTGTACACACGTTGTTGCCCAAGTTGTCAAAAACAATGGAACCGAAAGTCCATCCCAAGATTTATCACGACTCTTCCTTCTTATTTTTTTCGGCCTTCTCAGGCGTCGGTAAGTTTAAAACCATCGACAATAGGCGATGCGGAGGAGAATTTTAGAGACTCATCTCCGAAAAGCACATTAGAAATCCTGATTTGAATGCAAGGGGAAGATGCTAATGGTATGAAACAAGAAAAGTTATGCGACGTTGAACTTTGATTCAAAGTGCGATGGGTAAATGGCCTGACAATAATGAAGACTGTCTGCACATATCAGAAAAACAGAAATGAAATCGACGAGATATCATATTACTCTGAAAACATATTTGGTTAATGTGAGAATAATGCAAGATCAATACACTCTGTATTAATAGCGTTTGCTACCTACGGGAGATTTGATCTCTTTTGTTGTTTTCTCGTGCACGGTAGATGCATAAAATGATGTAGTCATCCAAAAATTCGTGTTAGGCTAAGTGTCAAATACAATAAGTTAAACTAGAAGTTGTCAAAGTTATGAAGTTCCTGAGCCACCGTACCGTTTTTCAACTGTGATCTACCAAAAATACCGGAATAGAAATAAACAAATCTTATTTTTTCAAATCTTACATTTATTTTGCATACAAAATTAGATTTTCTAAAAAAATAGGAAATCAATTTGAATGAAATTATGTAAAAAACAAGGAAGTTGAAACTCAATGGTACACAAAAAATTATCGTAGTAGTGTCAGCAATGGTGTTAGTTCTTACATTACTTAAATTAGGATGCAAAAACTGATTTTTCATTTACTACATTAATTTTCATTGTCTTATTACTTAAATGAGAAGAATGGCTCTTTTGTCAACCAGTTTTTTAAACTTTGGAAGAGTAGGTAATGGTTGCCATTCGTATACAGTTTTTTTAAATTTTTATCAGTCATTAGTCAATCATCATCAGTTTACCAGTTGAAATTTCAACTTATAATATTCGCAATTAGTTATAAGGATTTTTAATAAAATTATGTAAAAAACAAAGAAGTTGAAACTCAATGGTGCACAAAAGATTATCGTAGTAGTGTCAGCAATGGTGTTAGTTCTTACATTGCTTAAATTAGGATGCAAAAACAGATTTTACATTTACTTCATTAACTTTAATTGACTTATAACTTTAATGAGAAAAATGGCTGTTTTTGTCATCAACCAATTTTTTTTTCAATTTTGGAAGAGTAGGTAGTGGTTGTCATTCGTATACATTTTTTCGAATGTTCATAAGTCATTAGTCAATTATCATCAATTCATCGGTTTAAATGTTCATCAGTCAAGCCTTTATAAATTTTATATTGGATATAACTTCACACGGATAAATAGAGCAGAACATTGCCTTCCTGTTTAGACTTACATAGTTTTGTGGAATATTCAAAAGATAAAGCATTTTGAAGTGAATTTAAAACATAAATCATCATTTCAGTTTAACGAACATCATTTGTAAAGCATGACATTACAAATGATTAAAACTTTCCCTATGGTCTACTAGTAGCTCGTGGTCGACGGCTGGTTGATCTCTGAGCTAGACGATTAAAATTTGAAATAAGGCCTCCTATTATAACTGTAGATGTTCATCAAAGTAATAAAATAATAAAGTTCACTTACTACACGCTAGTTAAATTTAATTACAATTAAAATCTGGAGATAGTTTTTCTTGCAAAATAAGTCATAGGTAATTAAAATTAGTTTTAAGTCATGCTATAGAGAATTATACACTGACTGTCACATTTGGCGTATTTTGTTCGGCCATTTGAGCAGAACTATCTTTAACAATACTGTCAGTCCTATTTTTACACGAGGAGCTTCAAAACAATAATATTCATAACAATCTCGAGGTAAACTTTTATGCCCAATATTTTCACTAAACTTCATATATCACAATGTAAAAACCGCTGTATTCAAACATCTCGCTCACCTGAAGCTCATATAAGGCTCCTAACTTAAGTAATTAAAAACAGCTTAAAAGAATTTTTAAAGAAACTTTCCACTTCAGTGACACTTTTTGAACACCTGTGCATCAAATATTGTCTTCAAATTATGTATTATAGTTCTTCGCCAGAGTTGGTAGAAAATATTGAAAAATTGATGACTGGTATATTGAAGAAGTGAATACAGAAATAAAATTTTTTTGTTTCAGTTTGAATTTTGCCTCTTTATAAATAATTTTTTAAATACTACTTATATCAACGTACAGTGTTGTTGTATTATAAAATTTATCACATAAATATGCTGCTTGCTTTGTTTATATTTTTAATTCTCAATGGAGATACTTTAATGGTAGCTATTCAGCTGTATTTCAAGCCCCTTTTTTCCCGGTTAAAAGCAGGCGATTAAATTTATCAATTTATCCCCTATATAATAATAGCCTAAGTTATCTGTACGTCTGTCCTCCAATTTATGAAGCGTTTGGACCTGGAATGGATAGAGACATCCATTGAAAGAGAATAAAGTTTATCTTCTCCTAAACTATCGATCCGATTCTAAAATAAATTTGTATAAATATGCTTCATATCACAGGAGAAAATACTGTCGTCTTTAAAACGTTCGAAATCCAACCTTTCCCTCCTTTTCGAGAGTTTAATGCCATTATTTCAAGCCCTATTTTCCCCGGTTAAAAGCAGGCTATTAAATTTATCCATTTATCATTTAATAAAGAGGTAAAAATAACAATTTTTTCTAGAATTGTGAAGTCATTTCTTTAAACATCTCATTTAATCATTTCCTATTTTAAACTATTTAAATATCGTCTACACTATTTTAATATCTTTTATCACTGAACTTAGATATTACGTAAATGATTTTCTTTTATATTTGGCTTAAATAATAGATTAGGTACATACGTGATCATTTTAAATTGAATCATCGATTATTTTTTGTTGCAATGAAACTTTTACCACCGGTATTAACAATGAATTCTTTTCATATAAGTCTAGGAGTCTATTTCACGGACTAATAAATATCAAACTTTTAATTTATATATATTTGGAAATTAAGAAGTTTGATCTTTTGTGTGTTTGTTTATTATACATAACCACACGGTTTGACTAAATGAATTCAATGGGATGCTAAACTGCATTCACAGGATCGGGAAACTCTAGAGGAGTATGAAGATAAATAAAATATTGAGAGTAAACCAGATAGTTCTCAGCCAAAAAGCAAACCCTTTTTTACCTGCCTCATTGGGTACTTAACAGTTCTGGAATATTAAAAATTATACTAATCCCGTCATATGATGGGCTATATGCTAGCCACATAATAAATAGGTAAAAATATTATTTTTTTCTAGCATTATGACGTCATTCCTTTAACCATCTCACTTAATCATTTCTTATTTTAAATTATTTAAACATGGTCTGCATTATTTTCATAAGTTTTATCACTGAATTTCTTTCTTATGTAAATAATTTTCTTTTATATTAAGCTTAAATAATATATGAGGTACATATGTGATAGTTTTAAATTTCATCATCGATTATTTTTTGTTGTAAGATAATTCTCAGCCAAAAAATAAACCATTTTTTTAGCTGCCTCATAGGGTACTTAACAATTCTGGAAAATTAAAAATTTTAATGATTCCGCCACATGACGGGCTATATGCTAGTTCTATAAAATCATTTTAAGCATAACAATTTAAAAATAGGTTTTGTAATTGATTTTCAGATAATAGTGTGCGAGAGAGTTAATCCTTTAATAACAGAAAAAAACCTATTTCATTTGTGATTGAAAAAATGTTCTAAAACACATTGTTTCCCACCAACTTGTTCAGGAAGCAATGAAACTATGTCTGCATGGAAACTCGTGTCAGATACACCAGCTGTCACAAATACATTACAATAGAACCGCTTCTCGAAGGTTTTTATGGCAGAAAGTTTCTTGCGCTTCCACGATGCCATGTGTTGTCCTGTTTTTAACAATGAGACGACTTGATTGGTGTTGCGTTATCACATATACTGTTGTACTAAAAGGGATATTCATACAAGCGGCATCAAATACTTGTTTTCTACTGAGGACAATGAAAGTGGACAATTTAAATAAAGAGTGGAGATCAAGTGGTTTACTTTTAAGATCCCGATTGTCTGGAGGAGTAATAATTGAATCAGAAAAACAATAATAATAATAATGGGAAGAATGAGGAGGTGGAGGTTATTCTATTTCGAATCACTCACTGTGACTCGTCACTTACTGGAGCTCCAAAAAGAACTATTGTGGGAATGAGCAAACCTAAATTGATTCTAAAGTTGATCTTATTGAATTAATAATATAGACGCTTTACTGTCATTGTTATGAGTAAAAGTAAATATTTTTACTGAGCATTTACATATTAAATTCAATATATATGTCGGGTTGGGGGCGGACAACTTTATAATCTTTATTATGCAACTTGAGGAAAATTTTGGAGAATATTAAAAAAGTATTTAGAAAACAGTACAAGGTTATTACTAAAAAATGAGTTCCAATACCTCTGTACTTCGGTAGCGGAGTTTGTGTTCAAATCCCACTGTGGATGTTCGTAGCCTTTTGGAATCGGCTTTAGGCTGTAAGACCCGGTCCCATTAGCCCTCGTGTTGCAAAAAGTAGACTGTAGCACGCCAAACCAAACCAAACCAATACCTCTGTAGAAAATTTTAACATAAGGACGTTGAGATGTGAGCCAAAACTGCACCGAACTTATAAACATTATATTAAATTTTAGTAAGGCCAAGTTTCACCATATTCGGTTATATTTAATTGGTGTTTAGCTACACCATAAGTATTAGCTTTTAATCTACAATTAAATCTAATCGGTTATATTGATGGCTAATAGTAAGGATGCTTTAGAAAAAACTGCTAGGAAAAATTATGCGTATTTATAAATGTAAACTTATGTATAAATGTTCCCTTTTTACACAACATATCAGGGTTCTTATTCGATCGGTTATGTTATACACAGACTAACTGGCACGTCCTAAAAAGTTTCAAAATCCTTGGAAATGAAACTAGGTCGATTCCTATTTAAAACTTATTTAAATTGCTGGAAAAATTTAGTACTGAAAATGTGTTTTAAAAATGAGTTTATAAACTTTTATGAGTCTGCTTAAATTTTATTTGTTTACTTATTTATCTTAGCATTATCATTTAGAGCCGGTCCCACCAAAGGCCCTTACTCTGGACTTTGCGGTTCGGTTCGAACCTTCGTTGTGACCCAACTTTGATGTGAGTTTGCGTGTAGTATGAGAACAAAGGATCAAGCTGACTTCAAAATGACGTCACAACGAAGGTTCGAACCGACTCGCAAATTCAGGGCCTTATACTGGACGTTGCGTTTCGGTTTCAAACCTTCGTTGTGTCGTCACTTTGACGTCAGCTTGCGGACATTATGCTAGCAAATGATCAAGATAACGTCAAACGAACGTTCGAACCGACTCGCAACATCCAGAATAAGCCCCCCAGAGTTAGGCTCAAAGTCGTTTAACGGTTAACCGTGATTAATCTCTGTTTAAACGGAGAATTGTGTCCAACCATTGGTTGGTTTAATCACGGTTAGCCGATAAACGACTCTGGTGAGATCGGCCCTTAATGTTTTTCATGATAAATACGTCAAAGTGGTTTTTACTAAAAAGCTTAGCATCACACAGGTTGAATAATGATTGAACGTATAGTTATCTTCTGGTTGGTACTAGAGTCAGCGGGTTCGAATCCTTCTTTAGGAATCTAATCTTTCGGGATATACTTTAATAGGTTCTGACCTATGTAGAAGTCCTATTGTAGAAAATTAACTTCAGAAATAAAAGGTGCAAACAAAAAGTTACTTCCAACAAGTTGACATTATCAAGATATAATGTAAATGCACAAGTTTCTCATTTTAGAGTCATCATGTAAAAATTCAACATTTGTAAAGCTTTAAAATAAAGATAATTAGCATAATATTAAAAAAAATGTCATACAAGCTGTTGGAACACACAAATACTTAATTTTTTTTACTATGTTTTAAAGGTAATTTAAAAGTAATTAACTTATCAAGAAAAAGAAAAATTAATTAGAAGAAATGAACAAACAATTAAGACAACAGTAATTTTTATAGCATATAGATAGTTATTTAATTAACTCACAAACACTTTAAAAAAATTCATACTATATTATAAAGATAACTGAAAAGGAAATATACCTTCATTAAAAGAAAATTAAAACAGTTAAATTAATTAGAAGAGATGAACAAACATTTTAAAATTAAGAGAACAATAAATTTTATTAAATAGTTATTAAACTAATTCTTAAAATTTTTAATAAAATTATTCGCATGTCTAGAGCTATTCTTCTTAATAAATAGGAAAAGAGTAAGTAGAATTAAAAAGCATTTCAAACTTTATTAGTGACAATCATAAAATCAAAGTATGAGATATTTTCTAGAAAGTTCTCTCAAGGAGAGTTACTTTTATTTTTACATTTCACTGTGGGGCGATATCAAAGGCACCTCATTAAAATTTATTCGTAAGGGTTGCCTCATTAGTCTTTCAAGTTGAGGTGTAATTAAAAGTTCGTCCTCACAACGTTAATAAATATTCTCAGAAATCATTTTCTAACAACATTTTCTGGTTCTTGTTGAAATTATATATACAAAGGTACCTTTAAACAGTGGACTTTAACAGAAATAAATGTTTTTTTCTCTGTTATTGAGAAATGTCGGTATTGGGGAAGAGAAATTTTCTTTTGGATTTTAGTATGATATCTAAAATTCAATAACTATTATTATAAATACATACCAAAAAAATCTTTACAGAAAGTATTTGCAATTCATAAATTTTTACGATTCGCATCAGAAAGAACGCAAATTAACACATTGTGTGCGGGTACATTTCGCAGCGGAATTGTACCGGGAGCGATTGTTTTGCGCATAAATTTAGTTATT
Organism: Pardosa pseudoannulata; assembly: GCA_032207245.1. Taxonomy (NCBI): domain Eukaryota; kingdom Metazoa; phylum Arthropoda; class Arachnida; order Araneae; family Lycosidae; genus Pardosa; species Pardosa pseudoannulata. Next base: position 48,588,005 of record CM063506.1, on the reverse strand, counting down.
CACTTGAATTTCAATAGATCGAAAATTATTTAATTTTTTAACCAACTTTTCATATTTTATACTGAAATATATAAACAAATGTATAAATATATATATATATATATATATATATATCAAATACACAATATATAAATAAATATATATATATATATATATATATATATATATATATATATATATAATACCATTTTCGCAAGGATAAATAAAAAGTTAATTTTAAATCTAAATTGATTTTTTAATCAACCTTCCCGTTCTGTGGTTCCGCATCGACTGATGTAAAATCTAGTTTTTATTTGTCTATTTTTTTCTAGAATCTATGTAGTACACAAGAACATTCGGCCTCGTTTTCCTTTTTATACCGTTATTTTTGTACCCACAAACAAATCATGTTGTACACTAACCAGTACTAGTACATGACTCTTGCTCAAGTATCAATCATCAGAAGACGTACTAGTACGGTTCCCGCATACAATGTGTAATAAAAAAAATTGGGGTCAAATAGACCAAACGCGAGTGCTAGTGTCGTATTTCTAGGAACTTACGCTGAAGAGTTAAAAAAATAAAAGACGGGCATATTAGTTGTAGATATACAAATAAACCATGTTATTACATTAACCAGTACTAGTACGTGACCCGCGTTCAAGTATCAATCATCAGAAAATGTACTAGTACGTGTCCCGCATACAATGTGTTAATAAAAAAATTTGGGGTCAAATAGACCAAGCGCGAGTGCTATTGTCGCATTTCTAGGAACTTATGCTGAAGAGTTAAAAAAAAGTAAAAGACGGGCATATTATTTGTAGATATACAAACAAACCATGTTGTTACACTAACCAGTACTAGTACGTGACCCGCGCTCAAGTATCAATCGTCAGAAAACGTACTAGTACGTGATCCGCGCTCAAGTATCAATCATCAGAAAACGTACTAGTACGTGTCCCGCATACAATGTGTTAATAAAAAAATTTGGGGTCAAATAGACCAAGCGCAAGTGCTAGTGTCGCATTTCTAGGAACTTATGCTGAAGAGTTAAAAAAAAGTAAAAGACGGGCATATTAGTTGTAGATATATAACAAGGAAAGCACAGAAGAATGTCATACCAAAATTAAGAAGCTTTTTTTTCGGTGAGATAAAGCAATAAACTCAGTATCAGAAACATCAAAAATGAATCCTTAAAATAATCTATATGCTTCACCAAATTTAGATCTTGAAATTTTACGCATAAAGAAAAACAATCGTAAATTTAAAACCGCAAGCGAATACTGCATTTCTCCTTTACTTTTATGTTATTTTCGGGAAAAATAAAAATACTTTCATGCTATTTTAACTATATTGCCTTGAAAATATTAATATTCTAGAACTACTTCTTCTTTAATTTCTGAATTAACTGCAAGCATAACTATTTCGTTTTATTTCAAGGTGTTATTTTCATTTTGTATTAGTAGAGTTGCCAGAAAATCGATACCAAACATAAGGTAATAAGTCATGGATATAATGATTTGAATTGACTGATTATAATTAAGAACGAATTAGGACATTTAAAGTCCTTCGCTTGATGAGTGAGTAGGCGTTGATTTGCACTGCCGTTGAGGCTGAAATCTGGATTTGCTTAACAAATTCCATTTCAACTCATACAATCGTAAATTTAAAACCGCAAGCGAATACTGCATTTCTCCTTTACTTTTATGTTATTTTCGGGAAAAATAAAAATACTTTCATGCTATTTTAACTATATTGCCTTGAAAATATTAATATTCTAGAACTACTTCTTCTTTAATTTCTGAATTAACTACAAGCATAACTATTTCGTTTTATTTCAAGGTGTTATTTTCATTTTGTATTAGTAGAGTTGCCAGAAAATCGATACCAAACATAAGGTAATAAGTCATGGATATAATGATTTGAATTGACTGATTATAATTAAGAACGAATTAGGGCATTTAAAGTCCTTCGCTTGGTGAGTGAGTAGGCGTTGATTTGCAGTGCTGTTGAGGCTGAAATCTGGATTTGCTTAACAAATTCTATTTCAACTCATTTCAATCTTAATTATAGATAATTAATTACGGTTTAACAGCCTTACATGTTGACAGTTGTCTATTTTGTTTTCATTTTCCTTCTAGGCTTATGCATTTTCATTTTGTTTATATTTAAAACTGTTATGTTTGTTGTTGATAAGTTTTGATTTTAACATGCAAATTAAAAGTTCCATACTTTAAAAGACACTCATAGACAGTCGAACACCATTATAGAAAACCTATGATATTGTAAACGAAAGTTTTAGGGCTGCCGTTTTTATTTGGTTTATCATGCTAATTTATCCTTTTATAGCAGACTTCTAAAAGCTTAAAAATCGGATATAATGTGACGAATCGCTTTAAAATGCAGTTGCGATTTCCGAGACGAAACAGAGATATCTATGGATATCATATTAAATTATTTACTTACATCTAAATACCAATAATCTAATACTCCAGCAAAAATTTACAATATTTACATACGGCTTTCGCCTTATGCGAGGGACATGTGCGTTCTAAATTCGTAGAGAAAACCTAAAAAACAAAACTATTTTAGAACCTATAATTACAGAACTACAGTACACAAAATTATAGTATTTGCAAGTTATTTGAGAAGCAAGTCGATCTGGTTCATGAAAAGTCAGTGACGCTCGACTTTGGAGATATATTCTATCTCGCAATTAGAAAATATTGTTGAGATGAAAATAAAGGTATTAATCGTTAAGTGTTTCACAGAAGTTCCGACAGCTCCTTACTTAAGAATTACTGTTTCAGTGATGCTGAAAAATATTAACCAGCACTGGTTGAAATATGACCAAATATAATTCCCTTGTTAGGATGTCGCTAAGAAAAGAACGAGTAATTTCTCGAGAAACATTCAATAATTAACTCTTTGCAAGTTGCACATTCGGAACTCCTGCCAGAAGGAGAGTTCAGAAGACCTCGCCTACAATTTGCTGCCCAGTTTTTAATTTAACCCCTTGACATACAATGACGACTCTGACTTATCGCGCATTTCATGTGCCGTTGTCGAATTTGTCGACTCTCGCTAGTCGGGCACTATCTTCGGCGAACGCCGGATGGTATATTATGGGATTCTTTCTGTGTTTCGGTCGTGCATAGATGGTATTTTGTTCGGATTCTTAGAGGTGCATCCCCCACTCCCTCCTCCCCAAAAGCACCGAGAAACAAATTCGCATCAACAAGCAAATAAACGAAAAGTATCGCAATGAAGGGGGGGGCGGTATTCAGTATAGCAGTGGTCTTGCCCCTCGGACGCCACAGTACATATTAGAGTAAAGTAATCAAAAGTAGTCTTTCCAAATGTCTGGGATGGATGCATTATATGACAGTGACAATGAAAGTACAAGTAACTATGAAAGTGACTGGTGATAAGAATGCGGCTGAAAATGGTCATCAAAGTGTTTATAATGTGGAATATTTGAGTGATTCTTCAAATTCGAGTGAAACTACCTTTGTTGAACAAGGGATGTATAAACATTTAATACCCATTTCGAGCAGTGAAGATTCTGAGCTTGTCCATGAGTGATCACTGGTGCACCAGGCAAGCCAAATTAAATGGTCTCCTTCGGATGCGTCGATGGAAATTTTATTTGTATGTCAAGGTTAATGACATTACTTTTAGTTTATTGGTGTGGGTGTCACTGAGAAAGAAGGGTTGAATATTCCTTGAAATTACAGGATGCAAAGATAAAACATTGCGGTCACTTCTTTGAAGCCCCACGACAACAGACTGAACCATTAGTTTTTAGAGCTCCAAAAGTCCTCTAAAGTCCAGACTTGGCATCGCCTAGTAAAATCTTCGATGGTGGGTGTATACAGCGATGCATTGTTCTTTTGAAGCCCACTGCTAGGCTGTAGGGCTTAAATTCACTAATAAATGTTGCTGGAAAGGCTAATTTGGGTGGCTGAAATGAGTTATTTACGATAACGTTCTTTTTCAGCTGTCCACTGTAGTGAGGCGATTTAGGTACTTTTTAATTAATGGAACTAATATAGATAGAACATAAAGCTGAAATGCTTCTGATCTAAATCTGACCTTATCGCATCTTTTTTAAAGAAGAGAGAACCTATAAATATTGATTGAAAGGTACCGTCTTGTGTGGGATTCTGATCCCAGACCTAGATTAGAATGTGTCTCCGTACAAGAAATTAAGCCAGAATGTGTCTTAGTAGAATTATAAGTCCCTAAGGAATCAATTCAAAAGTTATAGAGCGGTCGGGAGCGCTCAATTTAAAGAGGTAAGGTTTTCTCCATGTTTGCGGTTTGTAGGCGGGGGGAGGCAACCAATTAAAAATTACAACTCTGCTGATTGGAGAGTTGGGAGAAGAGGAGGATCAAAGATGAAACTTATGTAAAAAAGAAAAAGAAAAAAAAAGAAGATGTGGCAGTAGAGATTCTGAGGGAAAAGTGGAGAATCTTCGGTCCAACAGGGACACCGGCAAAATACCTATTGGGACATCCCACAACTCTTCGGTCCACAAGAGAATTCCTGTGTCTCACCATTACGGCCGCACTCCAAGTCCTTGAAAACCCCAGATCAGAGGTAACACTGGTGTATGCAATGCCATTCCCCAATTCTTCGATCCACATTAGTGAGTCAACATTATGACCGTACCAAGTCCTTGAAAGCTCCCAACTAGCGGTGTTACTGATACATAGTCATTGCCAATCCACAAAGGTATTTAATCATAAAATTTGAATTCAGAATTAGGTCCTCCCTTTTCTATTACTTACATATTAGAATATATATGATAATAATGTGGTATATGATATAAAATAATTTGAGAAGCAAATTCTAAACATGATAATCTCTGTATAAATATATTATAATAATGTATTCTTTTTTTTTTTAAATTTAAAACCAATAAATTTCGTTTTCATATTTTTATTCAGTTAGTATATACGAAAGAAAATTACTAAGCTTTAATAGCCTGATATTAGTCTGTAGTCTATCAGAGCTTGGGTTAGAGATCAAACATAAAAAAATAACACAATGCAATAAACTAAATTTAGTAAAAACTGTACGATCTCTACATAAGTAT